>JAAAXO010000619.1:249410-266304 GCA_011799875.1 Thinopyrum elongatum | reverse complement strand
GTACCCAACCATCAGTAACAAAGTTCGTTCACAAACTTTTCTCAAAATAGGTCTCCATATATGACTCCTTGTGAAACCCTGCCAGAAAGCCTCCCTAACGCCCTCGAGCCAAAGACCACAGAAACTCTTCATAACTACCTTTTCAAGCCACCGTGCAGTAGTTTTTTGTACCAAACAATCAGTCAAAGTTCGTTCACAAAATTTTCTAAAATAGGTCTCCATATATGACCTCCCATTGGAAACCCTGCCCAGGAAAGCCTCCCTGCCCTCGAGCCAAAAGACGCAGAAAACTCTTATAACTACCTTTCAAGCCACGTGTGTAGTAGACTTTTTTTGTAACAAACCATCAGTAAAAAGTTCTTCACAAACTTTCTCGAAATAGGTCTCCATATATGACTCCCTTTGTGAAACCCTGCCCAGAAAGCTCCCTACGCCTCGAGCCAAAGACCGCAGAAAACTCTTCATAATACCTTTTCAAGCCACGTGCTAGTAGACTTTTTTGTAACCAAACCATCAGTAACAAAGTTCGTTCACAAACTTTCTCAAAAAATTTCTCCATAATATGACTCCCTTTGAAACCCTGCCCAGAAAGCCTCCCTGACGCCCTCGAGCCAAAGGACCGATAAAAACTCTTCATAACTACCTTTTCAAGCCACCGTGCAGTAGACTTTTTTTCTACCAAACCATCAGTAACAAAGTTGTTCACAAACTTTCTGAAAATAGGTTCCATATATGACCCCTTTGGAAAACCCTGCCCCAGAAAGCCTCCATGGGCACCCGTGCCAAAGACCGCATGAAAAACTCTTTCATAACTACCTTTCAAGCCACCGTGCAGTAGACTTTTTTTGTACCCCAACCAGCAGTAACAAAGTTCGTTCACAAACTTTTCTCAAAATAGGTCTCATATATGACCTCCCTTTGTGAAACCTGCCAGAAAGCTCCCTGACGCCCTCGAGCAAAGACCGCAGAAAAAACTTTCATAACTACCTTTTCAAGCCACCTGCAGTAGACTTTTTTTGTACCCAAACCATCATAACAAAGTTCGTTCACAAACTTTTCTCAAAATAGGTCTCCATATATGACCTCCCTTTGTGAAACCTTGCCCAGATAGCCTCCCTGGCGCACTCGAGCCAAAGACCGCATAAAAACTCTTTCATAACTACCTTTTCAAGCTACCATGGAGTAGACTTTTTTTGTACCCAAACCATCAGTACAAAGTTCGTTCACAAACTTTTCTCAAAATAGGTCTCCATATATGACCTCCCATTATGAAACCCTACCTAGAAAGCCTCCCTGACGCCCTCGAGCCAAAGACCGTAGGAAAACTCCTTCATAACTACCTTTTCAAGCCACCGTGCAGTAGACTTTTTTTGTACCCAAACCATCAGCAACAAAGTTCATTCACAAACTTTTCTCAAAATAGGTCTCCGTGGCTTGAAAAGGTTACATTGATACACCTTTGTGAAACCCTGCCCAGAAAGCCTCCCTGGCGCCCCCGAGACAAAGACCGCATGAAAACTCTTTCATAACTACCTTTTCAAGCCACCGTGCAGTAGACTTTTTTGTACCCAAACCAGCAGTAACAAAGTTCGTTCACAAACTTTTCTCAAAATAGGTCTCCATATATGACGTCCCTTTCTGAAACCCTGCCCAGAAAGCCTCCCTGACGCCCTACCATCAGTAACAAAGTTCGTTCATAAACTTTTCTCAAAATAGGTCTCCACATATGACGTCCCTTTGTGAAACCCTGCCCAGAAAGCCTCCCTGACGCCCTACCATCAGTAACAAAGTTCGTTCACAAACTTTTCTCAAAATAGGTCTCCATATATGACCTCCCATTGTGAAACCCTGCCCAGAAAGCTTCCCTTGCGCCCTCGAGCCAAAGACCACATAAAAACTCTTTCATAACTACCTTTTCAAGCCACCATGCAGTAGAGTTTTTTTGTACCCAAACAATCAGTAACAAAGTTCGTTCACAAACTTTTTTCAAATAGGTCTCCATATATGACCTCCCTTTGTGAAACCCTACCCAGAAAGCCTCCCTGGCACCCTCGAGCCAAAGACCGCATGAAAACTCTTTCATAACTACCTTTTCAAGCCACCGTGCAGTAGACTTTTTTTGAACCCAAACCATCCGTAACAAAGTTCATTCACAAACTTTTCTCAAAATAGGTCCCCATATATGATCTCCCGTTGTGAAACCCTGCCCAGAAAGCCTCCTTGCTGCCCTCGAGCCAAAGACCGCAGAAAAACTCTTTCCTAACTACCTTCTCAAGCCACCATGCAGTAGACTTTTTTTGTACCAAAACCATCAGTAACAAAGTTCGTTCACAAAATTTTCTCAAAATATTTCTCCATATATGACCTCCCTTTGTGAAACCTTGCCCAGAAAGCCTCCCGAGCGCCCTCGAGCCAAAGACCGCATAAAAACTCTTTCGTAACTACCTTTTCAAGCCACCGTGCAGTAGAGTTTTTTTGTACACAAACCATCAGTAACAAAGTTCGTTCACAAACTATTCTCAAAATAGGTCTCCATATGTGACCTCCCTTTGTGAAACCGTGCCCACAAAGCCTCCCTGGTGCCCTGGAGCCAAAGACCGCAGAAATACTCTTTCATAACTACCTTTTCAAGCCACCGTGCAGTAGACTTTCTTTGTACCCAAACCATCAGTTATAAAGTTCGTTCACAAACTTTTCTCACAATAGGTCCCCATATATGACCTCCCTTTGTGAAACCCTGCCAAGAAAGCCTCCCTGACACCCTCGAGCCAATGACCGCATAAAAACTCTTTCATAATTACTTTTTCAAGCCACCGTGCAGTAGACTTTTTTTGTACACAAACCATCATTAACAAAGTTCGTTCTCAAACTTTTCTCAAAATAGATCCCCATATATTACCTCCCTTTGTGAAACCCTGCCCAGAAAGCCTCCCTGACGCCCTGGAGCCAAAGACCGCAGAAAAACTCTTTCATAACTACCTTTTCAAGCCACCATGCAGTATACTTTTTTTGTACCCAAACCATCAATAACAAAGTTCGTTCACAAACTTTTCTCAAAATAGGTCTCCATATATAAAATCCCATTGTGAAACCCTGTCCAGAAAGCCTCCCTGATGCCCTCGAGCCAAAGACCGCAGAAAAACTTTCTCATAACTACCTTTTCAAGCTGTCGTGCAGTAGAATTTTTTTGTACACAAACCATCAGTAACAAAGTTCGTTCACAAACTTTTCTCAAAATATCTCTCCATATATGACATCCCTTTGTGAAACCCTACCTAGAAAGCCTTCCTGGCGCCCTCGAGCCAAAGACTGCATAAAAACTCTTTCATAACAATGTTTTCAAGCCACCGTGCAGTAGACTTTTTTTCTACCTAAACCAGCAGTAACAAAGTTTGTTCACAAACTTTTCTCAAAATAGGTCTCCATAGATGACCTCCCTTTGTGAAGCCCTGCCTAGAAAGCGTCCCTGGCGACCTCGAGCCAAAGACCGCAAAAAAACTCTTTCATAACTACCTTTTCAAGCCACCGTGCAGTAGACTTTTTTGTACCCAAACCATCAGTAACAAAGTTAGTTCGCTAACATTTCTCAAAATAGGTCTTCATATATGACCTCCCTTTGTGAAACCCTGCGTAGAAAGCCTTCCTGGCGCCCTCGAGCCAAAGATTGCATCAAAACTCTTTCATAGCTACCTTTTCAAGCCACCATGCAGTAGACTTTTTTTGTACTCAAACCATCAGTAACAAAGCTTGTTCACAAACTTTTCTCAAAATAGGTCTCCATATATGACCTCCCTTTGTGAAACACTGCCCAGAAAGCCTCCCTGACGCACTCGAACCAAAGACCGCAGAAAAACTCTTTCATAACTACCTTTTCAAGCCACCGTGCAGTAGACTTTTTTTGTACCCAAACCATCAGTAACAAAGTTCTTTCACAAACTTTTCCCGAAACATTTCTCCATATATGACATCCCTTTGTGAAACCCCGCCCAGAAAGCCTCCCTGACGCCCTCGAGCCAAAGACCGCATAAAAACTCTTTCATAACTACCTTTTCAAGCCACCGTGCAGTAGACTTTTTTTGTACCCAAACCATCAGTAACAAAGTTTGTTCACAAACTTTTCTGAAAATAGGTCTCCATATATGACCTCCCTTTGTGAAACCCTGCCAGAAAGCCTCCCTGGCGCCCCCGTGCCAAAGACCGCATAAAAACTCTTTCATAACTACCTTTTCAAGCCACCGTGCAGTAGATTTTTTTTGTACCCAAACCAGCAGTAACAAAGTTCGTTCACAAACTTTTCTCAAAATAGGTCTCCATATATAACCTCCCTTTGTGAAACCCGGCCAGAAAGCCTCCCTGACGCCCTCGAGCCAAAGACCGCAGAAAAACTCTTTCATAACTACCTTTTCAAGCCACCGTGCAGTAGACTTTTTTGTACCCAAACCATCAGAAACAAAGTTAGTTCACAAACTTTTCTCAAAATAGGTCTCCATATATGACCTCCCATTGTGAAACCCTGCCTAGAAAGCCTCCCTCACGCCCTCGAGCCAAAGACCGCAGTAAAACTCTTTCATAATTACCTTTTCAAGCCACCATGCAGTAGACTTTTTTTGTACCCAAACCATCAGTAACAAACTTCGTTCACTAACTTTTCTCAAAATAGGTCTCCATATACGACCTCCCATTTTGAAACCCTGCCTAGAAAGCCTCCCCAGCACCCTCGAGCCAAAGACCGCATAAAAACTCTTTCATAACTACCTTTTCAAGCCCACCATGCAGTAGACTTTTTTTGTACCCAAACCATCAGTAACAAAGTTCGTTCACAAACATTTCTCTTAATAGGTCTCCATATATGACCTCCCTTTGTGAAACCCTGCCCAGAAAGCCTCCCTGACGCCCTCGAGCCAAAGACCGCATAAAAACTCTTTCATAACTACCTTTTCAAGCCACCGTGCAGTAGAATTTTTTGTACCCAAACCATCAGTAACAAAGTTCGTTCACAAACTTTTCTCAAAACATTTCTCCATATATGACGTCCCTTTGTGAGTCCCCGCCCAGAAAGCCTCCCTGGCGCCCTCAAGCCAAAGACCGCATGAAAACTCTTTCATTACTACCTTTTCAAGCCACCGTGCAGTAGACTTTTTTGTACCCAAACCATCAGTAACAAAGTTGTTCACAACTTTTCTCAAAATAGGTCCCCATATATGACCTCCTTTGTGAAACCCTGCCCAGAAAGCCTCCCTGTGCCGCGAGCCAAAGACCGCAGAAAAACTATTTCATAACTACCTTTTCAAGCCACCATGCAGTAGACTTTTTTGTACCCAAACCATCAGTAACAAAGTTTGTTCACAAACTTTTCTCAAAATAGGTCTCCATATATGACCTCCTTTGTGAAACGCCGAAAGCCTCCCTACGCACTCGAGCCAAAGACCGCATAAAAACTCTTTCATAATACCTTTCAAGCCACCGTGCAGTAGAATTTTTTGTACACAAACCATCAGTAACAAAGTTCGTTCACAAAATTTTCTCAAAATAGGTCCCATATATGACCTCCCATTGTGAAACCATGCCTAGAAAGCCCCCTACGCTCGAGCCAAAGACAGACAGAAAAACTCTTCATAACTACCTTTTCAAGCCACCGTGCAGTACGACTTTTTTGTACCCAAACATCAGTAACAAAGTTCGTTCACAAACATTCTCAAAATAGGTCTCCATATATGACCTCCCCATTGCGAACCCTGCCTAGAAAGCCTCCGTGACGCACGTCGAGCCAAAAGACCGCAGAAAAACTCTTTCATAACTACCTTTTCAAGCCACCTGCAGTAGACTTTTTGTACCCAAACCAATCAGTAACAAAGTTCGTTCACAAATTTTCTCAAAATAGGTCTCCATATATGAACTCCCATTTGAAACCCTGCCAGAAAGCCTCCCTGACGCCCTCGAGCCAAAGACCGCAGAAAAACTCTTTCATAACTACCTTTTCAAGCCACCGTGCAGTAGACTTTTTTGTACCCAAACCATCAGTAACAAAGTTCGTTCACAAACTTTTCTCAAAATAGGTCTCCATATATGACCTCCCTTTGTGAAACCCTGCCCAGAAAGCCTCCCTGACGCCCTCGAGCCAAAGACCGCAGAAAAACTCTTTCATAACTACCTTTTCAAGCCACCGTGCAGTAGACTTTTTTGTACCCAAACCATCAGTAACAAAGTTGTTCACAAACTTTTCTAAAAATAGGTCTCCATATATGACTTCCCATTTGTGAAACCCTGCCTGGAAAGCCTCCTGACGCCCTCGAGCCAAAGACCATAGAAAGACCCTTCATAATTACCTTTTCAAGACACGCGTGCAGTAGACTTTTTTTTGCTACTAAACCATCAGTAAACAAGTCGTTCACAAACTTTTCTCAAATAGATTCTCCTATATGACCTCCTTTGTGAAACCCTGCCAGAAAGCCTCCCTGGCGCCCTGAGCCAAAGACGCATAAAACTCTTTCATAAATACCTTTCAAGCCACCGTGCAGTAGACTTTTTTTGTACCCAAACCCGCAGTATACAAAGTTCGTTCACAACTTTTCTTAAAATAGGTCTCCATATATGACCTCCCTTGGTGAAACCCTGCCCAAGAAAGCCATCCTAACGACCTACCATCAGTAACAAAGTTCCGTTACAAACTTTTCTCAAAATAGGTCTCCAAATATGTCGTCCCTTTGTGAAACCCTGCCCAGAAAGCCTCCTGATGCCCTAGAGTTCGTACACAAACTTTTCTCAAGATAGGTCTCCATATATGACCTTCCATTGTGAAACCCTGCCCAGAAAGCCTCCCTAGCGCCCTCGAGCCAAAGACCGCATAAAAACTCTTTGATAACTACCTTTTCAAGCCACCGTGCAGTAGACTTTTTGTACCCAAACCATCAAGAAACAAGGTCGTTCACAAACTTTTCTCAAAAAATTTCTCATATATGACGTCCCTTTGTGAAACCCCGCCAGAAAGCCTCCCTGACGCCATCGAGCCAAAGACCGCATAAAACTCTTTCATAACTACCTTTTCAAGCATCCGTGCAGTAGACTTTTTTTGTACCCAAACCATCAGTAACAAAGTTCGTTCACAAACTTTTCTGAAAATAGGTCTCCATATATGACCTCCCTTTGTGAAACCCTGACCAGAAAGCCTCCAGGCGCCCCTGACCAAAAGACCGCATGAAAACTCTTTCATAACAACCTTTCAAGCCAACGTGCAGTAGACTTTTTTTGTACCCAAAACCAGCAGTAACAAAGTTTGTTCACAAATTTTCTCAAAATAGGTCTCCATATATGACCTCCCTTGTGAAACCCTGCCCAGAAAGCCTCCTAACGCCCTCGAGCCAAAGACCGTAGAAAAACTCTTTCATAAATACTTTTCAAGCCACGTTGCAGTAGACTTTTTTTGTACCCAACCCATCAGTAACAAAGTTCGTAGACAAACTTTCTACAAAATAGGTCTCCATATATGACCTCCCATTATGAAACCTGCCTAGAAAGCCTCCTGAGCCCTCGAGCCAAAGAACGCAGAAAAACTCTTTCATAACTACTTTTAAGCCACCGTGCAGTAGACTTTTTTTGTACCCAAACCATCAATAACAAAGTTTGTTCACAAACTTTTCTCAAAATAGGTCTCCATATATGACGTCCGATTGTGAAACCCTGCGCAGAAAGCCTCCCTGACGCCCTCGAGCCAAAGACCGCATAAAAATCTTTCATAACTACCTTTTTGATGCAGGCAGAGCACTACTTTTACAGGAGCTGGGCATGTGCTAGTTGGGAATATCGACAGTAGTAGTAGGAGCCTTTGTTTTTTTTCTTTACTTCTTTTGGTGAGTGTACTACTCCACCTGTACTACTTTCTCCCTTCGTCTAGAAAGTCCTGTGTGGCCAGCGCATGTAGAAAAAGGTTATCCACTGGAGGGAGGGGAGAACACCGGGTGTAAGAAATATCCCAGGTAATGAAAGCCCATGAGCAGCAGCGCTGCTAGTTCTAGTTCCCCTTACTCGTTTGATGTGCGCCCTTGATTTCTTGATCTGCTACTGGTGTTGTTACTTTTCGCTGCATCAGTTGGTATTAAGAGCCCAGGTTCGAGTCCATGGCGGGGTGGTGGTCGGAGAAATCGATCGAGCCGGCCGGTCGGCCGCGGCGGCTCGGGTTGATGCCACGGAGCTGGACGAGGAGTCCGGGGACGGGGCTCACCAAAGGTTCCGGCACCTACAGGACATCGATGCCGATCTGATGGGTCAGAATCAGGAGTTGAGATGTCAAGTGCAGACCCTTGTGCAGCAGATGGGGGCTATGCAGGTGCAGATGGCCCCCAATCGCTGCGGATGTGCGACGGAGGGATGTGCCAGAAGACCAGGGCAACGGGAGGAAGCTTCGTACAGCAGCGACAACTCTTCGGTAAGCTCCCTGAGGCGTCCTGAAGTCAATCCATTCGGTGCTAGACACCGACATCGCCGGGCCGCGCTACGGCAGAGCGTTTGAGAGCGGCAGACGGGTGTGCTTCCGAGTTAATTTGCCGGAGTTCTCAGGCGGACTCTCTGCTGAGGAATTGTGGATTGGCTCGATGAGGTAGAGCGATCTTTGAATATGCGGATGTGCCAGAGGAGGAACGTGTCCCTGCAGCTGCAATGAGGTTGAAGGGGCGTGCTTCAGTTTGGTGGAAGAATTTGGGGCAAAGTCGTAAGGTACGTGGCAAAAAGATGATTGATTCATGGGCTGTAATGAAGGAGAAAATGGCAGAGGGAATTTCTCCTTTTATTATGAGGAAACATTGTTCAGGCAGCTTCAAAATTTAAAACAGGTAGCAGGAGTGTGAGAATATACAGATGTAGTTCTATCAGCTTGTCTCACGCAACAATTTAAGTGATACAAAGAGTCAGCTGGTAGCAAGATACATTGGAGGCCTACGCCAGTTATACAAGATGTGCTTACTTTACATGTAAATTTTTCGGATCGGAAGCATATCAGCGAGCAGTCGCCATTGAGAAACAGCAGCAGCGGCCTGTACGTGCTAGTAGTGTTTTTCCCGGCCACGACCTACTACTACTACCACACCTTCAAGACCGACAGCAGATAGAAGTGAGTCAAGGGCGACAAGGTCGGTAGCCATGCCCAAAGGGACAACGGACCTGTCCAAGACTTCAACATCAAGAAGTGCCAACTGTTTTAAGTGTGGGGTCTCCAGACCATGTACTGAGAAATGTCCAAAGCACAACAGCCGCGATGGAAAGGATTGATGGAGAATTAGATGAAGAAGCTGGACAGCAAGATGATCCTGTATACGATGATTCTGAAGATGTTGAAGAGGTTGAACTAGATGGGGATACAGGGAATATGTAGTGATGGAGCGTACCTTGATAACACCACCAAAGAGAGATGAAGATTGGCGAAGGCGGAGCTTATTTCACACTCGCCTACTATGGGAGGAAGGTATGTCATGTTACATTGACAATGGCAGTTGGGTGAACGTAATTTTGAAGAAGCTGTTAAATAAAATTGGGTTCCAAAAGTGAAACATCCTAATCCATACAACATGAGGTGGTTAAATCAGACAAGATGACAAAGGTACAATTTAGATGTCTGGTTTCTTTCTCCATTGGTAACAAATTTCATGATGAAAGTAGAGTGTGATGTGGTTGATATGGACGTGAGTCATCTCATTTTGGGGAGACCGTGGCAGTATGACCGCATGTGTACATGATGGCCGAAAGCATACGTATACTATCAGGAAGGATGGCCACAAGTTTGTGTTAAATCGGTGAACATGGATGAGTTGGCTAAATCTAGTGGTGGTGAAACATCTAGAACCACAAATTGATATCTTGCAAGCTAGTTTATACGTGAGGCCAAAGAAGGGGGTGCATATTTTTGTCATTTCAAAACAGAAGGAAGAAGGTGCTACATCCAAGGAGGCACAAGAACTTCTCACAGAATTTTTCTGATGTCTTCCCTAAGGAACTTCCTTCAGCATACCTCCGTTACGAGATATCCAACATCACATTGATTTAATTCCAGGTGCTAGCCTACCAAACCGTCCAGCCTACGAATGAACCAAAAGAATATGAGGAGCTAAACCGTGGTGCAAGAATTATTGGACAAGGGTTTTATTCAGCCTAGTCTGAGTCCATGTGCAGTTCTGTACACTAACACCAAAGAAGGATGGTTCATGCATAGTGTGTTGACTCTCGGGCAATCAACAAATCACAATCAAGTATCGTTTTCCTATTCCCCGTTTGGATGATATGTTGGACAATTTGGCAGGAGCTGTGGTGTTCTCCAAAATTGATTTGAAGAGTGGCTACCACCAAGTGAGGATCCGTCCAGGTGGTGACGAATGGAAAACTGCCTTCAAGACAAGGGATGGTCTATACGGTGGGTGGTAATGCCTTTTGGACTCTAATGGTCCTAGTACTTTTTATGCGGCTAAGAAACCATGTTTTGCAGCCTTTTATTGGAAGTTTGTTGTGGTATATTTTGATGATATTCTATATATAGTAGAAAGCTTGGAACAACACCTGCAACATTTGAGTGAAGTGCTACTTGCCTTGAGACGCGAGCAGCATGTATGCTAATCCAAAGAAGTGTGAGATGCTGGTTCCTTCTGTTATTTTCTAGGCTTTATTGTTTCTGAAAAGGGGTTGCAGGTAGATCCTAGCAAGTGGAATCAATCATCAGTTGGCCGGATCCACGATCGCTAACAGAAGCTCGCAGCTTCCATGGACTTGCTTCTTCTATATAGAAGGTTCATTCGAAATTTTAGCACATCATGGCACCATTTACGGATTGCATGAAACGTAGTGGTGCCTTTGTATTAACAAGCAGCAATGGTAGCATTTGAGGAAATTAAAGCCAAAATTGCATCAGCTGATTGGTTAGTACTGCCAAATTTTAACAATTATTTGAGGTGGATTGTGATGTCAGGATCAGGAATTGGGGCTGTTCTCAGTCAGGAGTCAGTCAGTGGCTTTCTTTAGGTGAAAAACTTACAGGTGCACAATTACGTTATTCAACCTATGAAACTGAGCTATATGCAGTGGTTAGAACATTGAGAACTGGAGGCATATCTGTTGCATCAAGAGTTTGTTCTATACAGCGATCATGAAGCTCTGAAATATATCCGCAACCAGCCCAACCTGAACAGAAAACAAGCTCGTTGGCAGCCTTCTAGAGGAGTACAATTTTGTACTTAAACACAAATCTGGAGCCCAAAACAGAGAGTCGGGATGCATGCCATGAGCCGTAAAGCTCAATGCCTTAGCATAAGAAAGTGGGTTGTAGTTGGGTTGACAATATTCCTGAGCTCTACCCTGATGACCCTTATTTCAGCAAAATTTATGAAGCTGCCCAAACAAGCAATCAGTGGACTACACTATAAATGATGGATTCTTTTTAAAGGTGTTCGACTCTGTATTCCTGAATGCTCTTGTTCGTGATCTGATTATCAAGGAAATTCATAGTGAAGGACATCGTGGAAGAGACAAATCAGTGCAACTACTTCTGCGGCAATATTTTTGGCCTCATGCTCGAAGAGATTGGAAGGTTTGTTGGAGATGCCATATTTGTCAAGTTTCAAAAGGGACAGCTACTAATGCAGGTTTAATATATGCCATACCGTACCAGAAGCACCATGGATAGATATAAGTATGGATTTTGTTCTAGGTCTCCCACGAACACAGCGTCGATGTACTCCATCTTTGTCGTGGTAGACAGATTCAGCAAAATGGCGCACTTCATCGCCTACCGCAAGACATCTGATGCTAGTCAAATTTCTGTTTTTGTTCTTTCGAGATAGTGCGGCTGCATGGTGTGCCAAGGAGCATTACCTCTGACCGAGACACCAAGTTCATGTCTCATTTTTGGCGATCTTTGTGGAGGCAAATGGGAACAATCTGATTTTAGCACGGTATCATCCACAGATGGATGGCCAAACTGAAGTGGTAATGTAAAATAAAGCTTGGGGAAGATGTTACAGCTCTTGTGGGCGACAAACCGAAGCAATGGGATACAGTTCTGCCGCATGCCGAATTTGCTTTCAATCGTACCCCAAATCGCCACTGGGTTGACTCCATTTGAAATAGTATATGGCCGATTCCTAATGGAGTTCTGGAACTAGCACCAATACCTGATGTTGGAAAGAAAAATGTAAGAGCGAATATGGCAGAAGAGATCAGCTTATTCATAAACTTGTGCAGCAGCGAATTCAAGAGAGCAATGCAAATACAAGTCTGCAGCTGATCAACATCGACGTCGTCTTGTATTTGATGAGGGAGATTTAGTATGGGCTGTGCTGACCAGGGATCGTTTTCCTGCTGGAGAGTATAACAAGCGAGTCAGAGGAAGATAGGACCATGCAAATACAAAGAGGGATTAATGACAATGCTTACAAACTGGAGCTACCTAGCCATTTGAGGACTTCTGATGTGTTCAATGTGAAGCATCTTCAACCATATTTTGAAGCCCAGGGATCTAAATCTCTGAACTCGTGGACGAGTTCTTCCCTGCCTGGGGAGGATGATGCAGGCAGAGCACTACTTTTACAGAAGACGGGCATGTGCTAGTTTGGAATATCGACATGGTAGTAGTAGAGGAGCCTTTGTTTTTTTTTTTACTTCTTTGGGGTGAGTGACTACTCCACCTGTACTACTTTCTCCCTTCGTCAAGAAAGTCCTGTGTGGCCAGCGCATGTAGAAAAAGGTTATCCCTGGAGGGGAGGGGAGACACCCGGTTGTAAGAAATATCCCCAGGTAATGAAGCCCATGAGCAGCACGCTGCTGTAGTTCTAGTTCCCCTTACTCTGTTCTTGATGTGCGCCTCTTGATTTCTTGATCTGCTACTGGGTTGTTACTTTTCGCTGCATCACTTTTCAAGCCACCGTGCAGTAACTTTTTTTGTACCCAAACATCAGTATACCAAAGTTCGTTCACAACTTTTCTCAAAACTATTCTCCATATATGTACCTCCCTTTGTAAAACCCTGCCTAGAAAGCCTCCCGGACGCCCATCGAGCCAAAGACGCAAAAAACTCTTTCATAACTACCTTTTCAAGCCAACCGTGCAGTAGACTTTTTTGTACCCAACATCAGTAACAAAGTTCGTTCACAAACTTTTTTAAAAATAGGTCTCCATATATGACCTCCCTTTGAAACCCTGCCCAGAAGCACCTCCCCCGACCCCCGAGCCAAAGACCGCATGAAAACTCTTTCATAAACTACTTTCAAGCCACCTGTGCAGTATACTTTTTTTGTACCCAAACCAGCGATAACAAAGTTCGTTTCACAAACTTTTCTCAAAATTGTCGTCCATATTGACCTCCCTTTGTGAACCCTGCCTAAAAGCCTCCTTAACGCCCTCGAGCCACAAGACCGCAGAAAACAACTTTTCATAACTACCTTTTCAAGACCACCGTGCAGTAGACTTTTTTGTACCCAAACCATCAGTCAGTAACAAAGTTCGTTCACAAACTTTTCTAAATACGTGTCCCATATATTACCTCCCATTGTGAAACCCTGCCAGAAAAGCCTCCTCGACGCCCTCAAGCAAAGACCGCAGAAAAACTCTTTATAACTACCTTTTCAAGCCACCGTGCGGAGTAGACTTTTTTGTACCAAACCATCATAACAAAGTTCGTTCACAACTTTTCTCAAAATAGGTCTCCATAATGACCTTCCCTTAGTGAAACCCTGCCCAGAAGCCTCCCTGGCGCCCCCGAGCCAAAGACCGCGTGAAACTCTTTCATAACTAACCTTTTCAGCCACCGTGAAGTAGACGTTTTTTGTACCCAACCAGCAGTAACAAAGTTCGTTCACAAACTTTTCTCAAAATAGGTCTCATATATGCTTCCCCTTTGTGAAACCCTTCAAAGAAGCCTCCCTGACGCCCCTCGAGCCAAAGACCCCAGAAAAACTCTTTCATAACTACCTTTCAAGCACCGTGCAGTAGACTTTTTTTGTACCAAACTATCAGTAACAAAGTTCGTCACAAACTTTTCTAAAATAGGTTCCATAATGACCACCATTGTGAAACACCTGCCCAAAGCCTCTCTAACGCCCTCGAGCCAACAAGACCGCAGAAAAACTCTTTCATAACTACCTTTTCAAGCCACAGTCTGAGTAGACTTTTTTTTGTACCCAAACCATCAGTAACAAAGTTTGTTCACAAACTTTTCTCAAAATAGGTCTCCATATATGACGTCCCTTTGTGAACCCTGCCCAGAAAGCCTCACTAACGCTAGACCAAAGACCGCATAAAACTCTTTCATACTACTTTTTCAAGCCCACGTGTAGTAGAATTATTTTGTACCCAAACCATCAGTAACAAAGTTCGTTCACAAATTTTCTCAAAACATATCACCATATATGACGTCCCTTTGTGAACCCGCCCAGAAAGCCTCCCTGACGCCTCGAGCCAAAGACCGCATAAAACTCTTTCATAACTAACCTTTTCAAGCCACCGTGCGTAGAACTTTTTGTACCCAAACCATCAGTAACAAAGTTCGTTCACAAACTTTCGAAAATAGGTCTCCTTATATTGAATCCCTTTGTGAAACCTGCCCAGAAAGCCTCTCCTAGTGCCCGATCGAAATACACCGCATGAAAACCACTTTCATAACTACCTTTTCAAGCCACGTGCAGTAGACTTTTTTGTACCCAAACCAGCATAGTAACAAAGTTTGTTCAACAAATTTTCTCAAAATAGGTTCTCCATATATAACCTCCCTTGTTGAAACCCTGCCCAGAAAGCCCTCCTGACGCCATCGAGCCAAAGACCGCAAAAAACTCTTTCAAAACTACCTTTTCAAGCCAACGTTGCAGTGACGATTTTTTACCCAACAACCATCAGTACAAAGTTCGTTCACAAACTTTCTCAACAGTAGTCTCCTATATGACCTCCCTTTTGAAACCCTGCCCAGAAAGCCTACCTGACGCCCTCGGCCAAACACCATCAGAAAAACTCTTTCATAACAACCTTTCAACCATCGTGCAGTAGACTTTTATTGTACCCAAACCATCAGTAACAAAGTTCGTTCACAAACTTTTCTAAAATAGGTCTCCATATATACCTCCCATTGTGAAAACCCTGCCAGAAAGCCCTTTGACGCCCTCTTCAGCCAAAGACCGCAGAAAAACTCTTTCATAACTACCTTTTCAAGCCACCATGCAGTAGACTTTTTTTCTACCGAAACCATCAGTAACAAAGCTCGTTCACAAACTTTTCTGAAAATAGGTCTCCATATATGACCTCCCTTAGTGAAACCCTACCCAGAAAGCCTACCTGGCGCCCCCGAGCCAAAGACCGCATGAAAATTCTTTCATAACTACCTTTCCAAGCCACAGTGCAGTAGACTTTTTTATACCCAAACCAGCAGTAACAAAGTTCGTTCACAAACTTTTCTCAAAATAGGTGCCATATATGACCTCCCATTGTGAAACCCTGCCCAGAAAGCTTCCCTGACGCCCTCGAGACAAAGACCGCAGAAAAACTCTTTCATAACTACCTTTTCAAGCCACCGTGCAGTAGACTTTTTTTGTACCCAAACCATCAGTAACAAAGTTCGTTCACAAACTTTTCTCAAAATAGGTCTCCATATATGACGTCCCTTTGTGAAACCCTGCCCAGAAAGCCTCCCTACGCCCTCGAGCCAAAGACCGCATAAAAATCTTTCATAACTATCTTTCAAGCCACCATGCGTAGGTAGATTTTTTTTGTACCCAACCATCAGGTAAACAAAGTTCGTTCACAAACTTTCTCAAAACATTTCACCATTATATGACGTCCCGTTGTGAAACCCGCCCAGAAGCCTCCCTGACGCCCTCGAGCCAAAGACAGCTATAAAATCTCTTTCATACTACATTTTCAAGCCACCGTGCAGTAGACTTTTTTTGTACCAAAAACCATCAGTAACAAAGTTCGTTCACAAACTTTTCTCAAAATGGTCTCCATATATGACCTCCCGTTGTGAAACCCTGCCCAGAAGCCTCCCTGCGCCCCGAGCAAAGACCGCATGAAAAATTCTTTCATAACTACCTTTTAAAAGCCACCGTGCAGTAATCTTTTTTTGTACCCAAACTAGCAGTAACAAAGTTTGTTCACATACTTTTCTCAAAATAAGGTCCATATATGACCTCCCTTTTGTGAAACCCTGCAAGAAAGCTCCCTTACGCCCCTCGAGCCAAAAGAGAAAAAACTTTCATAACTACTTTGTCAAGCCCCGTACAGTAGATTTTTTGTACAAAACCCATCAGTAAAAAGTTCATTCACAAACTTTTCTCAAAATAGGTCTCCATATATGACCTCCCTGATGAAACCCTGACTAGAAAGCCTCCCTGACGCCCCTCGAGTCCAAGACCGTGGAAACACTTTTCATAACTACCTTTTTAAGCCAGGCCAGTAGACTTTTTTTTGTACCCAAACCTCAGTAAAAGTTGTCACAAACTTTTCTTAAAAAGTCTTCAATATTACCTCCCATTGTGAAACCCGCCCAGAAAGCCTCCTTGACGCCCTCGAGCCAAAGACCGCAGAAAAACTCTTTCATAACTACTTGTTGTAAGACCCGATGCAGTAGACTTTTTTTGTAGCCCAAACCATCAGTAACAAAGTTCGTTCACAAACTTCTGTAAATAGGTCGCCATATATGACCTCCTTATGTAACACTGGAAGAAGCAACATGCCCCTGACGCCCCGAGCCATAGAACCGATGAAAGATCTTCCAAATACTTTTCGGCCACTGTGAAGTAGACTTTTTTTGTACCCAAACCAGCAGTAACAAAGTTCGTTCACCAACTTTTCTCAAACATATGCTCCATATATGACCTCCCTTTGTAAAACCTGCTAGAAAAGGGCCCCTTCCTCGATCACACCAAGACTATTCAAG
>JAAAXO010000619.1:227706-249385 GCA_011799875.1 Thinopyrum elongatum | reverse complement strand
CGGCACTAGGGAGGCTTTCTGGGCAGGGTTTCACAAAGGGAGGTCATATGGGACCTATTTGAGAAAAGTTTGTGAACAAACTTTGTTACTGATGGTTTGGGTACAAAAAAGTCTACTGACGGTGGCTTGAAAGGTAGTAATGAAAGAGTTTATTGCGGTCTTTTGGCGTCGAGGGCGCAGGGAGCTTTCTGGGCGGGGGAGTCACAAAGGGAGTCAATATGGAGAATTTTTGAGAAAAGTTTGTGAAGAACTTTGTACTGAGGTTGTTGGTACAAAAAATTCTACTGCACGGTGGCTTGAAAAGGTAGTTATGAAAGAGTTTTTTGCGGTTCTTTGGCTCGAGGGCGTCAGGGAGGCTTCTGGGCAGGGTTTCACAAAGGGAGGTCCATATATGGAGACCTATTTATGAGAAATGTTTGTGACGAACTTTGTTCTGATGGTTTGGGTACAAAAAAAGTCTATGCATGGTGGCTTGAAAAGGAGTTATGAAAGAGTTTTTCGGTTTTGCGGCTGCGTCGAGGCTGGGGGCTTTCTAGGCAGGGTTTCAAAAGGGAGAGGTCATATATGGAGACCATTTTGAGAAAGTTGTGAACGAATTTGTTACTGATGGTTTGGGTACAAAAAAGTCTACTGCACGGGTGTTGAAAAGGTATTATGAAAGAGTTTTACTGCGGTCTTTGGCTCGAGGCTCAAGGGAGGCTTCTGGCAGGGGTTTCACAATGGGAGGTCATATATGGAGACCTATTTTGAGAAAGTTTTGTGAACTAAATTTGTTACTGATGGTTTGGGTACAAAAAAGTCTACTGCACGGTGGCTTGAAAAGGTAGTTTATGAAAGAGTTTTTCTGCGGTCTTGGCGAGGGCGTCAGGGAGGCTTTCTGGGCAGGGTTTCACAAGGGAGGTTATATGGAGACCTATTTTGAGAAAAGTGTGAACGAACTTTGTTACTGTGGTTTGGGTACAAAAAAACTACTGCACGGTGGCTTGAAAAGGTAGTTATGAAAGAGTTTTTATGCGGTCTTTTGCACGGGCGCCAGGGAGGCTTTCTGGGCAGGTGTTCACAAAGGGAGGTATATATCAAAATAGGTCTCCATATATGACCTCCCTTTGTGAAACCCTGCCCAGAAAGCCTCCCTGACGCCCTCGAGCCAAAGACCGCAGAAAAACTCTTTCATAACTACCTTTTCAAGCCACCGTGCAGTAGACTTTTTTTGTACCGAAACCATCAGTAACAAAGTTTGTTCACAAACTTTTCTAAAAATAGGTCTCTATATATGACTTCCCATTGTGAAACCCTGCCTGGAAAGCCTCCCTGACGCCCTCGAGCCAAAGACCATAGAAAGACTCCTTCATAATTACCTTTTCAAGACACCGTGCAGTAGACTTTTTTTGTACCTAAACCATCAGTAACAAAGTACGTTCACAAACTTTTCTCAAAGTAGATCTCCTTATATGACCTCCCTTTGTGAAACCCTGCCCAGAAAGCCTCCCTGGCGCCCCTGAGCCAAAGACTGCATGAAAACTCTTTCATAACTACCTTTTCAAGCCACCGTGCAGTAGACTTTTTTTGTACCCAAACCCGCAGTAACAAAGTTCGTTCACAAACTTTTCTTAAAATAGGTCTCCATATATGACCTCCCTTGGTGAAACCCTGCCCAGAAAGCCTCTCTAACGACCTACCATCAGTAACAAAGTTCGTTAACAAACTTTTCTCAAAATAGGTCTCCAAATATGTCGTCCCTTTGTGAAACCCTGCCCAGAAAGCCTCCCTGATGCCCTAGAGTTCGTACACAAACTTTTCTCAAGATAGGTCTCCATATATGACCTTCCATTGTGAAACCCTGCCCAGAAGGCCTCCCTAGCGCCCTCGAGCCAAAGACCGGATAAAAACTCTTTGATAACTACCTTTTCAAGCCACCGTGCAGTAGACTTTTTTTGTACCCAAACCATCAGAAACAAAGGTCGTTCACAAACTTTTCTCAAAAAATTTCTCCATATATGACGTCCCTTTGTGAAACCCCGCCCGGAAAGCCTCCCTGACGCCATCGAGCCAAAGACCGCATAAAAACTCTTTCATAACTACCTTTTCAAGCATCCGTGCAGTAGACTTTTTTTGTACCCAAACCATCAGTAACAAAGTTCGTTCACAAACTTTTCTGAAAATAGGTCTCCATATATGACCTCCCTTTGTGAAACCCTGCACAGAAAGCCTCCCAGGCGCCCCTGAGCCAAAGACCGCATGAAAACTCTTTCATAACAACCTTTTCAAGCCACCGTGCAGTAGACTTTTTTTGTACCCAAACCAGCAGTAACAAAGTTTGTTCACAAATTTTCTCAAAATAGGTCTCCATATATGACCTCCCTTTGTGAAACCCTGCCCAGAAAGCCTCCCTAACGCCCTCGAGCCAAAGACCGTAGAAAAACTCTTTCATAACTACCTTTTCAAGCCACCGTGCAGTAGACTTTTTTTGTACCCAACCCATCAGTAACAAAGTTCGTAGACAAACTTTTCTAAAAATAGGTCTCCATATATGACCTCCCATTATGAAACCCTGCCTAGAAAGCCTCCCTGACGCCCTCGAGCCAAAGAACGCAGAAAAACTCTTTCATAACTACCTTTTCAAGCCACCGTGCAGTAGACTTTTTTTGTACCCAAACCATCAATAACAAAGTTTGTTCACAAACTTTTCTCAAAATAGGTCTCCATATATGACGTCCGATTGTGAAACCCTGCGCAGAAAGCCTCCCTGACGCCCTCGAGCCAAAGACCGCATAAAAACTCTTTCATAACTACCTTTTTGATGCAGGCAGAGCACTACTTTTACAGGAGCTGGGCATGTGCTAGTTGGGAATATCGACAGTAGTAGTAGGAGCCTTTGTTTTTTTTCTTTACTTCTTTTGGTGAGTGTACTACTCCACCTGTACTACTTTCTCCCTTCGTCTAGAAAGTCCTGTGTGGCCAGCGCATGTAGAAAAAGGTTATCCACTGGAGGGAGGGGAGAACACCCGGTGTAAGAAATATCCCCAGGTAATGAAAGCCCATGAGCAGCAGCGCTGCTAGTTCTAGTTCCCCTTACTCTGTTCTTGATGTGCGCCTCTTGATTTCTTGATCTGCTACTGGTGTTGTTACTTTTCGCTGCATCAGTTGGTATTAAGAGCCCAGGTTCGAGTCCATGGCGGGTGGTGGTCGGAGAAATCGGAGCCGAGCCGGTCGGCCGGCGGCGGCTCGGGTTGATGCCACGGAGCTGGACGAGGAGTCCGGGGACGGGGCTCACCCAAGGTTCCGGCACCTACAGGACATCGATGCCGATCTGATGGGTCAGAATCAGGAGTTGAGATGTCAAGTGCAGACCCTTGTGCAGCAGATGGGGGCTATGCAGGTGCAGATGGCCCAAATCGCTGCGGATGTGCGACGGAGGGATGTGCCAGAAGACCAGGGCAACGAGGAAGCTTCGTACAGCAGCGACAACTCTTCGGTAAGCTCCCTGAGGCGTCCTGAAGTCAATCCATTCGGTGCTAGACACTGACATCGCCGGGGCCGCGCTACGGCAGAGCGTGAGAGCGGCAGACGGTGTTGCTTCCGAGTTAATTTGCCGGAGTTCTCAGGCGGACTCTCTGCTGAGGAATTTGTGGATTGGCTCGATGAGGTCGAGCGCATCTTTGAATATGCGGATGTGCCAGAGGAGGAACGTGTCCCTGCAGCTGCAATGAGGTTGAAGGGGCGTGCTTCAGTTTGGTGGAAGAATTTGGGGCAAAGTCGTAAGGTACGTGGCAAAAAGATGATTGATTCATGGGCTGTAATGAAGGAGAAAATGCAGAGGGAATTTCTTCCTTTTAATTATGAGGAAACATTGTTCAGGCAGCTTCAAAATTTAAAACAAGGTAGCAGGAGTGTTGATGAATATACAGATGAGTTCTATCAGCTTGTCTCACGCAACAATTTAAGTGATACAAAGAGTCAGCTGGTAGCAAGATACATTGGAGGCCTACGCCAGTATATACAAGATGTGCTTACTTTACATGTAAATTTTTCTGTATCGGAAGCATATCAGCGAGCAGTCGCCATTGAGAAACAGCAGCAGCGGCCTGTACGTGCTAGTAGTGTTTTTTCCCGGCCACGACCTACTACTACTACCACACCTTCAAGACCGACAGCAGATAGAAGTGAGTCAAGGGCGACAAGGTCGGTAGCCATGCCCAAAGGGACAACGGACCTGTCCAAGACTTCAACATCAAGAAGTGC
Source organism: Thinopyrum elongatum (assembly GCA_011799875.1). Lineage (NCBI taxonomy): Eukaryota > Viridiplantae > Streptophyta > Magnoliopsida > Poales > Poaceae > Thinopyrum > Thinopyrum elongatum. The sequence continues at coordinate 245,143 of JAAAXO010000619.1, read as the reverse complement.
CAACTGTTTTAAGTGTGGGTCTCCAGACCATGTACTGAGAAATTGTCCAAAGCACAACAGCCGCGATGGTAAAGGATTGATGGCAGAATTAGATGAAGAAGCTGGACAGCAAGATGATCCTGTATACGATGATTCTGAAGATGTTGAAGAGGTTGAACTAGATGGGGATACAGGGAATATGTTAGTGATGGAGCGTACCTTGATAACACCACCAAAGAGAGATGAAGATTGGCGAAGGCGGAGCTTATTTCACACTCGCTGCACTATGGGAGGCAAGGTATGTCATGTTATCATTGACAATGGCAGTTGGGTGAACGTAATTTTTGAAGAAGCTGTAAATAAACTTGGGCTTCCAAAAGTGAAACATCCTAATCCATACAACATGAGGTGGTTCAAATCAGACAAGATGACAAAGGTACAATTTAGATGTCTGGTTTCTTTCTCCATTGGTAACAAATTTCATGATGAAGTAGAGTGTGATGTGGTTGATATGGACGTGAGTCATCTCATTTTGGGGAGACCGTGGCAGTATGACCGCCATGCTGTACATGATGGCCGAAAGCATACGTATACTATCAGGAAGGATGGCCACAAGTTTGTGTTAAATCCGGTGAACATGGATGAGTTGGCTAAATCTAGTGGTGGTGAAACATCTAGAACCACAAATTTGATATCTTGCAAGCAGTTTATACGTGAGGCCAAAGAAGGGGGTGCATATTTATTGTTCATTTCAAAACAGAAGGAAGAAGTTGCTACATCCAAGGAGGCACAAGAACTTCTCACAGAATTTTCTGATGTCTTCCCTAAGGAACTTCCTTCAGCATTACCTCCGTTACGAGATATCCAACATCACATTGATTTAATTCCAGGTGCTAGCCTACCAAACCGTCCAGCCTACCGAATGAACCCAAAAGAATATGAGGAGCTAAACCGGCAGGTGCAAGAATTATTGGACAAGGGTTTTATTCAGCCTAGTCTGAGTCCATGTGCAGTTCCTGTACTACTAACACCAAAGAAGGATGGTTCATGGCATATGTGTGTTGACTCTCGGGCAATCAACAAAATCACAATCAAGTATCGTTTTCCTATTCCCCGTTTGGATGATATGTTGGACAATTTGGCAGGAGCTGTGGTGTTCTCCAAAATTGATTTGAAGAGTGGCTACCACCAAGTGAGGATCCGTCCAGGTGACGAATGGAAAACTGCCTTCAAGACAAGGGATGGTCTATACGAGTGGTTGGTAATGCCTTTTGGACTCTCTAATGGTCCTAGTACTTTTATGCGGCTAAGGAACCATGTTTTGCAGCCTTTTATTGGAAAGTTTGTTGTGGTATATTTTGATGATATTCTAATATATAGTAGAAGCTTGGAACAACACCTGCAACATTTGAGTGAAGTGCTACTTGCCTTGAGACGCGAGCAGCTGTATGCTAATCCAAAGAAGTGTGAGATGCTGGTTCCTTCTGTTAATTTTCTAGGCTTTATTGTTTCTGAAAAGGGGTTGCAGGTAGATCCTAGCAAGGTGGAATCAATCATCAGTTGGCCGGATCCACGATCGCTAACAGAAGCTCGCAGCTTCCATGGACTTGCTTCATTCTATAGAAGGTTCATTCGAAATTTTAGCACCATCATGGCACCATTTACGGATTGCATGAAACGTAGTGGTGCCTTTGTATTAACAAGAGCAGCAATGGTAGCATTTGAGGAAATTAAAGCCAAAATTGCATCAGCTGATTGTTTAGTACTGCCAAATTTTAACAAGTTATTTGAGGTGGATTGTGATGCTTCAGGATCAGGAATTGGGGCTGTTCTCAGTCAGGAGTCACGTCCAGTGGCTTTCTTTAGTGAAAAACTTACAGGTGCACAATTACGTTATTCAACCTATGAAACTGAGCTATATGCAGTGGTTAGAACATTGCAGCACTGGAGGCATTATCTGTTGCATCAAGAGTTTGTTCTATACAGCGATCATGAAGCTCTGAAATATATCCGCAACCAGCCCAACCTGAACAGAAAACAAGCTCGTTGGGCAAGCCTTCTAGAGGAGTACAATTTTGTACTTAAACACAAATCTGGAGCCCAAAACGGAGTGGCTGATGCACTGAGCCGTAAAGCTCAATGCCTTAGCATAATGAAAGTGGTTGTAGTTGGGTTTGACAATATTCCTGAGCTCTACCCTGATGACCCTTATTTCAGCAAAATTTATGAAGCTGCCCAAAACAAGCAATCAGTGGACTACACTATAAATGATGGATTTCTTTTTAAAGGTGTTCGACTCTGTATTCCTGAATGCTCTGTTCGTGATCTGATTATCAAGGAAATTCATAGTGAAGGACATCGTGGAAGAGACAAATCAGTGCAACTACTTCTGCGGCAATATTTTTGGCCTCATGCTCGAAGAGATATGGAAAGGTTTGTTGAGAGATGCCATATTTGTCAAGTTTCAAAAGGGACAGCTACTAATGCAGGTTTATATATGCCATTACCTATACCAGAAGCACCATGGATAGATATAAGTATGGATTTTGTTCTAGGTCTCCCACGAACACAGCGTCGAGTGTACTCCATCTTTGTCGTGGTAGACAGATTCAGCAAAATGGCGCACTTCATCGCCTACCGCAAGACATCTGATGCTAGTCAAATTTCTGTTTTGTTCTTTCGAGAAATAGTGCGGCTGCATGGTGTGCCAAGGAGCATTACCTCTGACCGAGACACCAAGTTCATGTCTCATTTTTGGCGATCTTTGTGGAGGCAAATGGGAACAAATCTAAATTTTAGCACGGCTTATCATCCACAGATGGATGGCCAAACTGAAGTGGTAAATAAAAGCTTGGGGAAGATGTTACGAGCTCTTGTGGGCGACAAACCGAAGCAATGGGATACAGTTCTGCCGCATGCCGAATTTGCTTTCAATCGTACCCCAAATCGCTCTACTGGGTTGACTCCATTTGAAATAGTATATGGCCGAATTCCTAATGGAGTTCTGGAACTAGCACCAATACCTGATGTTGGAAAGAAAAATTGTAAAGCAGAGAATATGGCAGAAGAGATCAGCTCGATTCATAAACTTGTGCAGCAGCGAATTCAAGAGAGCAATGCTAAATACAAGTCTGCAGCTGATCAACATTGACGTCGTCTTGTATTTGATGAGGGAGATTTAGTATGGGCTGTGCTGACCAGGGATCGTTTTCCTGCTGGAGAGTATAACAAGCTGAGTCAGAGGAAGATAGGACCATGCAAGATACAAAAGAGGATTAATGACAATGCTTACAAACTGGAGCTACCTAGCCATTTGAGGACTTCTGATGTGTTCAATGTGAAGCATCTTCAACCATATTTTGAAGCCCAGGGATCTAAATCTCTGAACTCGCGGACGAGTTCTTCCCTGCCTGGGGAGGATGATGCAGGCAGAGCACTACTTTTACAGAAGCTGGGCATGTGCTAGTTGGGAATATCGACAGTAGTAGTAGGAGCCTTTGTTTTTTTTTCTTTACTTCTTTTGGTGAGTGTACTACTCCACCTGTACTACTTTCTCCCTTCGTCAAGAAAGTCCTGTGTGGCCAGCGCATGTAGAAAAAGGTTATCCACTGGAGGGAGGGGAGAACACCCGGTGTAAGAAATATCCCCAGGTAATGAAAGCCCATGAGCAGCAGCGCTGCTAGTTCTAGTTCCCCTTACTCTGTTCTTGATGTGCGCCTCTTGATTTCTTGATCTGCTACTGGTGTTGTTACTTTTCGCTGCATCACTTTTCAAGCCACCGTGCAGTAGACTTTTTTTGTACCCAAACCATCAGTAACAAAGTTCGTTCACAAACTTTTCTCAAAACATTTCTCCATATATGATGTCCCTTTGTGAAACCCCGCCCAGAAAGCCTCCCGGACGCCATCAAGCCAAAGAGCTCATAAAAACTCTTTCATAACTACCTTTTCAAGCCACCGTGCAGTAGACTTTTTTTGTACCCAAACCATCAGTAACAAAGTTCGTTCACAACGTTTCTAAAAATCGTGTCCATATATTACCTCCCATTGTGAAACCCTGCCCAGAAAGCCTCCTCGACGCCCTCAAGCCAAAGACCGCAGAAAAACTCTTTCATAACTACCTTTTCAAGCCACCGTGCAGTAGACTTTTTTGTACCCAAACCATCATATAAACAAGTTCGTTCAAACTTTTCTCAAAATAGGTCTCATATATGACTCCCTTATGAAACCCTGCCCAGAAAGCCTCCCTGGCGCCCCCGAGCCAAAGACCGCGTGAAAACTCTTCATAACTACCTTTTCAAGCCACCTGAGTGAGTAGACTTTTTTGTACCCAACAGCAGTAACAAAGTTCGTTCACAAACTTTCTCAAAATAGGTCTCCATATATGACTCCCTTTGTGAAACCCTTCAAGAAAGCCTCCCTGACGCCCTCGAGCCAAAGACCGCAGAAAAACTCTTTCATAACTACCTTTTCAAGCCACCGTGCAGTAGACTTTTTTTGTACCCAAACTATCAGTAACAAAGTTCGTTCACAAACTTTCTTAAAAATAGGTGTCCATATATGACCACCATTGTGAAACCCTGCCCAGAAAGCCCTCTAACGCCCTCGAGCCAAAGACCGCAGAAAAACTCTTTCAAACTACCTTTTCAAGCCACCGTGCAGTAGACTTTTTTTTGTACCCAAACCATCAGTAACAAAGTTTGTTCACAAACTTTCTCAAAATAGGTCTCCATATATGACGTCCCTTTGTGAAACCCTGCCAGAAAGCCTCACTAACGCCCTCGAGCCAAAGACCGCATAAAAACTCTTTCATAACTACTTTTTCAAGCCCACGTGTAGTAGAATATTTTGTACCCAAACCTCAGTAACAAAGTTCGTTCACAAACTTTTCTCAAAACATTTCACCATATATGACGTCCCTTTGTGAAACCCCGCCCAGAAAGCCTCCCTGACGCCTCGAGCCAAAGACCGCATAAAAACTCTTTCATAACTAACCTTTTCAAGCACCGTGCCTGTAGACTTTTTTTGTACCCAAACCATCAGTAACAAAGTTCGTTCACAAACTTTTCTGAAAATAGGTCTCCTTATATGACCTCCCTTTGTGAAACCCTGCCAGAAAGCCTCCCTAGTGCCCCCGTCGAAATACCGCATGAAAACACTTTCATAACTACCTTTTCAAGCCACCGTGCAGTAGACTTTTTTTGTACCAAACCAGCAGTAACAAAGTTTGTTCACAAATTTTTCAAAATAGGTCTCCATATATACCTCCCTTTGTGAAACCCTGCCCAGAAAGCCTCCTGACGCCTCGAGCCAAAGACCGCAGAAAAACTCTTTCATAACTACCTTTTCAAGCCAACGTGCAGTGACTTTTTTGTACCCAACCATCAGTAACAAAGTTCGTTCACAAACTTTCTAAAATAGTCTCCATATAGACCTCCCTTTTGAAACCCTGCCCAGAAAGCCTCCCTGACGCCCTCGAGCCAAACCGCAGAAAAACTCTTTCATAACTACCTTTTCAAGCCATCGTGCAGTAGACTTTTTTTGTACCCAAACCATCAGTAACAAAGTTCGTTCACAAACTTTTCTAAAAATAGGTCTCCATATATTACCTCCATTGTGAAACCCTGCCCAGAAAGCCTCCTTGACGCCCTTGAGCCAAAGACCGCAGAAAAACTCTTTCATAACTACCTTTTCAAGCCACCATGCAGTAGACTTTTTTTCTACCGAAACCATCAGTAACAAAGCTCGTTCACAAACTTTTCTGAAAATAGGTCTCCATATATGACCTCCCTTAGTGAAACCCTACCCAGAAAGCCTACCTGGCGCCCCCGAGCCAAAGACCGCATGAAAATCTTTCATAACTACCTTCAAGCCACAGTGCAGTGACTTTTTTTTACCCAAACAGCAGTAACAAAGTTCGTTCACAAACTTTCTCATCAAAATAGGTCCATATATGACCTCCTTGTGAAACCCTGCCCAGAAAGCTCCCTACCCGCCTCGAGACAAAGACGCAGAAAAACTCTTTCATAACTACCTTTTCAAGCCACCGTGCAGTAGACTTTTTTTGACCCAAACCACTGTAACAAAGTTCGTTCACAAACTTTTCTCAAAATAGGTCTCCATATATGACGTCCCTTTGTGAAACCCTGCCCAGAAAGCTCCCTAACGCCCTCGAGCAAAGACCGCATAAAAACTCTTTCATAACTATCTTTCAAGCCACCATGCAGTAGAATTTTTTTCTACCCAAACCATCAGTAACAAAGTTCGTTCACAAACTTTCTCAAAACATTTCCCATATATGACGTCCCTTGTGAAACCCGCCCAGAAAGCCTCCCTGACGCCCTCGAGCCAAAGACCGCATAAAACTCTTTCATAACTACTTTTCAAGCCACCGTGCCGTAGACTTTTTTTGTACCCAAACCATCAGTAACAAAGTTCGTTCACAAACTTTTCTCAAAATAGGTCTCCATATATGACCTCCCTTGTGAAACCCTGCCCAGAAAGCCTCCCTGCGCCCCCGAGCCAAAGACCGCATGAAAATCTTTCATAACTACCTTTTCAAGCCACCGTGCAGTAGACTTTTTTGTACCCAAACACACATAGTAACAAAGTTGTTCACAACTTTTCTCAAAAAAGTTCCATATAGACCTCCCTTTGTGAAACCCTGCCCAGAAAGCCTCCCTTACGCCCTCGAGCAAAGAACGTAGAAAAACTCTTTCATAACTACCTTTTCAAGCCACGACGTAGACTTTTTGTACACAAACCATCAGTAACAAAGTTCATTCACAAACTTTTCTCAAAATAAGGTCCCATATATGACCTCCCTTGTGAAACCCTGCCTAGAAGCCTCCCTGACGCCCCTCGAGCCAAAGACCGGAAAAACTCTTTCAACTACCTTTTTAAGCCACCGTCCATAGACTTTTTTTGTACCCAAACCATCAGTAACAAAGTTCGTTCACAAACTTTTCTAAAAATAGGTCTTCATATATGACCTCCCTTGTGAAACCCTGCCAGAAAGCCTCTTGACGCCCTCGAGCCAAAGACCGCAGAAAAACTCTTTCATAACTACTTTTCAAGCCACCGTGCAGTAGACTTTTTTTTACCCAAACCATCAGTAACAAAGTCGTTCACAAACTTTTCTTAAATAGGTCTCCATATATGACCTCCCTTGTGAAACCCTGACAGAAAGCCTCCTGGCGCCCCCGAGCCAAGAACGCATGAAAAACCTTTCATAACTACCTTTTCAGCCCTGTGCAGTAGACTTTTTTGTACCCAAACCACAGTAACAAAGTTCGTTCACAAACTTTTCTCAAAATATGTCTCCATTATGACCTCCCTTTGTAAACCCTGCCCAGAAAGCCTCCCTACGCCTCCAGCCAAAGACCGCAGAAAAACTCTTTCATAACTACCTTTTCAAGCCCCCTGCAGTAGACTTTTTTTGTACCCAAACATCAGTAACAAAGTTCGTTCACAACTTTTCTAAAATAGTCTCCATATGACCTCCCTTTGTGAAACCCTGCCCAGAAAGCCTCCCTGACGCCCTCGAGCCAAAGACCGCAGAAAAACTCTTTATAACTACCTTTTCAAGCCACCGTGCAGTAGACTTTTTTGTACCCAAACATCAGTAACAAAGTTCGTTCACAAACTTTTCTAAAATAGGTCTCCATATATGACCTCCCTTGTGAAACCCTGCCCAGAAAAGCCTCCCCTGGCGCCCCCGAGCCAAAGACCGCATGAAAAACTCTTTCATAACTACCTTTTCAAGCACCGTGCAGTATACTTTTTTGTACCAAACCAGCAGTAACAAAGTCGTTCACAAACTTTTCTCAAATATGTCTCCATATTGACCTCCCTTTGTGAAACCCTGCCAGAAAGCCTCCCTACGCCCTCGAGCCAAAGACGCAGAAAAACTTTCATAACTACCTTTTCAAGCCACCGTGCAGTAGACTTTTTTTGTACCCAAACCATCAGTAACAAAGTTCGTTCACAAACTTTTTAAAATGCGTTCCATATATTACCTCCCATTTGAAACCCTGCCCAGAAGCCTCCTCGACGCCCTCAGCCAAAGACCGCAGAAAAACTCTTTCATAACTACCTTTCAAGCCACCGTGCAGTAGACTTTTTGTACCCAAACCATCAGTAACAAAGTTCGTTCACAAACTTTTCTTCAAAAGGTCTCCATATATGACCTCCCTTGTGAAACCCTGCCCAGAAAGCCTCCCTGGCGCCCCCGAGCCAAAGACCGCGTGAAAACTCTTTCATAACTACCTTTTCAAGCCACCGTGAGTAGACTTTTTTTGTACCCAAACCCAAGTAACAAAGTTCGTTCACAAACTTTTCTCAAAATAGGTCTCCATATATGACCTCCCTTTGTGAAACCCTTCAAAGAAAAGCCTCCCGGACGCCATCAAGCCAAAGAGCTCATAAAAACTCTTTCATAACTACCTTTTCAAGCCACCGTGCAGTAGACTTTTTTTGTACCCAAACCATCAGTAACAAAGTTCGTTCACAAACTATTATGAAAATAGGTCTCCATATATGACCTCCCTTTATGAAACCCTGCCCAGAAAGCCTCCCTGGCGCCCCCGAGCCAAAGACCGCATGAAAACTCTTTCATAACTACCTTTTCAAGCCACCGTGCAGTATACTTTTTTGTACCCAAACCAGCAGTAACAAAGTTCGTTCACAAACTTTTCTCAAAATATGTCTCCATATGTGACCTCCCTTTGTGAAACCCTGCCTAGAAAGCCTCCTTAACGCCCTCGAGCCAAAGACCGCAGAAAAACTCTTTCATAACTACCTTTTCAAGCCACCGTGCAGTAGACTTTTTTTGTACCCAAACCATCAGTAACAAAGTTTGTTCACAAACTTTTCTAAAAATACGTGTCCATATATTACCTCCCATTGTGAAACCCTGCCCAGAAAGCCTCCTTGACGCCCTCAAGCCAAAGACCGCCGAAAAACTCTTTCATAACTACCGTTTCAAGCCACCGTGCAGTAGACTTTTTTTGTACCCAAACCATCAGTAACAAAGTTCGTTCACAAACTTTTCTCAAAATAGGTCTCCATATATGACCTCCCTTAGTGAAACCCTGCCTAGAAAGCCTCCCTGGCGCCCCCGAGCCAAAGACCGCGTGAAAACTCTTTCATAACTACCTTTTCAAGCCACCGTGAAGTAGACTTTTTTTGTACCCAAACCAGCAGTAACAAAGTTCGTTCACAAACTTTTCTCAAAATAGGTCTCCATATATGACCTCCCTTTGTGAAACCCTTCAAAGAAAGCCTCCCTGACGCCCTCGAGCCAAAGACCGCAGAAAAACTCTTTCATAACTACCTTTTCAAGCCACCGTGCAGTAGACTTTTTTTGTACCCAAACTATCAGTAACAAAGTTCGTTCACAAACGTTTCTAAAAATAGCTGTCCATATATGACCACCCATTGTGAAACCCTGCCCAGAAAGCCTCTCTAACGCCCTCGAGCCAAAGACCCCAGAAAAACTCTTTCATAACTACCTTTTCAAGCCACCGTGCAGTAGACTTTTTTTTGTACCCAAACCATCAGTAACAAAGTTTGTTCACAAACTTTTCTCAAAATAGGTCTCCATATATGACGTCCCTTTGTGAAACCCTGCCCAGAAAGCCTCCGTGACGCCCTCGAGCCAAAGACCGCATAAAAACTCTTTCATAACTACTTTTTCAAGCCCCCGTGAGTAGATTTTTTGTACCCAAACCATCAGTAACAAAGTTCGTTCACAAACTTTTCTCAAAAATTTCCCATTATGACTCCCTTTGTGAAACCCCGCCCAGAAAGCCTCCCTGACGCCTCGAGCCAAAGACCGCAGAAAAACTCTTTCATAACTACCTTTTCAAGCCAACGTGCAGTGGACTTTTTTGTACCCAAACCATCAGTACCAAAGTTCGTTCACAACTTTCTCAAATAGGTTCTCCATATATGACCTCCCTTTTTGAAACCCTGCCCAGAAAGCCTCCCTGACGCCCCCGAGCCAAAACCGCGAAAAAAACTCTTCATAACTACACCTTTTCAAGCCATCGTGCAGTAGACTTTTTTGTACCCAAACTCAGTACACAAAGTTCGTTCACAATTTTCTAAAAATAGGTCTCCATATATTACCTCCCTTGTGAAACCCTGCCCAGAAAGCCTCCTTGACGCCTTGAGCCAAAGACCGCAGAAAAAAACTCTTTCATAACTACCTTTTCAAGCCACCGCAGTAGACTTTTTTTTACCAAACCATCAGTAACAAAGCTCGTTCACAAACTTTCTCAAAATAGGTCTCCATATATGACCTCCCTTAGTGAAACCCTACCCAGAAAGCCTACCTGGCGCCCCCGAGCCAAAGACCGCATGAAAATTCTTTCATAACTACCTTTCCAAGCCACAGTGCAGTAGACTTTTTTTATACCCAAACCAGCAGTAACAAAGTTCGTTCACAAACTTTTCTCAAAATAGGTGCCATATATGACCTCCCATTGTGAAACCCTGCCCAGAAAGCTTCCCTGACGCCCTCGAGACAAAGACCGCAGAAAAACTCTTTCATAACTACCTTTTCAAGCCACCGTGCAGTAGACTTTTTTTGTACCCAAACCATCAGTAACAAAGTTCGTTCACAAACTTTTCTCAAAATAGGTCTCCATATATGACCTCCCTTTTTGAAACCCTGCCCAGAAAGCCTCCCTAACGCCCTCGAGCCAAAGACCGCATAAAAACTCTTTCATAACTACTTTCAAGCCACCATGCAGTAGAATTTTTTTTACCCAAACCACAGTAACAAAGTTCGTTCACAAACTTTTCTCAAAACATTCACTCCATATATGACGTCCCTTTGTGAAACCCGCCCAGAAAGCCTCCCTACGCCCTCGAGCAAAGACCGCATAAAACTCTTTCATAACTACATTTTCAAGCCACCGTGCCGTAGACTTTTTTTGTACCCAAACCATCAGTAACAAAGTTCGTTCACAAACTTTTCTCAAATAGGTCTCCATATATGACCTCCCTTGTGAAACCCTGCCCAGAAGCCAAAGCCTCATGAAGCGCTCCCGAGCCAAAGAGACCGCATGAAAATCCTTTCATACTACCTTTTCAAGCCACCGTGCGTAGACTTTTTTTTGTACCCAAACTAGCAGTAAACAAAGTTTTCACAAACTTTCTCAAAATAGGTCTCCATATATGACCTCCCTTTGTGAAAACCCCTGCCAGAAGCCTCCCTGACGCCCTCGAGCCAAAGACCGTAAAAACTCTTTCATAACTACCTTTTCAAGCCACCGTGCAGTAGACTTTTTTTGTACACAACATTCAGTAACAAAGTTTTCACAAACTTTCTAAAATAGGTCTCCATATATGACCTCCCTTTGGAAACCCTGCCAGAAAGCCTCCCTGACGCCCCCGAGCCAAAGACCGTAAAAACCTTTTTCATAACTACCTTTTAAAGCCACCGCAGTAGACTTTTTTTGTACCCAAACCATCAGTAACAAAGTTCGTTCACAAACTTTTCTAAAAATAGGTCTCCATATATACCTCCCTTGTGAAACCCTGCCAGAAAGCCTCCTTGACCGCCCTCGAGCCAAAGACCGCAGAAAACTCTTTCTACTACTTTTTCAAGCCCACCGTGCAGTAGACTTTGGTACCCAAACCATCAGTAACAAAGTTCGTTCACAAACTTTCTAAAATAGTCTCCATATATGACCTCCCTTGTGAAACCCTGCCAGAAAGCCTCCCTGCGCCCCGAGCCAAGACACGCATGAAAAACTTTCATAACTACCTTTTCAGCCACGTGCAGTAGACTTTTTTTTGTACCCAAACCACAGTAACAAAGTTCGTTCACAAACTTTCTCAAAATAGTCTCCATATATGACCTCCCTTTGTGAAACCCGCCAGAAAGCCTCCTGACGCCCCAGCCAAAGACCGCAGAAAACTCTTTCATAACTACCTTTCCCAAGCCCCTGCAGTAGACTTTTTTTGTCCCAAACATCAGTAACAAAGTTCGTTCACAAACTTTCTAAAAATAGGTCTCCATATATGACCTCCCTTTGTGAAACCCGCCCAGAAAGCCTCCTGACGCCCTCGAGCCAAAGACCGCAAAAACTCGTTCCATAACTCCTTTTCAAGCCACCGTGCAGTAGATTTTTTTGTACCCAAACCATCAGTAACAAAGTTCGTTCACAAACTTTTCTCAAAATTTCTCTCCTATATGACTCCCTTTGTGAAACCCGCCAGAAGCCTCCTCTGACGCCTCTAGCCAAAGACCGCATAAAAACTCTTTCATAACTAACTACCTTTTCAAGCCACCGTGCAGTAGACTTTTTTTGTACCCAAACATCGTAACAAAGTTCGTTCACAAACTTTTCTAAATAGGTCCCATATATGACCCCCTTTGTGAAACCTGCCCAGAAAGCCTCCTGGCGCCCGAGCCAAAGACCGATGAAAACTCTTCATAACTACCTTTTCAAGCCACCTGCAGTAGACTTTTTTTGTACCCAAACCATCAGTAACAAAGTTCGTTACAAACTTTTCTCAAATAGGTCTCCATATATGACTCCCTTTGTGAAACCCTCCCAAAAGCCTCCTGCGCCCCCGAGCCAAAGACCGCATGAAAATCTTCATAACTACCTTTCAAGCCACGTGCAGTAGACTTTTTTTTACCCAAACCACAGTAACAAAGTTCGTTCACAAACTTTTCTCAAAATAGTCCATATATGACCTCCCTTGTGAAACCCTGCCCAGAAAGCTCCCCCTGACGCCCTCGAGACAAAGACCGCAAAAAACTCTTTCATAACTACCTTTTCAAGCCACCGTGCAGTAGACTTTTTTTGTACCCAAACCACAGTAACAAAGTTTCTTTCACAAACTTTTCTCAAAATAGGTCTCCATATATGACTCCCTTTGTGAAACCCTGCCCAGAAAGCCTCCCTGCCGCCCTCGAGCCAAAGACCGCATGAAAAACTCTTTCATAACTACCTTTTCAAGCCACTTGCAGTAGATTTTTTTTACCCAACCATCAGTAACAAAGTTCGTTCACAACCTTTCTCAAAATTTCCCATATATGACCTCCCTTTGTGAAACCCTGCCCAGAAAGCCTCCAGACGCCCTCGAGCCAAAGACCGCAAAACTCTTTCATACCTACTTTTCAAGCACCGTGCGTAGACTTTTTTTGTACCCAAACCATCAAACAAGTTCTTACAAACTTTTCTAAATAGGTCCCCATATATGACCTCCCTTGTGAAACCCTGCCAGAAAGCCTCCTGCGCCCCCGAGCCAAAGACCGCAGAAATTCTTTCATAACTACCTTTTCAAGCCACCGTGCAGTAGACTTTTTTGTACCCAACCATCAGTAACAAAGTTCGTTCACAAACTTTTCTCAAAATAGGTCTCCATATATGACCTCCCTTTGTGAAACCCTGCCCAGAAAGCCTCCCTCCGCCCTCGACCAAAGACGAGAAAAACTCTTTCATAACTACCTTTTCAAGCCACCGTGCAGTAGACTTTTTTTGTACCCAAACCATCAGTAACAAAGTTCGTTCACAAACTTTTCTCAAAATAGGTCTCCATATATACCTCCCTTTGTGAAACCCTGCCCAGAAAGCCTCCCGACGCCCTCGAGCAAAGACCGCGAAAAACTTTCATAACTACCTTTTCAAGCCACCGTGCCAGTAGACTTTTTTTGTACCCAACCATCAGTAACAAAGTTCGTTCACAAACTTTCTAAAAAGGTCTCCATTATTACCTCCCTTGTGAAACCCTGCCCAGAAAGCCTCCTTGACGCCCTCAGCCAAAGACCGCATGAAAAACTCTTTCATAACTCCTTTTCAAGCCACCGTGCAGTAGACTTTTTTTGTACCCAACCACCAGTTAACAAGTTCTTTCACAAACTTTTTCTAAAAATAGTCTCCATATATGACACTCCCTGTGAAACCCTCCCAGAAAGCCTCCCTGACGCCCCCGAGCCAAGACCGCATGAAAACTCTTTCATAACTAACCTTTCTAGCCACGTGCAGTAGACTTTTTTGTACCCAAACCACAGTAACAAAGTTCGTTCACAAACTTTTCTCAAAATAGTCTCCATATATGACTCCCTTTGTGAAACCCCGCCCAGAAAGCCTCCCTACGCCTCGAGCCAAGACCGCAGAAAAACTCTTCATAACTACCTTTTCAAGCCACCGTGCAGTAGACTTTTTTTGTACCCAAACCCATTAACAAAGTTCTTCACAACTTTCTCAAAATAGGTCTCCATATATGACCTCCCTTTGTGAAACCCTCCCAGAAAGCCTCCCTGACGCCCTCGAGCCAAAACCGCATAAAAACTCTTTCATAACTACCTTTTCAAGCCACCGTGCAGTAGACTTTTTTTGTACCCAAACCATCAACAAAGTTCGTTCACAAACTTTTCTAAAAATAGGTCTCCATATATCCCTCCCTTTGTGAAACCCTGCCAAAGCCTCCTGACGCCCTGAGCCAAAGACCCAGAAAAACTCTTTCATAACTACCTTTTCAAGCCACCTGCAGTAGCTTTTTTTTTACCAAACCATCAGTAACAAAGTCGTCACACAACTTTCTAAATAGGTCTCCATATATGACCTCCCTTGTGAAACCCGCCCAGAAAGCCTCCTGGCGCCCCGAGCCAAAGACCCATGAAATTCTTCATAACTACCTTTCACAGCCACGTGCAGTAGACTTTTTTTACCCAACCAGCAGTAACAAGTCTTTCACAAACTTTTCTCAAAATAGGTCCATATATGACCTCCCTTGGTGAAACCCTGCCCAGAAAGCTCCTGACGCCCTCGAGCCAAGACCGCAGAAAAACTCTTTCATAACTACCTTTTCAAGCCACCGTGCAGTACTTTTTTGTACCAAACCATCAGTAACAAAGTTCTTTCACAACTTTTCTCAAAATAGGTCTCCATATATGACCTCCCTTTGTGAAACCCTGCCCAGAAAGCCTCCCTGACGCCCTCGAGCCAAAGACGCATAAAAACTCTTTCATAACTACTCTTTCAAGCCACCTGCAGTAGATTTTTTTTACCCAAACCTCAGTAACAAATTCGTTCACAAACTTTTCTCAAAAATTCCTATATAGACTCCCTTTGTGAAACCCCGCCCAGAAAGCCTCCCTACGCCCTCGAGCCAAGACCGCATAAAAACTCTTCATAACTATTTTCAAGCCACCGTGCGTAGACTTTTTTTGTACCCAAACCATCAGTAACAAAGTTCGTTCACAACTTTCTCAAATAGGTCTCCATATATGACCTCCCTTGTGAAACCCTGCCCAGAAAGCCTCCATGCGCCCCCTAGCCAAAGAACCGCAGAAAACTTTTCATAACTACTTTCAAGCCACCGTGCAGTGACTTTTTTTGTACCCAAACTCACAGTAACAAAGTTGTTCAACTTTTCTCAAAATAGGTCCTCCATATATGACCTCCCTTTGTGAAACCCTGCCCAGAAAGCCTCCCTGAACGCCCTCGAGCCAAAGACACGTGAAAAACTCTTTCATAACTACCTTTTCAAGCCACCGTGCAGTAGACTTTTTTTGTACCAAACCACAGTAACAAAGTTCTTCAACAAACTTTTCTAAATAGTCTCCATATATGACCTCCCTTTGTGAAACCTGCCGAAAGCCTCCCTGACGCCCTCGACCAAAGACCGGAAAAACTCTTTCATAACTACCCTTTTAAAGCCACCGTCCAGAGACTTTTTTTGTCCCAAACCATCAGTAACAAAGTTCGTTCACAAACTTTTCAAAAATAGGTCTCCATATATACCTCCCTTGTGAAACCCTGCCCAGAAAGCCTCCCTGCGCCCCGAGCCAAAGACCGCAGAAAAACTCTTTCAATACCTACTTTTCAAGCCACCTGCAGTAGACTTTTTTTTGTACCCAAACCACAGTACAAAGTTCGTTCACAAACTTTTCTAAATAGTCTCCATATATGACCTCCCTTGTGAAACCCTGCCTAGAAAGCCTCCCTGCGCCCTCCGAGCCAAGAACCAGAAAAAACTCTTTCATAACTACCTTTTCAGCCACCGTCAGTAGACTTTTTTTTACCCAAACCATCAGTAACAAATTTCGTTCACAAACTTTCTCAAAATAGGTCTCCATATATACCTCCCTTGTGAAAACCCTGCCAGAAAGCCTCCTGACGCCCTCAGCCAAAGACCGCAGAAAACTCTTTCATAACTACCTTCAAGCCACCTGCAGTAGACTTTTTTTGTCCCAAACTATCAGTAACAAAGTTCGTTCACAAACTTTTCTAAAATAGGTCTCCATATATGACCTCCCTTTGTGAAACCCTGCCCAGAAAGCCTCCACTGACGCCCCTCGAGCCAAAGACCGCATAAACTCTTTCATAACTACCTTTCTCAGCCACGTGCAGTAGATTTTTTTGTACCCAAACCATCAGTAAAAAGTTCGTTCACAAACTTTTCTCAAAATATTCCATATTTACTCCCTTTGTGAAACCCGCCAGAAAGCCTCCCTGACGCCCTCGAGCCAAAGACCGCATAAAACTCTTTCATAACTAACCTTTTCAAGCCACCGTGCAGTAGACTTTTTTTGTACCCAAACCATCAGTAACAATTTCGTTCACAAACTTTTCTAAAATAGGTCTCCATATATGACCCTTTGTAAACCTGCCCAGAAAGCCTCCCTGCCCCCCCGAGCAAAAGACCTGAAAACCTCTTTCATAACTACCTATTTCAAGCCACCGTGCAGTTATCTTTTTTGTACCCAAACCATCAGTAACAAAGTTCGTTCACAACTTTCTCAAAATAGGTCTCCATATATGACCTCCCTTTGTGAAACCCCCCCCAGAAAGCCTCCCTGCGCCCCGAGCCAAAGACGCATGAAAATCTTTCATAACTACCTTTTCAACCCAGTGCAGTAGACTTTTTTTACCCAAACCACAGTAACAGTTCGTTCACAAACTTTTCTAAATAGGTTCCATATATGACCTCCCTTGTGAAACCTGCCCAGAAAGCTCTCTGACTCCCTCGAGAAAGACCGCAGAAAACTCTTTCATAACTACTCTTTTCAAGCCACCGGTGCAGTAGACTTTTTGTACCCAAACCATCAGTAACAAGTTCGTTCACAAACTTTTCTCAAAATAGGTCTCCATATATGACCTCCCTTTGTGAAACCCTGCCCAGAAAGCCTCCCTGACGCCTCGAGCAAAGACCGCAAAAACTCTTTCATACTACCTTTTCAAGCCACTTGCAGTAGAATTTTTTTTACCCAAACCATCAGTAACAAAGTTCGTTCACAAACTTTTCTCAAAAATTCCCATAATGACGTCCCTTTGTGAAACCACCCGCCCGAAAGCCTCCCACGCCCTCGACCAAGACCGCATAAAAACTCTTTCATAACTACTTTTTCAAGCCACCGTGCGTAACTTTTTTTTGTACCCAAACCATCAGTAACAAAGTTCGTTCACAAACTTTTCTCAAAAAGGTCTCCA
>JAAAXO010000619.1:176426-226984 GCA_011799875.1 Thinopyrum elongatum | reverse complement strand
TACTTTCTGGCTTAGTTTTGGGTACAAAAAGTCTATGCACGGTGGCTTGAAAGGTAGTTATGAAAGAGTTTTCTGCGGTCTTTGGTGCTCGTCGGTGCGTCAGGTGAGGCGTTTCTGGGCAGGGTTTCACAAAGGGAGGTCATATATGGAGACCTATTTCAAGAAATTTGTGAACGAACTTTGTTACTGATTGTTTGTAACAAAAAAAGTCTACACGGCAAATTTGCTCTTCAAAGGTATTATTAAAGTATGTTTATGCGGTTCTTTTGTGCTCGGGAGGGTCGCCAGGAGCTTTCTTGTTGGTCAGGTTTTCACAAAGGGCGGATCATATATGTAGAACTTTTTTAAGAAAATTGTAACGAACTTGTTCTCTACTGATGGTTTGGGTAGCAAAAATGGCCTACGCACGGTGGCTTGAAAAGGAGTTACTAAAGAGTTTTATTCGCGTCTTTGGCTCAGGGCGCCAGGAGCTTTCCTGGTAGGGTTTCACAAAGGAGGTCATATATGGAAACCTTTTTTCGAAAGTTTGTGAACAACTTTGTTATGGATGGTTTGGGTACAAAAAAAGTCTACTGGCACGGTGGGCTTGAAAAGTGTGTTATGAAAGGTTTTTATGCGGATCTTTCATCGTGTTTTCCTAGATGCTTCTTGGGCAGGGTTTCACAAAGGGAGTCAATATGGAGACCTATTTTCAGAAAAGTTTGTGACGAACCTTTGTTACTGATGGTTTGGGTACAAAAAAGTCTACGCGCACGGTGCTTGAAAAGGTAGTTATGAAAGAGTTTTTTATGCGTCTTTGGCGCGAGGGCGTCAGGGAAGCTTCTGGGCGGGTTTCACAAAGGGACTTCATATATGGAGAAATGTTTTGAGAAAAGTTTGTGACGAACTTTGTTACTGATGGTTTGGTACAAAAAAATTCTACTGCGCACGTGGCTTGAAAAGGTAAGTTATGAAAAGGTTTTTTATTCGGTCTTTGGTTCAGGGCGCTCAGGGAGTGCTTTCTGGGCAGGGTTTCACAAAGGGACGTCATATATGGAGTACCTATTTGAGAAAAGTTTGTGAACAACTTTGTTCTCTGATGGTTTGGTACAAAAAAGTCTACTTGCACACGGTGGCTTTAAAAAGTAGTTATGAAATATTTTTCTGCGTCCTTTGGCTCGAGGGCGTCAGGAAGGCTTTCTGGGCAGGTTTTCACAATGGAGGTCATATATGGAGACCTATTTTTAGAAAGTTTGTGAACGAACTTTGTTACTGCTAGTTTGGTAGCAAAAAAGTCTACTGCACGGTGGCTTGAAAAGGTAGTTATGAAAGAGTTTTTCTCTGCGGTCTTTGGCTCGAGGGCGTCCAGGGAGGCTTTCTAGCAGGGTTTCACAAAGGGAGGTCATATATGAAGACCTATTTTGCAGAAAAGTTTGTGAACTAACTTTGTTACTGCTGAGGTTTGGGTACAAAAAGTCTACTGCACGGTGGCTGAAAAGGTATTGATGAAAGAGTTTTTATGCGTCTTTTTGGCTCGGGTGCGCAGGGAGGTTTCTGGGCAGGGTTTCAGCAATGGGTCGTCATATCATGGAGACCTATGTTCAGAAAGTTTGTGAACGAACTTTTTGTTACTGATGGTTTGGGTACAAAAAGTCTCGCACGGTGGCTTGAAAAGGTAGTTATGAAAGAGTTTTATGCGTCTGTGGCTTCGGAGGGCGTAAGGGAGGCTTTCTTGGGATAGGGTTTCCACAAAGGGGTCATATATGGAGACCTATTTAAAAAGTTTGTGAACGAACTTTGTTACTGATGGTTTGGGTACAAAAAGTCACTGCACGGTGGCTTGAAAAGGTATGATGAAAGAGTTTTTTCGGTCTTTGGCTCGAGGGCGTCATGGATGCTTTCCCGGGCGGGTTTCCACACAAGGGAGTCATATATGGAACCTATGTTTAGAAAAGTTTTGTGAACGAACTTTGTTACTATGGTTTGGGTACAAAAAATCTAACTCAACAACTGGCCCTTTGGCTTGAAAGAGTTATGAAAAGTTTTTTTATCGGTCTTTGGCTCGAGGGTGCGTCAGGAGGCTTTCTCTCAGCCATGGTTTCACAAGGGACGTCATATATGGATACCTATTTTGAGAAAAGTTTGTGAACGAACTTTGTTACTGCTGGTTGGGTACAAAAATGTCCTGCACGGTGGCTTGAAAAGGTATTTGAAAGAGTTTTTCATGCGGTCTTTGGCTTCGGGGGCGTCATGGGAGCGTCTTTCTGGGCGGGTTTCACAATGGAGGTCATATATGGAGACCTTGTTTTCAGAAAAAGTTTGTGAACGAACTTTGTTTACTGAGTTTGGGTACAAAAAAAAGTCCTACTGCCCGGTGGCTTGAAAAGTCGTTATGACAGAGTTTTTCTTACGGTCTTGGCTCGGGGGGCTCAGGGAGCTTTCTGGGCAGGGTTTCACAGAGGAGGTCATATATGGAGACCTATTTTGAGAAAAGTTTTGAACGAACTTGTTACTGATGGTTGGGTACAAAAAAAGGTCTACTGCACACACGGTGGCTTAAAGGTAGTTATGAAAGAGTTTTTCATGCTGTCTTCGGCTCGGGGGGCGTCCAGGGAGGCTTTCTTGGCAGGGTTTCACAATGGGAGGTCATATATGGGATTCCTATTTTTAGAAAAGTTTGTGAACGAACTTTGTTACTGATAGTTTGGGTACACAAAAAGTCTATCTGCACGGTGGCTTGAAAAGGTATTTTATGAAGAGTTTTTTTCTTTTCGCGTCTTTGGCTCGAGGGCGTCAGGGAGGCTTTCTGGGCAGGGTTTCACAATGGGAGGTCATATATGAGACATATTTTTGAGAAAATTTTGTAACAACTTTGTTTACTATTTGTTTTGGTCCCCCCTATCTCTGCAACGGTGGCTTGAAAAGGTAGTTATGAAAGAGTTTTTATGTGGTCTTTGGCTCGAGGGCGTCAGGGAGGCTTTCTGGCATGGTTTTCACAAACGGGAGGTCATATATGGAGACCTATTTTAGAAAAGTTTGTGAACGAACTTTGTTACTGATGGTTTGGGTACAAAAAAAGTCTACTGCACGGTGGGCTTGAAAGGTACGTTATGAAAGATTTTTTTCTGCGGTCTTTGGCTCGTCGAGGGCGTCAGGGAGCTTCTTGGCAGGGTTTCACAAGGGAGGTCATTATGGCGACCTATTTTTTAAAAAGTTGTGACGAACATTTTCTGCTCGTTGGTTTGGTCGTCTCCTTCATCCTGCAACGGTGGCTTGAAAAGTAGTTATGAAAAGTTTTTCATTCTGCGGGTCTTTGGCTCGGGGCGCTAGGGAGCTTTCTTGGGCAGGGTTTCCACAAAGGTATCAATATGGAAACCTATTTTAGGAAAAGTTTGTGAACGAACTTTGTTTACTGATGTGGGTTACAAAAAAATTCTAGCAATCAACGGTGGCTTGAAACGGTAGTTTTGAAAGCTTTTCTGCGGTCTTTGGCTCGAGGGCGTCAGGGAGGCTTTCTGGGCCGGGTTTTCACAAAGGGAGGTCATATATGGAGACCTATATTTTGAGAAAAGTTTGTGAACGAACTTTGTTACTTGTATGTTGGGTACAAAAAAAGTCTACTGCATGACGGTGGCTGAAAAGTTAGTTATGAAAGAGTTTTTCTGCGGTCTTTGGCTCGGGGGCGTCAGGGAGCTTTCTCTGGGCGGTTTCACATAAGGGAGGTCATAATCTGTATGACCTATTTTAGAAAGTTTGTGACGAACTTTGTTACTCGATGGGTTTGATGTGGGTACAAAAAAAAGTCTACTGAAGAGGAGGCTTGAAAAGGTAGTTATGAAAGAAGTTTTCATGCGGTCTTTGCTCGGGGGCCGCTAGGAGGCTTTTCTGGGTCAGGGTTTCACAAAGGGTTGTCATATATGGAGACCTATTTTCAGAAAAGTTTGTGAACGAACTTTGTATACTGATGGTTTGGGTACAAAAAAAAAGTCTACTGCACGTGGCTTCAAAAGGTAGTTATGAAAGTTTTTTTCTGCGGTCTTTGCTCGAGGGCGTCTAGCGAGGCTTTCTGGGCATGGGTTTCACAGGAGGCGTGCATATATGGAGACCTATTTTTTAGAAAAAGTTTTTGAACGAACTTTTTCTGATGGTTTGGGTACAAAAAAAGTCTACTGCATGATGGCTAGAAAAGGTACTTATGAAAGAGTTTTCACGCGGTCTTTTCGCTCGGGCGCCAGGGAGGCTTTCTGGGCAGGGGTTTCACATAAGGGAGGTCATATATGGAGACCTATTTCAAGAAAAGTTTTGAACGAACTTTGTTACTATGGTTTGGGTACAAAAAATTCTATGCAATACTGTCACGGTGGCTTAAAGGTAGTTATGAAGAGTTTTTCTGCGGTCTTGGCTTGAGGCGCACAGATGGCTTTCTGGGCAGGTTTCACAAGGGAGGTAATATATGGAGACCTATTTTTAGAAAAGTTTTGTGAACGAAACTTTGTTACTATTGGTTTGTGGTACAAAAAAAGTCTCCTGGACCTGTGGCTTTGAAAAGGTAGTTTATGAAAGACTTTTTTCTGGTCTTTGTGGCTCGAGGGGGCTCAGGGAGGCTTTCTGGCGGGTTTCACAAGGGAGGTCATATATGAGACCTATGTTTGAGAAAAGTTTGTGAACGAACTTTGTTACTGATGGTTTGGGTACAAAAAAAATTCTACTGCACGGTGCGTGTTGAAAAGCTAGTTATGAAGAGTTTTTAATCGGTCTTTGGGCTCGGGGTCGTCAGGGGAGGCTTTCTGGGCATGGTTTCACAAAGGGACATCATATATGGAACCCATTTTAGAAAAAAGTTTGTGAACAACTTTGTTTACTGATTGGTTTGGGTACAAAAAAAGTCTCTGCACGGTGGCTTTGAAAAGGTAGTTATGAAGAGTTTTTCTTGCGGTCTTTTGGCTCAGCGTCAGGAGGCTTTCTGGGCAGGGTTTCACATGGGAGTCTCATATATGGAGTATGTGTTTAGAAAGTTTGTTGAACGAACTTTGTTACTGATAGTTTGGGTACAAAAAGTCTACTGTCAACGGTGGCTGAAAGGTAGTTATGACAGACGTTTTTTCTTGCTGGTCTTTGGCTCGCTCAGCGTTCAGGGAGGCTTTCTAGCGGGTTTTCACAAGGGCCGGTCATATATGGAGACTATTTTGTGAGAAACGTTTGTGAACGACTTTGTTACTACTCGCTGTTTGGGTACAGAAAAAGTCTCGTCATGAATGGCCTAGAAAAGTTAGTTATGAAGAGTTTTCTATGCGGCTCTTTGGCTCGGGGAAGCTCTAGTGAGGCTTTCTGGGCAGGTGTTCACTAAGGAGGTCCATATATGGAGCCTATTTTTCAGAAAAGTTTTGTGAACGAACTTTGTTACTCTGATGTTTGTGGTACAAAAAAATCTACTGCACGTGGCTTGAAAAGGTAGTTATGAAAGCAGTTTTCATGCGGTCTTTGCTCGGGGCGTCTAGGGAGGCTTTCTGGGCAGGGTTTCACAAGGTGGTCCATATATGGAGACCTATTTTCAGAAAAGTTTGTGAACGAACTTTGTTTACTGATGGTTTGGGTACAAAAAAGTCTACTGCACGGTGGCTTGAAAAGGTATTATGAAAGAGTTTTATGCGGTCTTTGGCTCGAGGGCGTCAGGGTCGGCTTTCTGGGCGGGGTTTCACAAGGGACGTCATATATGGAGAATGTTTTGAGAAAAGTTTGGTGAACGAACTTGTTACTGATGGTTTGGGTAACAAAACTCTACTGCAACGGTGGCTTGAAAAGGTAGTTAGAAAGAGTTTTTCTGGGAGCGATTCTTGCTCGAGGGCGTCAGGTGAGGCTTTCTTGGGCGGGTTTCACAAAGGGACGGCATATATGGGAAACTATTTGAGAAAAGTTTGTGAACGAACTTTGTTACTGATGGTTTTGGTAAAAAAGTCTACTGCAAAGAAGTTGGCTTAAAGAAGTTATGAAAGAGTTTTTCTTCGGTCTTTGCTCTATTGAAGGCGTTAGTTTGATGCTTACTTCTGGCCGGGTTTCACAATGGGAGGTCATATATGGAGACCTATTTTAGAAAAGTTTGAACGAACTTTTTTTTACTCATAGTGTTTTGGGTACAACAAAAAGTCTACTGCACGTTGGCTTGAAAAGTAGTTATGAAAGAGTTTTTCTCTGCGGTCTTTGGCTCGAGGGCGTCGGGATGCTTTCTGGGCATGGTTTCACAAAGGAGGTCATATATGGAGACCTATTTTTCGAAAAGTTTGTTACGAACTTGTTACTAGTGTTTTTTGGGTACAAAAAAAGTCTACCTGCCGGTGGCTTGAAAGGTAGTTTATGAAAGAGTTTTCATGCGGTCTTTGTGGCTCGGGGGCGCAGGAGGCTTTCTGGGCAGGGTTTTCACAAAGGGAGGTCATATATGGAGACCTATTTTCAGAAAAGTTTGTGAACGAACTTTGTTACTGTTGGTTTGGGTACAAAAAGTCTACACGGCACGGTGGTCTTTGAAAAGGTAGTTATGACACGTTTTTATGCCCCAAACCATCAGTAACAAAGTCAACTTTTCTCAAAATAGGTCTCCATATATGACGTCCCTTTGTGAAACCCTGCCTAGAAAGCCTCCCTGACGCCCTCGAGCCAAAGACCGCATAAAAACTCTTTCATAACTACCTTTTCAAGCCACCCTGCAGTAGACTTTTTTTGTACCCAAACCATCAGTAGCAAAGTTCGTTCACAAAATTTTCTCAAAACATTTCTCCATATATGACGTCCCTTTGTGAAACCCTGCCTAGAAAGCCTCCCTGACGGCCTCGAGCCAAAGACCGCATAAACACTCTTTCATAACTACATTTTCAAGCCACCCTGCAGTAGACTTTTTTTGTACCCAAACCATCAGTAACAAAGTTCGTTCACAAACTTTTCGGAAAATAGGTCTCCATATATGACCTCCCTTTGTGAAACCCTACCCAGAAAGCCTCCCTGGCGCCCCCGAGCCAAAGACCGCATGAAAACTCTTTCATAACTACCTTTTCAAGCCACCGTGCAGTAGAATTTTTTGTACCCATACCAGCAGTAACAAAGTTCGTTCACAAACTTTTCTCAAAATAGGTCTCCATATATGACCTCCCTTTGTGAAACACTGCCCAGAAAGCCTCCCTGACGCCCTCGAGCCAAAGACCGAAGAAAAACTCTTTCATAACTACCTTTTCAAGCCACCGTGTAGTAGACAAACTTTTCTCGAAATAGGTCTTCATATATGACGTCCACTTGTGAATCCCTGCCAGAAAAGGCCTCCCTGACGCCCTCGAGCCAAAGACCGCAAAAGAAACCTATTTACAACTACTTTCAAGCCATGTCAGTAGAATTTTTCTGTACCCAAACCATCCACTAACAAATTAGTTCACAAAATTTTCACAAACATTGGCCTCCATATATGACGTACCTTTTGTGAAACCCGCCCAGAAAGCGCCCCTGAACGCCCTCGAGCAAAGACCGCATAAAAACCTTTCATAACACCTTTTAAGCATCCACCTGAACAGTAGACTTTTTTTGCTACCCAACCCATCAGCCGAACAAAGTGCGTTCACAAATCTTTTGAAATAGGTCTTCCATAAGGACCTCCTTGTGAAACCCTGCCCAGAAAGCCTCCCTAGCGCCTCCGTGCCAAAGACCGCATGAAAAAACTCTTTCCGATAACTACCTTTTCAAGCACGTGAAGTAGATTTTTTTGCCTACCAAAGCAGTAGTAACAAAGTTCGTTCACAAACTTTCTGAAATAGGTCTCAGATATGACCTCCCTTTGAAACCACTGCCAGAAAAGCCTCCCTAGACGCCCCTCGAGCCAAAGACCGCCATAAAAACTCTTCATAAATACCTTTCAAAGCCACATGCAATAGACTTTTTTGTACCAATACCATCTAGTAACAAAGTTCGTCACAAATTTCTGAAAAATAGGTCTCCATATATGACACTCCCTTTGTGAACCCAGATAGAAAGCCTCTGCGCACCGAGCCAAAGACCGACAAGAAACATCTTTCATAACTACCTTTACAAGGCCACCGTGAGTAGACTTTTTTTGTACCAAAGACCACAGTAACAAGTTAGTTCACAAACTTCTCTACAAAATAGGTACTATTGACCTCCCATGTGAAACCCTGCCAGAAAGCCTCCCTAACGCCCCCGAGCACAAAGAAAGCAGAAACAAACTCTTTCATAACTACCTTTTCAAGCACCGTGCGTAGATTGTTTTTGTTACCCCAACATCAGTAACAAAGTTGTTCACAACAACTTTCTGAAATATGGTCCCATATATGACCTCTTAGTGAAACCCTGCCAAGAAAGCCTCCCTGAGCCCCCGAGCCCAAAGACGCGCAAATAAACTTTTTACATAACTACCTTTTCAAAGCCACCGTGAAGTAGAAACTTTGTTGTACCCAAAACCTTCAGTAGACAAAGTTCGGTCACAAACTTTTCAAAATGTCTCCATATCATACGTCCCATTGGTGAAACCCTGCCAGAAAGCCTCCCTGACGCCTCGAGCCAAAGACCGCAAAAAAAAACTGCTTCACATAACTACTTTCAAGCCCCTGCATGTGACTTTATTTGTACCAAACAAACCTCAGTAACAAAGTCGTTCAACAAACTTTTCTCAAAATAGGTCCCTATAGACCCCTTAGTAAATGAGAAAGACCTCCCAATTGTGAAAACCTGCCTGAAGCTTCCCTGACACCTCGAGCCAAGGGACCAGCAAGAAAACGGTTTCTTCATACTACCTTTTCAAATAGCCACAGTGCCATGAAGAGACATTTTGTGTACCCAAACCATCAGTAACAAAGTCGTTCAAACTTTTCTCAAAATAGGTCCTCCCAGATATGGACGTCCCTGTGTGAATCCTGCTCCAGAAAGCCTCCCTTGCGCCCTCGGAGCCAAAGAACCGGAATAAAAACTATTTCATAAATACCTTTTCAAGCCACTGAAGGAGATTTTTTGTACCCAAACCAGTCGTAACAAGTTCGTTCCAAATTTCTTCAAAATATATATCCATATATGAACCGTCATTTGTGAAACCCGACAAGAAAAGCCTCCCTGACGGCCCGAGACAAAGACCGCATTATAAACATCTTTAATAACTACACTTTCAAGCCACCCGTGCAGTAGGCTTTTTTGTTACTCCAAACCATCGTAGCAAAAAGTTCGGTCAACAAATTTTCGGAAAATAGGTCTCCTAGATGCCTCACTTTGTTGAAACACCTCCTAGAAGCCTCCCTGGAGCGCCCGAGCCAAAGACCGCATAGAAAACCTTTCATAACTTACCTTTCAAGCACGTGGCAGTAGATTTTGGACCCATACAAGCTCAGTAACAAAGTTCGTTCACCAACTCTTCTAAAAAAGGTCTCCAATATAGACCTCCCATTGTAAACCCGCCAGAAAGCCTCCCTGACGCCCTAGAGCCAAAGACGAAGAAAAACTCATTTCATAAACCTTTTCAAGCCCCAGTGTTCAGTAGGCTTTGGTACCCAAACCATCAGAACCAAAGTTCGTTCACAAACTTTTTGAAACAATAGGTCTATATATGACCTCCCGTAGTGAAACCCTGACCAGAAGTCCTCCCTGGCGCACCCGGAGCCAAGACACAAGACAAACTCTTTCATCAACTACCTTTCAAGCCACGGCGTAGACTTTTTTTTCGACCACACAGTAAACAAAGTTCGTTCACACAACTTTTCTCAAAATAGTTCCATATATACCTCCCTTTGTGAAACCATGCCACGAAAGCCTCCCTACGCCCTCGAGACCAAAGACCGCAGAAAAACCTCTTCATAAAGTACATTTTCAACCAACAGTGCTAGTAACGTTTTTTTTTTATCCAAACCATAGGGTAACAAGTTTCATTCCAAACTTTCTAAAATAGGTTTCCAATATATGACCTCCCATTGTGAAACCCTGCCCACAGAAGCCTCCCTACGCCGCGAGCAAAGACCGCGAGAAAAAATCTTCAGAAGCTACCTTTTCAAGCACCGTGCAGTAGACTTTTTGTACCCAACCATCAGTAACAAAGTGTCGTACAAACTTTTCTCAAAATAGTTCCCATATATGACGCCCTTTGTGAATCCCTGCCAGGAAATCCTTCCCTAGACGCCCGAGCCAAAAGACCGCCATAAAAAACTCTTTAATAACTACCTTTTCAAGCCACCGTTGGGCAGTAGAATTGTTGTTACCAACCATCAGTAAAACAAGTTGTTCACAAACTTTTCTCAAAAAGTTTTAATCATATATGACGTTCCTTGTGAAAACCGCGCCCAGGCGAAAAGGCCTCCTGACGCACCTCGAGCCAAAGACCGCATAAAAATCTTCATAACGTTAACTTCAAGCCACCGTGTATGAGTAGACTTTTTGTACCCAAAACCATCAGCAACAAAGATGCGTCACAAATTTTCTGAAATAGGACTCCAATATGACCCTCCCGTTGTTGTAAAACCCTGCCCAGAAAGCCTCCCTGAGCCTGCGGCCAAAAGACCGCAGAAAAACTCGTTTCATAACTACCTTTCAAGCCCACCGGTGCAGTAGACTTTATTTGTACCCAAACCATCAGAACAAAGTTCGTCACAAAACTTTTCTAAAAAAGGGTCCTATATGACCTCCCATTGTGAAACCTGCCTAGAGAGCCTCCCTAACGCCTCGAGACCAAAGACGCACAGAAAACTCTTTCATAACTACCTTTTCAAGCCACGTGCAGTAGACGTTTTTGTACACAAACCATCAGTAACAAAGTCGTTCAACAAAATTTCTGAAAACTAGGTCTCCATATATGACCTCCCTAGTGGAAACTTGCAGCCAGACTCCCTGGCACCCGAGCCAAAGACCGACATAGAAAACCTTCATAACTACTTTTCAAACCACTGTGCAGTAGACTTTTTTTGTACCCAAACCATCAGTAACAAAAGTTCGTTCACGTAAACATTTTCTCAAAAAGAGGCTCCATATTAAACTCCTTTGAAACCCTGCCTAGAAAGCCTCCCTGATCGCCCCTCGAGCAAGACCGCAGAAAAATCTTTCATAAACTACCTTTTCAAGCACCGTGAGTAGACTTTTTTTGTTACCCAACCATCAGTAACCAAAGTTTGTCACAAACTTTTCTAAAATATGTATCCATATATGACCTCCCTTAGTGAAAACCCTACCAGAAAGGCCTCAACGCCCCCAGAGCCAAAGACCGCAGAAAAATCATCATAACTACCGTTTGCAGCCACGTGCAGTAGAACTTTTTTTCACCCAAAAAGGCAGCAGTAACAAGTTCGTTCACAAACTTTCTCAAAATAGGTCTCCAAATATGACCGTCCCTTGTGAAACGCTGCAAGAAAGACTCGGACGGCCTCGAGCCAAAGACGAATAAAAACTCTTTTAAATACCTTTTTCAAGCCAACGTGAGGTGTAACTTTTTTTTGTACCCAAACCATCAGTAAACAAGTTTCACAAACTGTTCTCAAAACAATAGTCTCCATATATGGACCTCCCTGATGAAACCCTGCCCAGAAAGGGCCTACCATGCGCCCTAGCGACAAAGACCGCATAAAACTCATTATAACTACCTTTTCAAGCCACCTTGCAGTAGACTGTTTTTTACCCAACGCATTCAGTAAACAAGTTCGATTCACAAAATTTTCGAAAATAGGTTCCATAATATGAACCTCCCATTGTAAAACCCTCGGGGGGGCCAGAAGCCTCCCTGGCGGCCCGAGCCAAAACGCATAGAAAAACTCTTTCATAAAAACTATACTTTCAAGCCACGTGCAGTAGACTTTTTGTACCCAAACACATCGTAACAAAGTTCGTTCACAAACTTTTCTCAAAATAGGTCTCCATATAGACCTCCCTTGTGAAACCCGCCAGAAAGCCTCCCTGGCGCCCTCGAGCCAAAGACCGCATGAAAAACTCTTGTAAAACCTTTCAACCACCGTGCCAGATGACTTTTTTTGTACCCAAACCAATAGTAACAAAGTTCGTTCACAAACTTTTCTTCGAAATAGGTCTCCATATATGACTTCCTTGTGAAACCTGCCCGAGAAAGCCTCCCTGGCGCCCTCGAGCAAAGACCGCATAAAAACTCTTTCATAACTACCTTTTCAACCACCGTGGAGATATTTTGTACCCAAAACACAGTAAGCAAAGTTCGTTCACAACTTTTTCAAAACATTTCTCCATATGACGTCCCTTGTGAAAACCCGCCAGAAAAGCCTCCTGACGCCCTCGAGCCAAAGACAGCAGGAAAAACTCTTCAATAAATACCTTTTCAAGCCACCCTGCAGTAGACTTTTAGCCAAACTCATAACAAAGGTTGTTCACAAATTTTCTAAAAATAGGTTTCTCCAATATGACTCCCTTATGAACATCCGAAAGCCTCTTGTGAAACCCTGCCAGAAAGCCTCCTGACGCCCCTCGAGCCAAAGACCCAGAAAAACTCTTTCATAACATACTTTTCAAGCCACACGTGCAGTGAGACTTTTTTGTACCCAAACCATCAGTAACAAAGTTCGTTCACAAACTTTCTCAAAATAGGTCTCCATATATGACCTCCTTGTGAAACCCTGCCCAGAAAGCCTCCCTAACGCCCTCGAGCCAAAGAACGCAAAAACTCTTCATAACTACCTTTCAAGCCACCGTGCAGTAGACTTTTTTGTACCCAACCATCAGTAACAAAGTTCATTCACAAACTTTTCTAATAGGTCCCTATATGACCTCCCCTTGTGAAACCCTGCCAAGAAAGCCTCCTAACGCCCCGAGCCAAAGACCGCAAAAACTCTTTCATAACTACCTTTTCAAGCCACCATGCAGTAGACTTTTTTTGTACCCAAAACATCAGTAACAAAGTTCGTTCACAAACTTTTCTAAAAATAGGTTCTCCATATAGACCTCCCTTTGTGAAAACCCTGCCCAGAAAGCCTCCCTGACGACCGAGCAAAGACCGCATGAAAACTCTTTATAAACTACCTTTTCAAGCCACCTGCAGTAGACTTTTTTTGTACCCAAACCATCAGTAACAAAGTTCGTTTCACAAACTTTTCTAAAAATAGGTCTCCATATATGACCTCCCTTTGTGAAACCCTGCCAGAAAGCCTCCCTACGCCCGAGCCAAAGACCGCAGAAAAACTCTTTCATAACTACCTTTTCAAGCCACCGTTGCAGTAGATTTTGTACCCAAACCACAGTAACAAAGTTCGTTCACAAAATTTCTCAAAATAGGTCTCCATATATGACCTCCTTTGTGAAACCCTGCCCAGAAAGCTCCTGACGCCCCGAGCAAAGACCGACAGAAACTCTTTCATAACTACCTTTTCAAGCCACCTGCAGTAGATTTTTTGTACCCAAACCATCAGTAACAAAGTTCGTTCACAAACTTCATAATATTCTCCATATATGACCTCCCTTGTGAACCCTGCCCAGAAAGGCTCCCTGACGCCCCCGAGCCAAAGCGCATAAAAACTCTTTCATAACTACTTTTCAAGCCACCTAGCAGTAGAATTTTTTGTACCCAAACCATCAGTAGCAAAGTTCATTCACAAACTTTTCTCAAAATCAGTTCTCCATATATGACCGTCCCTTTGTGAAACCCCGCCCAGAAAGCCTCCCGGACGCCCTCGAGCCAAAGACCGCATAAAAACTCTTTCATAACTACTTTTCAAGCCACCGGTGCAGTAGACTTTTTGTACCCAAACCATCAGTAACAAAGTTTTCACCAACTTTTTGAAAATAGGTCTCCATATAGACCTCCCTTGTGAAACCCTGCCCAGAAAGCCCCCTGACGCCCCGAGCCAAAGACCGCATGAAACTCTTTCATAACTACCTTTTCAAGCCACCGTGCAGTATAGACTTTTTGTACCCAAACCACAGTAACAAAGTTCGTTCACAAACTTCTTCCAAAATAGGTCTCCATATATGACCTTCCTTAGTAAACCCTGCCCAGAAAGCCTCCCTGGCGCCCCGAGCCAAAGACCGCATGAAAATCTTTCATAACTACCTTTTCAACACCGTGCAGTAGACTTTTTTGTACCCAAACCACAGTAGTAACAAGTTCGTTCAAACTTTTCTTAAAATAGGTCTCCATATATGACCTCCTTAGTGAAACCTGCCAAGAAAGCCTCCTGGCGCCCCCGAGCCAAAGACCACATGAAAACTCTTTCAAACTACTTTTCAAGCCACGTGCAGTAGACTTTTGTACCCAAACCATCAGTAACAAAGTTCGTTCACAAACTTTTCTCAAATAGGTCTCCATATATAACCTCCTTGTGAAACCCTGCCCAGAAAGCCTCCCTGCGCCCCGAGCCAAAGACCGCAGAAAAAAACTTTCATAACTACCTTTTCAAGCCACCGTGCCAGTAGACTTTTTTGTACCAAACCATCAGTAACAAAGTTCGTCACAAACTTTCTAAAAATAGGTCTCCATATATGACCCTGTGAAACCACCTTGTGAAACCTGCCAGAAAGCCTCCCTGACCCTCGAGCCAAGACCGCAAAAAACTCTTTCATAACTACCTTTTCAAGCCACCGTGCAGTAGACTTTTTTTGTACCCAAACCATCAGTAACAAAGTTCGTTCACAAACTTTTCTCAAAATAGGTCTCCATATATGACGTCCCTTTGTGAAACCCTGCCCAGAAAGCCTCCCTGACGCCCTCGAGCCAAAGACCGCATAAAACTCTTTCATAACTACCTTTTCAAGCACCGATGCATAGTAGACTTTTTTTTACCCAAAACCATCAGTAACAAAGTTCATCACAAACTTTTCTCAAATAGGTCTCCATATATGACGTCCCTTTGTGAAACCCTGCCCAGAAAGCCTCCTGACGCCCCTCGAGCCAAAGACCCTATAAAAACCTTTCATAACTACCTTTCAAGCCACCTGGCAGTAGAATTTTTGTACCAAACCATCAGTAAACAAGTTCGTTCACACAAACTTTCGGAAAAAATAGGTCTCCAATATGACTCCCTTGTGAAACCCTGCCCAGAAAGAGCCCTGGCGCCCCCGAGCCAAAGACCGCAGAAAAACTCTTCATAACTACCTTTTCAAGCCACCGTGCAGTAGACTTTTTTACCCAAACCTGCAGTAACAAAGTTCGTTCACAAACTTTCTAAAATAGGTCTCCATATATGACCTCCTTGTGAAACCCGCCAGAAAGCCTCCCTGACGCCCTCGAGCCAAAGACCGCAGAAAAACTCTTTCTAAACTACCTTTTCAAGCCACCGTGCAGTAGACTTTTTTTGTACCCAAACCATCAGTAACAAAGTTCGTCACAAACTTTTCTGAAAATAGGTCTCCATATATGACCTCCCAGTGAAACCCTGCCAGAAAGCCTCCCTGGCGCCCGAGCCAAAAGACCGCATGAAAACTCTTTCATAACTACCTTTTCAAGCCACCGTGCAGTAGACATTTTTTGTACCCAAACCAGCAGTAACAAAGTCGTTCACAAATTTTCTCAAATTAGGTCCATATATGACCTCCCTGTGAAACCCTGCCCAGAAAGCCTCCCTGACGCCCTCGAGCCAAAGACCGCAGAAAAAACTCTTTCATAACTACCTTTTCAAGCCACGTGCAGTAGAATTTTTTGTACCCAAACCATCAGTAACAAAGTTCGTCACAAATTTTCGAAAAATAGGTTTCCATATATGACCTCCCTGTGGAAACCCTGCCCAGAAACCTCCCTGAACGCCCTCGAGCCAAAGACCGCAGAAAACTCTTTCAAACTACCTTTTCAAGCCACCAGTGCAGTAGACTTTTTTTGTACCCAAAACCATCAGTAACAAAGTTCGTTCACAAACTTTTCTGAAAAATAGGTCTCCATAATGACCTCCCTGTGAAACCTGCCCAGAAAGCCTCCCTGACGCCTCGAGCCAAAGACCGCAGAAAACTCTTTCATAACTACCTTTTCAAGCCCGGTTGAGTAATTTTTTTGTACCCAAACCATCAGTAACAAAGTTCGTTCACAAAACTTTTCTCAAAATAGGTCTCCAATATGACCTTCCATTGTGAAACCCTGCCAGAAAGCCTCCCTGACGCCCGAGCCAAAGACCGCAGAAAAACTCTTCATAACTACCTTTTCAAGCCACTGCAGTAGATATTTTTGTACCCAAACCATCAGTAACAAAGTTCGTTCACAAACTTTCTAAAATAGGTCTCCATATATGACTCCCTTTGTGAAACCTGCCCAGAAAGCCTCCCTGACCGCTCGAGCCAAAGACCGATAAAACTCTTTCATAACTACCTTTTCAAGCACCGTGCGTAGATTTTTTGTACCCAAACATCAGTAACAAAGTTCGTTCACAAAAATTTTCCATATATGACGTCCCTTGTGAAACCCGCCAGAAAGCCTCCCTGAACGCCCTCGAGCCAAAGACCGCATAAAAAATCTTTCATAAACTACCTTTTAAGCCACCGTGCAGTAGATTTTTTTGTACCCAAACCATCAGTAACAAAGTTCGTTCCACAAATTTTCTAAAATAGGTCTCCATATATGACCTCCCTTTGTGAAACCCTGCCCAGAAAAGCCTCCCCCCTGACGCCCTCGAGCCAAAGACCGCAAAAACTCTTCAAACTACCTTTTCAAGCCACCGTGCAGTTAGATTTTTTTGTACCCAAACCATCAGTAAACAAGTTCGTTCACAAACTTTTCTAAAAAATAGGTCTCCATATATGACGTCCCTTGTGAAACCCTGCCCAGAAAGCTCCCTGGCGCCCCGAGCCAAGACACGCCATGAAAACTCTTTCATAACTACCTTTTCAAGCCACCGTGCAGTAGACTTTTTTGTACCCAAAACCATCAGTAAACAAAGTTCGTTCACAAACTTTCTGAAAATAGTCTCCATATATGAGCCTCCTTGTGAAACCCGCCTAGAAAGCCTCCCTTGCGCCCTCGAGCCAAAGACACACGAAAAAACTTTTCATAATACCTTTTCAAGCCACCGTGCAGTAGACTTTTTTGTACCCAAACCATCAGTAACAAAGTTGTTCACAAACTTTCCAAATAGGTCTCCATATATGACCTCCCTTGTGAAACCCTGCCAGAAAGCCCCCTGACGCCCTCGGCCAAAGACCGAAGAAAAAACTCTTTCATAACTACCTTTCAAGCCACCGTGTGCAGTAGACATTTTTTGTACCCAAACCATCAGTAACAAAGTTGTCACAAACTTTTCTGAAAATAGGTCTCCATATATGACCTCCCTTAGTGAAACCCGCCCAAAAGCTCCTGGCGCCTCGAGCCAAAGACCGCATGAAAACTCATTCTAACTACTTTTCAAGCCACTGCAGTAGATTTTTTTTGACCCAAACCATCAGTAACAAAGTTCGTTCACAAACTTTTCTCAAAATAGGTCTCCATATATAACCTCCTTTGTGAAACCTGCCCAGAAAGCCTCCCGTGAACCCCGAGCCAAAGACCGCAGAAAAAATCTTTCATAACTTACCTTCAAGCCACCGTGCAGTAGACTTTTTTGTACCCAAACCATCAGTAACAAAGTCGTTCACAAAACTTCTCAAAATAGGTCACCTATAGACCTCCCATGTGAAACCCTGCCCAGAAAGCCTCCCTGACGCCCTCGAGCCAAAGACCGCATAAAAACTCTTCATAACTACCTTTTCAAGCCACCGTTGCAGTAGATTTTTGTACCCAAACATCAGTACAAAGTTCGTTCACAAACTTTCTCAAAACATTGCTCCATATATGACGTACCTTTGTGAAAACCCCGCCCAGAAAGCCTCCCTGACGCTCGAGCCAAAGACGCAAAAAACTTTTCATAACATACCTTTTCAAGCCACACGCATGTAGTAGACTTTTTTTGTACCCAAAAGCATCAGTAACAAAGTTCGTTCACAAACTTTTCGGAAAAATAGGTCTCCATATATGACCTCCCTTGTGAAACCTGGCCCAGAAGCCTCCCTGGCGCCCCGAGCCAAGACCGCATGAAAACTCTTTCATAACTACCTTTCAAGCCACTCGGGCAGTAGATCTTTTTACCCAAAACCAGCAGGAACAAAGTTAGTTGACCAAACGTTCTAAAATAGGTCTCCATATATGACCTCCCTTTGTGAAACCCGCCAGAAAGCCTCCCTGACGCCCTCGACCAAAGACCGCAGAGCAAAAAACTCTTCATAACTACCTTTTCAAGCCACCTGGAGTAGATTTTTTGTACCAATAACCATCAGTAACAAGTTCGTTCACCAAACTTTTCTGAAAATAGGTCTCCATATATGACCTCCCTTGTGAAACCCTCCCAGAAAAGCCTCCTGGCGCCCCCGAGCCAAAGACCGCATGAAAACTCTTTCAACTACCTTTCAAGCCATCGTGCAGTAGAATTTTTGTACCCAAACCAGCAGTAACAAAGTTGTCACAAACTTCTCAAATAGGTTCTATAGACCTCCCTTTGTGAAACCCTGCCAGAAAGCCTCCTCACGCCCTCGAGCCAAAGAAACGCATGAAAAAACTCATTCATAACTACCTTTCAAGCACCGTGCAGTAGAATTTTTTGTACCCAAAAAATCAGTAAAAAAGTTGGTTCACAAACTTTTCTCATTAGGTCCCAAATATGAGTTCCTTGTGAAAACCTGCCAGAAAGCCTCCCGCGCCGTCAGCCAAAGACCGCAATGAAAAACTCTTTCATAACTACCTTTCAAGCCACCGGCAGTAGACTTTTTGTACCCAAACCATCAGTAACAAAGTTGTTCACAAACTTTCACAAAAATTTCTCATATATGACGTCCCTTTGTGAAACGCGCCAGAAGCCTCCTGACGCCTCGAGCAAAGACAGCATAAAAACTCTTTCATAACTACCTTTCAAGCCACCGTGCAGTAGACTTTTTTTGTACCCAAACCATCAGAACAAAGTGTCTACAAATTTTCTGAAAAATAAAATATCCTAATGACCTCCTTTGTGAAACCCTGCCCAGAAAGCCTCCCTCGCCCTCGACCAAAGACCGCAGAAAACTCTTCATAAACCTTTTCAAGCCACCGTGCAGTAGTTTTTTTGTACCCCAACCATCAGTAACAAAGTTCGTTCACAAACTTTTCTGAAAATAGGTCTCCAATATGACCTCCTTGTGAAACCCGCCTAAGAAAGCCTCCCTGGGCCCCGAGCCAAAGACCAAGGAAAACTTTCATAACTACCTTTTCAAGCCACGTTGCAGTCAGTAGACTTTTTTGTACCCAACCATCAGTAACAAAGTCGTTCACAAACTTTTTGAAAATAGGTCTCCATATATGACCTCCCTTGGGCGCCTAGAAGCCTCCCTGCGCCCCGAGCAAAAGACCAAAAGAAAACCTTTAAACTACCTTTTCAAGCCACGTGACAGTAGAATTTTTTGTACCCAAAAACCATCAGTAAAAGTTCGTTCACAAACTTTTCTAAAAATAGGTCTCCATAATGAACCTCCATTGTGAAACTGCCCAGAAAGCCTCCTAGCCCTGAGCCAAAGACGCAGAAAAACTCTTCATACTACCTTTCAAGCCACCTGCAGTAGACTTTTTTGTACCCAAACCAATCAGTAAACAAAGTTCGTTCACAAACTTTTCTAAAAATAGTCTCCATATATGACCTCCTTGTGAAACCTGCCAGAAAGCCTCCCTAACGCCTCGAGCCAAAGACCGTAGAAAACTCTTTCATAACTACCTTTCAAGCCACCGTGCAGTAGAACTTTTTTTGTACCCAAACCATCAGTAACAAAGTTCGTTCACAACTTTTCTAAAAATGGTCTGATATATGACCTCCATTGTGAAACCCTGCCCAGAAAAGCCTCCCTGACGCCCTCGAGCAAAGACCGCAGAAAAACTCTTTATAACTACCTTTCAAGCCACGTGCAGTAGACTTTTTTGTACCCAAACCCTCAGTAACAAAGTTCGTTACAAACTTTTCTCAAAATTGGTCTCCAATATGACTCCTTTGTGAAACCTGCCCAGAAAAGCCTCCCTGACGCCCTCGAGCCAAAGACCCATAAAAACTCTTTCAAACTACTTTCAAGCCACCGTGCAGTAGATTTTGTACCCAAACCATCAGTAACAAAGTTCGTTCACAAACTTTCCAAAAAATGTTTCCATATATGACGTCCCTTGTGAAACCCGCCCAGAAAGCCTCCCTGACGCCCTCGAGCCAAAGACCGCATAAAAACTCTTCAAACTACCTTTTCAAGCCACCGTGCAGTAGACTTTTTTGTACCAAAACATCAGTAAACAAAGTTCGTTCAAACTTTTCATGAAATAGGTCTCCCATATGATGACCTCCCTTTGTGAAACCCTGCCCAGAAAGCCTCCGGCGCCCTCGAGCCAAAGACCGCAAGAAAAACTCTTCATAACTACCTTTCAGCCACCGTGCGTAGATTTTTTGTACCCAAACCACAGTAACAAAGTTCGTTCACAAACTTTTCTCAAAAAGGTCTCCAATATATGACCTCCCTTGTGAAACCCTGCCCAGAAAGCCTCCCGACGCCCGAGCCAAAGACCGATAAAAAAACTTTCATAACTACCTTTCAAGCCACCGTGCAGTAGACTTTTTGTACCCAAACCCCAGTAACAAAGTTGTTCACAAACTTTTCTAAAATAGGTCTCCATATATGACCTCCCTTAGTGAAACCAGCCAGAAAGCCTCCTGGCGCCCCGAGCCAAAGACCGCCAAGAAAATCTTTCATAACTAACTTTTCAAGCCACGTGCAGTAGACTTTTTTGTACCAAACCATCAGTAACAAAGTTCGTCACAAACTTTTCTCAAAATATGCGCCTATATACACTCCCTTTGTGAAACCCTGCCAGAAAGCCTCCTGACGCCCTCGAGCCAAAGAACCGCAGAAAAACTCTTTCATAAATACCTTTTCAAGCCACCGTGCAGTAGACTTTTTGTACCCAAACCATCAGTAACAAAGTTCGATCACAAACTTTTCTAAAATAGGTCTCCATATATGACCTCCCTTGTGAAAACCCTGCCCAGAAAGCCTCCTAGGCCCCCAGCAAAGACCGCATGAAAAAATCTTTCATAACTACCTTTCAAGCCACGTGCAGTAGACTTTTTTGCACCCAACCATCAGTAACAAAGTTTCTCACAAACTTTTCTCAAAATAGGTCTCCATATATACCTCCCTTTGTGAAACCCTGCCAGAAAGCCTCCCTGACGCCTCGAGCCAAAGACCGCAGAAAAACTCTTTCATAACTACTTTTCAAGCCACAGTGCAGTAGATTTTTTGTACCCAAACCAGCGTAACAAAGTTCTTCACAAACTTTCTAAAATAGGTCCCATATATGACCTCCCTTGTGAAACCTGCCAGAAAGCCTCCTGACGCCCTCGAGCCAAGACCGCAGAAAACTCTTTCATAACTACCTTTTCAAGCCACTGTGCAGTAGACTTTTTTGTACCCAAACCATCAGTAACAAAGTCGTTCACAAATTTTCTCAAAATAGGTCCCTATAGACTCCCTTGTGAAACCCGCCAGAAAGCCTCCTGAGCGCCCCGAGCCAAAAGACCGCATAAAAACTCTTTCATAACTACCTTTTCAAGCCACGCGATGCAGTAGACTTTTTTGTACCCAAACCAGCACAAAGTTCTCACAAACTTTTTCAAATAGGTCTCCATATATGATTCCTTGTGAAACCTGCCCAGAAAGCCTCCCTGACGCCCTCGAGCCAAAGACCGCAAAAACTCTTATAACTACCTTTTCAACCACCGTGCAGTAGATTAGTTTTTTGTACCCAAACCTCAGTACAAAGTCGTTCACAAACTTTTCTCAAAAAATTTCTCCATATATGACTGTCATTTGTGAAACCCTGCCCAAAGCCTCCCTGACGCCCTGAGCCAAAGACCGCAAAAAACTTCTTCAACTACCTTTTCAAGCCACCTGCAGTAGATTTTTTGTACCCAAAACATCAGTAACAAAGTTCGTTCACAAACTTTCTAAAAAATAGGTCTCCATATATGATCCTAGTGCCTCTGGAACCTCCCATTGTGAAACCGCTAGAAGCCCCTGACGCCCTGAGCCAAAGACACGAAAAAACTTTTCATAACTACCTTTTCAAGCCACCGTGCAGTAGACTTTTTTTGTACCCAAACCATCATAGTAACAAAGTGTTCACAAACTTTCTCAAAATAGGTCTCCATAATGACGTCCTTTGTGAAACATGCCAGAAAGCCTCCCTGAGCCTCGAGCCAAAAGACCGCAATAAAAAACTCTTTCATAACTACCTTTTCAAGCCACCGTTGAGTAGACTTTTTTGTACCCAAACCATCAGTAACAAAGTTATTCACAAACTTTTCTCAAAATAGGTCTCCATATATGACGTCCCTTGTGAAACCCTGCCGCAGAAAGCCTCCTGACGCCCTCGAGCCAAAGACCGCATAAAAACTCTTTCATAACTACCTTTTCAAGCACCACTGCAGTAGACTTTTTTTATACCAAACCATCAGTAACAAAGTTCGTTCACAAATTTCTCAAAAATTTCCAATATGACCTCCCTTTGTGGAAACCCGCGCCAGAAAGCCCTCCATGACGCGCTCGAGCCAAAGACCGCATAAAACTCTTTCATAACTACTTTTCAAGCCACTGCAGTAGACTTTTTTGTACCCAAACCATCAGTAACACAAGTTGTTCACAAACTTTCGAAATAGGTCTCCATATATGAACCTCCAGTGTGAAACCCGACCCAGAAAGCCCCCTGGCGCCCCCGAGCCAAAGACCGCATGAAAACTCTTTCATAAACTACCTTTTCAAGCCACCGTGCAGTGAGATTTGTACCAAACCACAGTAACAAAGTTGTCACAAACTTTTCTCAAAATAGGTCTCCAATATGACCTCCCTTTGTGAAACCCTGCCCAGAAAGCCCTATGACGCCCTCGAGCCAAAGACCCGAAAAAACTCTTTATACTACCTTTCAAGCCACCGTGCAGTAGACTTTTTTGTACCCAAACCATCAGTAACAAAGTTCGTTCACCAAACTTTCTAAAAATAGGTCTCCATATATGACCTCCTTGTGAAACCCTGCCCAGAAAGCCTCCCTGACGCCCTCGAGCCAAAGACCGCATGAAAAACTCTTCATAACTACCTTTTCAAGCACCGTGCAGTAGCTTTTTTGTACCCAACCACAGATAACAAAGTTCGTTCACAAACTTTCTCAAAATAGTCTCCATATATGACTCCATTTGTGAAAACCCTGCCCAGAAGCCTCCCTACGCCCTCGAGCCAAAGACCGCAGAAAACTCTTTCATAACTACCTTTCAAGCCACCGTGCAGTAGACTTTTTTTGTACCCAAACCATCAGTAACAAAGTTCGTTCACAAACTTTTCTAAAATAGGTCTCCATATAGACCTCCCTGTGAAACCCTGCCAGAAAGCCTCCCTGAACGCCTCGAGGCCAAAGACCGCATGAAAACTCTTTCATAACTACCTTTTCAAGCCACCTGCAGTAGATTTTTTGTACCAAACCATCAGTAACAAAGTTCTTCACAAACTTTTCTAAAATAGGTCTCCATATATGACCTCCCTTGTGAAACCTGCCAGAAAGCCTCCCTGAGCGCCCCGAGCCAAAGACCGCATAGAAAACTCTTTCATAACTACTTTTCAAGCCAGTTGAGTAGACTTTTTTTGCCCAAACACAGTAACAAAGTTCGTTCACAAATTTCTCAAATAGGTCTCCATATATGACCTCCTTGTGAAACCCTGCCCAGAAAGCCTCCCTGACCCTGAGCCAAAGACGCAGAAAAACTCTTTCATAATACTCCTTTCAAAGCCACCGTGCAGTGACTTTTTTACCCAAACCATCAGTAACAAAGTTCGTTCACAAACTTTTCTCAAATAGGTCTCCATATATGACTCCTTTTGTGAACCCTGCCCAGAAATCCTCCTGGCCCTCGAGCCAAAGACCGCATAAAAACTCTTTCATAACTACCTTTTCAAGCCACCGTGCAGTAGATTTTTTGTACCCAAACCATCAGTAACAAAGTTCGTTCACAAACTTTTCAAAAATCTCCATATATGACCTCCTTTTGTGAAACCCGCCCAGAAAGCCTCCCTGGCCCTCGAGCCAAAGACCATAAAACTCTTTCATAACTACCTTTTCAAGCCACACGTGCAGTAGACATTTTTTTGTACCCAAACCATCAGCAAAGTTCGTTCACAAATTTTCTAAAAATAGGACTCATATATGACCTCCCTTTGTGAAACCTGCCCAGAAAGCCTCCTGACGGCCTCGAGAAAGACCGCAGAAAAACTCTCAAAATACCTTTCAAGCCACCTTGCAGTAGACTTTTTTGTACCCAAAACCATCAGTAACAAAGTTCGTTCACAAACTTTTCTAAAAATAGGTCTCCATATATGACCTCCTTGTGAAACCCTGCCCAGAAAGCCTCCCTACGCCCTCGAGCCAAAGACCGCAGAAAAACTCTTTCATAAACACCTTTTCAAGCCACGTGCGTAGATTTTTTTGTACCCAAACCATCAGTAACAAAGTTCGTTCACAAACTTTCTGAAATAGGTCTCCATATATGACCTCCCTTTGTGAAACCTGCCCAGAAGCCTCCCTGACGCCCCGAGCCAAAGAACCGAGCATAAAACTCTTTCATAAACTCTTTCAAACCACGTGTCAGTAGACTTTTTTGTACCCCAAACCATCAGTAACAAAGTTCGTTCACAAACTTTTCTCAAAAATAGGTCTCCATATATGACCTCCCTTTGTGAAACCTGCCCAGAAAGCCTCCCTGACGCCTCGAGCCAAGACCGCAGAAAAACTCTTCATAAACTACCTTTTCAAGCCACCGTGCAGTAGACTTTTTTGTACCCAAACCATCATGTAACAAGTTGTTCACAAACTTTTCTAAAAATAGTGTCTCCATATTGACCCTCCCATTGTGAAACCCTGCCAGAAAGCCTCCCACGCCCCTCGAGCCAAAGACCGCAAGAAAAATCTTTCATAACTACCTTTTCAAGACCACGTGCAGTAGACTTTTTTGTACCCAAACCATCAGTAACAAAGTTCGTTCACAAACTTTTCTCAAAATAGGTCTCCTATATGACCCCTTGTGAAACCCTGCCCAGAAAGCCTCCCTGACGCCCTCGAGCCAAAGACAGATAAAACTCTTTCATAACTACCTTTTCAAGCCACCAGCAGTGAATTTTTTGTACCAAACCATCAGTAGAAAAGTTCAGTCACAAACTTTCTCAAAAAACAATTCTCATATGACTCCCTTTGTGAAACCCGCCAGAAAGCTCCCTGACGCCCTCGAGCCAAAGACCGCATAAAAACTCTTTCATAACTACCTTTTCAAGCCACGTGCAGTAGACTTTTTTGTACCAAACCATCAGTAACAAAGTTCGTTCACAAACTTTTCGAAAATAGTCTCCATATATGACCTCCCTTTGTGAAACCCTGCCCAGAAAGCCTCCTGGCGCCCCGAGCCAAAGACGCATGAAAAACTCTTTCATACCTACTTTCAAGCCACGTGCAGTAGACTTTTTTGTACCCAAACCAGCAGTAACAAAGTTCGTTCACAAACTTTTCTCAAAATAGGTCTCCATATATGACCTCCTTAGTGAAAACCATCGCCAGAAAGCCTCACTGACGCCCCCGAGCCAAAGACCCATGAAAACTCTTTCATAACAACCTTTCAAGCCACCGTGCATGTAGACATTTTTTTGTACCCAAAACACAGTAGTAACAAAGTCGTTCACAAAACTTTTCTGAAAATAGGTCTCCATATATGACCTTCCTTGTGAAAACGCCCAGAAACTCCTGGCGCCCGAGCAAAGACCGCAGAAACTCTTTCAAAACTACCTTTCAACCACCGATGAGTAGTGACTTTTTGTACCCAAACCTGCAGTAACAAAGTTCGTTCACAAACTTTTCTCAAAATAGGTCTCCATATATAACCTCCCTTTGTGAAACCCTGCCCAGAAAGCCTCCCTGACGCCCTCGAGCCAAAGACCGCAGAAAAATCTTTCATAACTACCTTTTCAAGCCACCGTGCAGTAGACTTTTTTTGTACCCAAACCATCAGTAACAAAGTTCATCCACAAACTTTTCTGAAAATTGGTATCCATATAAGACCTCCCTTAGTGAAACCCTGCCCAGAAAGCCTCCCTGGCGCCCCCGAGCCAAAGACCGCATGAAAACTCTTTCATAACTACCTTTTCAAGCCACCGTGCAGTAGACTTTTTTTGTACCCAAACCATCAGTAACAAAGTTCGTTCACAAACTTTTCTCAAAATAGGTCTCCATATATGACGTCCCTTTGTGAAACCCTGCCCAGAAAGCCTCCCTGACGCCCTCGAGCCAAAGACCGCATAAAAACTCTTTCATAACTACCTTTTCAAGCCTCCGTGCAGTAGACTTTTTTTGTACCCAAACAATCAGTAACAAAGTTCATACAGAAACTTTTCTCGAAATAGGTCTCCATATATGACGTCCCTTTGTGAAACCCTGCCCAGAAAGCCTCCCTGACGCCCTCGAGCCAAAGACCGCATAAAAACTCTTTCATAACTACCTTTTCAAGCCACGTGAGTAGAATTTTTGTACCCAAAATCAGTAACAAAGTTCGTTCACAAACTTTTCTCAAATGTTCTCCATATATGACTCCCTTTGTGAAACCCCGCCCAGGAAGCCTCCCTGACGCCTCGAGCCAAAGACCGCATAAAAAACTCTTTCATAACTACCTTTTCAAGCCACCCTGCTGTAGACTTTTTTGTACCCAAACCATCAGTAACAAAGTTCGTCACAAACTTTCTCAAAATAGGTCTCCATATATGACCTCCTTTGTGAAACCCTGCCCAGAAAGCCTCCCTGACGCCCTCTAGCCAAAGACCGCCAAAAAACTCTTTCATAACTACCTTTTCAAGCCACCGTGCAGTAGACTTTTTTTGTACCCAAACCATCAGTAACAAAGTTCGTTCACAAAA
Organism: Thinopyrum elongatum; assembly: GCA_011799875.1. Taxonomy (NCBI): domain Eukaryota; kingdom Viridiplantae; phylum Streptophyta; class Magnoliopsida; order Poales; family Poaceae; genus Thinopyrum; species Thinopyrum elongatum. The sequence continues at coordinate 200,083 of JAAAXO010000619.1, read as the reverse complement.
TTTTCTAAAAATAGGTCTCCATATATGACCTCCCATTGTGAAACCCTGCCAGAAAGCCTCCCTAACGCCCTCGAGCCAAAGACCGCAGAAAAACTCTTTCATAACTACCTTTTCAAGCCACGGGTGTAGCAGACTTTTTTGTAAACAAACCATCAGTAAGAAAGTTCATTCACAAACTTTTTCGAAATAGGTCTCATATATGACGTCCCTTGTGAAACCCTGCCCAGAAAGCTCCCTAACGCCGTCGAGCCAAAGAACCGCATAAAAAACTCTTTCATAACTACCTTTTCAAGCCACCGTGTAGTAGACTTTTTTGTACCCAAACCATCAGTAACAAAGTTCGTTCACAAACTTTTCTCAAAACATTTCTCCATATATGACGTCCTTTGTGAAACCCTGCCCAGAAAGCCCTCCTGACGCCCTCGAGCCAAAGACCGAATAAAAATCTTTCATAACTACCTTTTCAAGCCACCGTGCAGTAGACTTTTTTTCTACCCAAACCATCAGTAACAAAGTTCGTTCACAAACTTTTCTGAAAATAGGTCTCCATATATGACCTCCGTTTGCGAAACCCTGCCCAGAAAGCCTCCCTGGCGCCCCCGTGCCAAAGACCGCATGAAAACTCTTTCATAACTACCTTTTCAAGCCACCGTGCAGTAGATTTTTTTTGTACCCAAACCTGCAGTAACAAAGTTCGTTCACAAACTTTTCTCAAAATAGGTCTCCATATATAACCTCCCTTTGTGAAACCCTGCCCAGAAAGACTCCCTGACGCCCTCGAGCGAAAGACCGCAGAAAAACTCTTTCATAACTACCTTTTCAAGCCACCGTGCAGTAGACTATTTTTGTACCCAAAACCATCAATAACAAAGTTCGTTCACAAACTTTTCTCAAAATAGGTCTCCATATATGACCTCCCTTTGTGAAACCTTGCCCAGAAAGCTCCCTGGCGCACTCGAGCCAAAGACCGCATAAAAACTCTTTCATAACTACCTTTTCAAGCTACCATGGAGTAGACTTTTTTGTACCCAAACCATCAGTACAAAGTTCGTTCACAAACTTTTCTCAAAATAGGTCTCCATATATGACCTCCCATTATGAAACCTGCCTAGAAAGCCTCCATGACGCCCTCGAGCCAAAGACCGTAGGAAAAATCCTTCATAACTACCTTTTCAAGCCACCGTGCAGTAGACTTTTTTGTACCCAAACCATCAGCAACAAAGTTCATTCACAAACTTTTCTCAAAATAGGTCTCCATATACACTACTGGAATCCACTTCTTGCCGTCTGCCACTTCTTTGCCGTCTGCTGGCTGACGGCAAAGAAGGTCTTTGCCGTCCGCTTACGAAAAACGGACGGCAAAGAACTGGCTGCTAGCGGACGGCAAAGATTCTTGTCGTCAGCTGGCGGACGGCAAAGAGAGAGGTGGGCCCCACTAACGAGCTGCTTAGAAAAAAACCTAATGGCCCCCCTCTTTGCCGTCTGCTAGCAGACGACAAAGAGCAACAAAGCAGGACGGCAAAGGAGGGCGGACGGCAAAGAATTTTATTATCTAATGGCCCCCGCCTCCCTCCACAATCCATCCATCTAAAGAGAAATGAGGAAAAAAAGAAAAAGAAGAACGAGACAGAAACCACCGCACGCCTCTCCCACTCTCTCTCTCGGTCGTCTTACCTCCCACCGAAACCGTCGCCGCCGCCCCTACGCACGCTCGATTCGGCCGTTGTTCCGGCGGGCCTCGCGCGGCGCGCAGCACAGATCTGAGCTCCCCTGCCTCCGCTCTTCCCTTCCTTCCGGCCAGATCCGCCTCTCGCGGCCCCGGGAGCTCATCCCCGACCCTTCGCATGGCTAGGGTTTCGAGGGTGGCATCCCCACCAACATCGGAGCGGCAGCGGCGACTGTGCTCCGCCCTCTTCGACGCCCACGCAAGTCCCAGGTGGGTTCCGCCTCGTGGGATGGTGCTCCTGCACCCGATGGCTGCGGGGCGGACGCGCGCGGCGGGTAAACTCGGTGATGCGGAACACACTTCTCTGCTCTTCCTCGCGGGGGGGGGGGGGGGGGGGGGGATGAAGATCAAGGAGGATGACAAGTAGAAGAAGAAGCCGGCCAGGAAGTGCGTCCAGATCGAGGAGATCCCCGAGGACAACACCGCCGGCTGCGACGCCATCCGCAAGGTACTGGCCACGATTGGTTACGATGGGGAAAAGATAGTATGAGATTTTTGTGGCCCGATCTGAATGAAATGTGGGATTTCCAGTAGATTTAAGATAGATCCATGGGTACCTCTCGCTAGATTTAAGAAAAAGGTTGGAATTTTAGAGGATGCTAGTGTCCACACTCTAGATCTATGCTAGATGGCTATAGATAGACTCCGCTCTACTCTGAATTCTGAATGATAGTATCAGCTTGAGAATCCTGCCTCCTAGCAATGTACTGACCGCCTGACATTTGTTTCCCTTCTGTTTGATGATGCAGGCCTTTGCTATGGGGAACGGAAGGGGAAGGCCAAGGAGCTGTCGCCGCAGGATGCCGTGCTGCTCATCCAGATGAACTACAGGGCGCACCTCGCCCACCGCTCCCAGGTGCTCCGCTGCCTGCGCGATCTCGCCGTCGCCAAGGCCAAGCTCAAGGAGCTCAGGTCCCTCTTCTACAACCTCTCTACAGGCGCGCTCTCGCATGACCACGAGGAGCGCCAGAGGTTCTCGAGAAGATCATTGTCCTGCTGCTCACTGTCGATGGCTCGAGGTGAGCTCCGTCATGACCTGTTTACGATTGCTGATTGCCATTGCTGTGTTTTGGATTTGAAATTCAGTTACTACATATACTAGCTACCACTATATATTAGACAAAAAAATAAAAGCAAAGCACACCAGGATGATTACCATGCTATTAGCTGAGCATCCGTCCAACATATGTATGCACTTGAGATGATCTCCATCATCACCTGTACCCCATTGCCATGGTTGTGTGTGAATTTGAAATTTACTTGCAGTTAGTACAGTACATTGTTGGTTTGAGGATGGTCTATCAGGGTTCTGTACATAAGTATGATTTTCTAGCTGTAGTCTGAAGGTATTGGTTAGCGATGCGTCATTATTGAGAAAATAAATAAAAGCACACTACAAAGATTAAATGCATGCCAGATATGTAGCTCAAGTAAGTTGTAAACTATTAAACATGTGATATACCAAGTAGTTACTATTAGTATGTCTATTGTACTAGCCAATAGATGATACGTTGGTTGTTGACATCATTAACATGCATCCAAACCAATATTATTCACCTGCTGTTTTTTAATCTATATGCAAACTTGGACATATACAGCCGGTCTGTAGCACTAGGATATAGTACTGTAATCATGTAAAACTGAAACTGAATCTGATGATCTTGTGTGCATGTGTATACTAACAATGTAGCCTCACACCATTAATAGTTATCTGCAGCAATTTAGAAGAATCCATCAAGTCATTGAGCTGCAGAAAAAGAAGGCCCCTTGTGTGTTTTAAAATGAAACTTCTGGCTGCACTTCTCTCCGCTCTTGTTGAGACTCAGTGCTGCACTTGATATTAACTGAAACATTTTCTCTAATTTTGTGCTGAATATGAAACTGCACATGCTGACTGTGTAGTTGATTTTGTTTGGAGAGATAAAAGAAATTACTTCTAGTAGCATCTCACATGAGATGTGTTTGTGTAGTTACTCATTAATTCCTGCAGAAACCTGTAGTATATGCTCGGAAGAACAAAGGTTCGGAACCAGATTCATATTTGCAGGATAATAAGGTGTTGTTGCATAAGTCGAATGGACCAACTAGCAGGCACGTGTTTCCTGAAGTGTTGTGACCATGGAGGACTTGGTGCATCGAGCACCTTGGAGTCCTACTGCGTGCTGCCATTCTTGAATGCTAGTGCACACTTCACGCCAGCGCCTTCACCATCTCCACAAACGACCAGAGTTCCCAAGTCTGAGGATGCGCGCACGACAGCGACACCTTTAGTTGCTGGTACATTCTCTTTTCCATCCATTCTTCTAGGAGCATTATCTTTTAGCACAAGGATGATGACCTATTTTACAGATATAAGTTGCATCATAATAATCTTCACATTTTAGTTGCATCATAATAGTCTTTTTCTTTTAGTCTTCTTCTTCTAACTTAATTCTTCCATTTGCAGATTTGCTTCAGATCACGGAAGCTTGGGTTGATGGAGTGCTTGTCTTTAGTTTTTGTTTTGACTTTGTGAAACTTGCTACCTATGGATGAAACTGTGTAATATTGATTAAAACTATGTATATGTATGGATGAAACTGCTACATGATAACATGTGTGGATATATATGTGTCATGACTATTGGTAATATATGTGGATATGCTATATTGGTCATATATATATATATATATATGTGTGTGTGTTGGTGTGGTGTGTTTGAATCTATGAAAGTGAATGATACAAAAAACAGAAAAACCAGGGGCTATATAGCAACCATGGCGTGCTAGAGAGCAAACGACATTTGCCCTCTGCATAAGCAAACGGCACATACCAGAGTGCCCACAGCCGTGGCAGCAGCTGGGCTGGCTATTTCGGCTCTTGCCGTCTGCCAGCAGACGACAAAGATGCAAAGGTCTTTGCCGTCTGCTGGCAGACGGCAAGCACGCCGTTAACCCCCTAACGGCTCTCACACCACCGCACTGCTGTCAGCTGGCCTCGGATGGCGGACGGCGTAATCCTTTGCCGTCCGTTTCTAAGAAGCGGACGGCAAAGAAGGCGCTTTGCTGGCAGGGGCTTTCCTCGGACAGTTTGCCGTCCGCTAGCAGACGACAAAGAGTGCTTGCCTGTCCGTGATTCTGCCTTTGCCGTCGGCCCATGGCGGATGTCAAAGAAGCTGATTCCAGTAGTGATATGACCTCCCTTTTGTGAAAACCTGCCAAGGAAAGCCTCCCTGGCGCCACGAGCCAAACCAAAGACCGCATGAAAATCTTTCATAATTACCTTTTCAAGCCACCGTGCACGTAGACTTTTTTGTACCCAAACCAGACAGTAAAAAAGTTCGTTCAAAACTTTCTCAAATAGGTCTCCATATATGAAGTCCTTTGATGACCCGCCCAGAAAGCCTCCCTGACGCCAACCCTACCCCATCAGTAACAAAGTTCGTTCATAAACTTTTCTCAAAATAGGTCTCCACATATGACGTCTCCTTTGTGAAAACCCGCCCAAGAAAGCTCCCTGACGCCACTACCATCAGTAACAAAGTTCGTTCACAAACTTTTCTCAAAATAGGTCTCCATATATGACCTCCCATTGTGAAACCCTGCCCAGAAAGCTTCCTTGCGCCCTCGAGCAAAGACCGCATAAAAACTCTTTCATAATACCTTTTCAAGCCACCATGCAGTAGAGTTTTTTTGTACCCAAACAATAGTAAAAAGTTCGTCACAAACTTTTTTCACAAATAGGTCTCCATATATGACCTCCCTTTGTGAAACCCTACCAGAAAGCTCCCTGGCGCCCTCGAGCCAAAGACCGCATGAAAACTCTTTCATAACTACCTTTTCAAGCCACGTGCAGTAGACTTTTTTTTGAACCCAAACCATCCCGTAACAAAGTTCGTCACAAACTTTTCTAAAAATAGGTCCCATATATGATCTCCGTTGTGAAACCCTGCCCAGAAAGCCTCCTGCGATGCCCTCGAGCCAAAGACCGCCGCAGAAAACTCTTCTAACTACCTTCTCAAGCCACCATGCAGTAGACTTTTTTTGTACCAAACCATCAGTAACAAAGTTCGTTCACAAAATTTTCTCAAAATATTTGTCCATATATGACCTCCCTTTGTGAAACCTTGACCAGAAAGCCTCACCGAGCGCCCTCGAGCCAAAGACCGCATAAACTACTTTCATAATACCTTTTCAAAGCCACCGTGCAGTAGAGTTTTTTTTGTACACAAACCATCAAGTAACAAAGTTCGTTCACAAACTTTTCTTTCAAAATAGGTCTCCATATGGACCTTACTTTGTGAAACCGTGCCCCAAAGCCTCCCTGGTGCCCTGGAGCCAAAGACCGCAGAAAAACTCTTCATAACTACCTTTTCAAGCCACGCTGCAGTAAGACTTTCTTTGTACCCAAACCATCAGTGAACAAAGTTCGTTCACAAACTTTCTCAAAATAGGTCCCCATATATGGACCTCCCTTTGTGAAACCCTGCCCAGAAAGCTCCTGACACCTCGAGCCAATGACCGCATAAAAAACTCTTTCATAATACCTTTTCAAGCCCCGTGCAGTAGACTTTTTTGTACACAAACCATCATTAAACAAAGTTCGTTCACAAACTTTCTCAAAATAGGTCCCATATATGACCTCCTTTGTGAAACATGCCCAGACCCGAAGGCCTCCCTGACGCCTGGAGCCAAAGACCGCCGAGAAAACTCTTTCATAACTACCTTTTCAAGCCACCATGCAGTATACTTTTTTGTACCCAAACCATCAATAACAAAGTTCGTTCACAAACTTTTCTCAAAATAGGTCTCCATAATGACCTCCATTGTGAAACCCTGTCCAGAAAGCCTCCTGGCCCTCGAGCCAAAGACGCAGAAAAAATCTTCTCATAAATACTTTTCAACGCTGTCGTGCAGAGAATTTTTTGCTACACAAACCATCAGTAACAAAGTTGTTCACAAACTTTTACAAAATATCTCCCATATATGACATCCCTTTGTGAAACCCTGCCTAGAAAGCTTCCTGGCGCCCTCGAGCCAAAGACGCATAAAAACTCTTTCATAACTACGTTTTCAAGCCACCTGCTGTAGACTTTTTTCTACTAAACAGCAGTAAAAAGTTTGTTCACAAACTTTCTCAAAATAGGTCTCCATATGATGACCTCACTTTGTGAAGCCCCTGCCAGAAGAAAGGCTCCCTGCGACCTCGAGCCAAAGACCGCAAAAAACTTTTCATAACTACCTTTTCAAGCCACGTGAGCAGTAGATTTTTTGTACCCAAACCATCAGTAACAAAGTTAGTCACTAACATTTCTCAAAATGGTCTTCATATATGACCTCCCTTTGTGAAACCTGCAGTAGAAAGCCTCCCTGGCGCCCTCGAGCAAAGACTTGCATAAAAAACTCTTTCATAGCTACCTTTCAAGCCACCATGCAGTAGACTTTTTTTGTACTCAAACCATCAGTACAAAGTTTGTTCACAAACTTTTCTCAAAATAGGTCTCCATATATGACCTCCCTTTGTGAAACACCTGCCCAGAAAGCCTCCCTGACGCACTCGAACCAAAGACCGCATGAAAACTCTTTTAAATACCTTTTCAAGCCACCGTGCAGTAGACTTTTTTTGTACCCAACCATCAGTAACAAAGTTCTTCACAAATTTTCTCGAAACATTTCTCCTATATGACACCCTTGTGAAAACCACGCGCCAGAAAGACTCCGACGCCCTCGAGCCAAAGACCGCAATAAAACTCTTTCATAACTACCTTTTCAAGCCACCGTGCAGTAGATTTTCGTTACCAAAACCATCGTAACAAAGTTCGTTCACCAAACTTTCTGAAATAGGCTCATATATGACCTCCCTTGTGAAACCCTGCCAGAAAAGACTCCCTGGCGCCCCCCGTGCCAAAGACCGCATAAAAAACTCTTTCATAACTATCTTTCAAGCACCGTGCAGTAGATTTTTTTGTACCCAAACCAGCAGTAACAAAGTCGTTCACAAACTTTTCTCAAAATAGGTCTCCATATATAACTCCCTTTGTGAAAACCGGCCCAGAAAGCCTCCTGACGCCCCGAGCCAAAGACCGCAGAACAAAAAACTCTTTCATAACACCTTTAAAGCCAACGTGCAGTAGACTTTTTGTACCCAAAACATCAGAAACAAGTAGTTCATCAACCACTTTTTCTAAAATAGGTCTCCATATATGACTCCCATGTGAAAACCCTGCCTAGAAAGCTCCCTCACGCCCTCGGCCAAAGACGCCAGTAAAAATCTTTCATAATACCTTTTCAAGCCACCGTGCAGTAGACTTTTTTTTGTACCCAAACCATCAGTAACAAACTTCGTTCAACTTTTCTCAAAATAGGTCTCCATATACGACTCCATTTGAGAACCCTGCCTAGAAAGCCTCCCCAGACCCTCGAGCCAGAACACGCATAAAAACTCTTTCATAACTACCTTTCAAGCCACCCATGAGTAGACTTTTTTTGTACCCACAAACCATCAGTAACAAAGTTCGTTCACAAACATTTCTCATAATAGGTCTCCATATATGACCTCCCTTTGTGTGAAAACCTGCCCAGAAAGCCTCCCTGCGCCCTCCGAGCCAAAAACCGCATAAAAACTCTTTCATAACTACCTTTCAAGCCACGTGGCAGTAGAATTTTTTGTACCCCAATATATGAGTAACAAAGTTCATTCACAAACCTTTCTCAAAAAATTTATCCAATGCTAGTGACCTTTGTGAGTCCCGCCTAGAAAGCCTCCCTGGCGCCCTCAAGCACAAGACCGCAGAAAACTCTTATCTACTACCTTTCAGCCACCGTGCAGTAGACTTTTCTGTAACCAAAACATCAGTAACAAAGTTGTTCACAACATTTCTAAAATAGGTCCATATATGACCTCCCTTTGTGAAAACCTGCCCAGAAGCCTCCACTAGTGCCGCGCGAGCCAAAGACCGCAAGAAAAACTATTTCATAACTACCTTTTCAAGCCACCATGCCAGTAGACTTTTTTTGTACCCAAACCATCAGTAACAAAGTTGTTCACAAACTTTCTTCAAAATAGGTCTACATATTGACCTCCCTTTGTGAAACCTGCCGAGAAAGCTCCCTTACGCCCTCGAGCCAAAGACAGCATAAAAACTCTTTTATAACTACCTTTTCAAGCCACGTGCTGCAGTAGAATTTTTTGTACACAAACCATCAGTAACAAAGTTCGTTCACAACTTTTCTCAAATAGGTCCCCATATATGGACCTCCCTTTGTGAAACCTGCCTAGAAAGCCTCCCTAACCCCTCGAGCCAAAGACCGCAGAAAAACTCTTTCATAAATACCTTTTCAAGCACACGTGCAGTAGATTTTTTTGTACACCAAACCATTCAGTAACAAAGTTGTTCACAACACGTCAATAAAAAGAGGTCCTAATATGACCTTCCCATTGGAAACCTGCTAGAAAAGCCCGTGACGCCGTCGAGCCAAGACGCAAGACAAGAAAAACTCTTTCATAACTACTTTAAAGCCACTGCAGTAGACCTTTTTTGTACCCAAACCAAAGTAACAAGTTCGTTCCACAAACTTTTCTCAAAATAGGTATCCCATATAGACCTCCCATTGTGAACACCATGCCCAGAAAGCCTCCCTGACGCTCCTGAGCCAAAGACCGCAGAGGAAACAACTTTTCGTAATACCTTTTCAAGCCAACGTTGCAAGTAGACTTTTTTTGGACCCAAACCATCAGTAACAAAGTTCGTTCACAAATTTTTCAAAATAGGTCTCCATATAGACCTCCTTTGTGAAACCCTGACTAGAAAGCCTCCCTGAGCTCCCTCGAGCCAAAGTACAAAGCAGAAAAAATCTTCATAATACCTTTGTCAAGCCACGTGCAGAGATTGTTTCTGTACGAAACCATCAGTAACAAGGTTGTTCACAAACTTTTCTAAAAATAGGTCTCCATATATGGACCTTCCCATTGTGAAACCCTGCCATGGAAGACGCCTACTTGAGCCCTCGAGACCAAAGACCATAGAAAGACTCTTCATTAATTACCTTTTCAAGACACCGTGCAGTAGACTTTTTTTGTACCAAACCACCAGTAACAAAGTTCGTTCACAAACTTTTCTCAAATAGTCTCCATATATGACCCCCTTTGTGTGAAACCCATGCCAGAAAGCCTCCCTGGCGGCCCCCGAGCCGCAAAGACTGATGAAACTCTTTCAATAATACCTTTCAAGCACCGTGAAAGTAGACGTACTTTGCTATCACCCAAAACACGCACCGTCTGAACAAATGTCTCAGCTTCACCATTAACTTTTCTTAAAAAGATTGTCTACATATACGACTCCTTATCGTGTGAAACTCATGCCACCGCCCAGAAAGACCTTCTTTTTCCCGCTACGACCCCCCCCTCCCTTCTCCCTCCCCCCTTACTCACCACAGTAAAAAGTGCGTTACACCACAACTCTTGCTCAAAATAGGTCTCACAAATCGGTAGTCCACTTCGTGAAAACCCTGCGTCCCTTTGTGAAACCCTGCCCAGAAAGCCTCCCTGACGCCCTCGAGCCAAAGACCGCATAAAAACTCTTTCATAACTACCTTTTCAAGCCACCATGCAGTTGAATTTTTTGTACCCAAACCATCAGTAGAAAAGTTCATTCACAAACTTTTCTCAAAACAATTCTCCATATATGACGTCCCTTTGTGAAACCCCGCCCAGAAAGGCTCCCTGACGCCCTCGAGCCAAAGACCGCATAAAAATTCTTTCATAACTACCTTTTCAAGCCACCCTGCAGTAGACTTTTTTTGTACCCAAACCATCAGTAACAAAGTTCGTTCACAAACTTTTCGGAAAATAGGTCTCCATATATGACCTCCCTTTGTGAAACCCTGCCCAGAAAGCCTCCCTGGCGCCCCCGAGCCAAAGACCGCATGAAAACTCTTTCATAACTAACTTTTCAAGCCACCGTGCATTAGACTTTTTTGTACCCAAACCAGCAGTAAAAAAGTTCGTTCACAAACTTTTCTCAAAATAGGTCTCCATATATGACCTCCCTTAGTGAAACCCTGCCCAGAAAGCCTCCCTGGCGCCCCCGAGCCAAAGACCGCATGAAAACTCTTTCATAACTACCTTTTCAAGCCACCGTGCTGTAGAATTTTTTTGTACCCAAACCATCAGTAACAAAGTTCGTTCACAAACTTTTCTGAAAATAGGTCTCCATATATGACCTTCCTTAGTGAAACCATGCCCAGAAAGCATCCCTGGCGCCCCCGAGCCAAAGACCGCATGAAAACTCTTTCATAACTACCTTTTCAAGCCACCGTGTAGTAGAATTTTTTGTACCCAAAATATCAGTAGCAAAGTTCGTTCACAAACTTTTCTCAAAACATTTCTCCATATATGACGTCCCTTTGTGAAACCCCGCCCAGGAAGCCTCCCTGACGCCCTCGAGCGAAAGACCGCATAAAAAATCTTTCATAACTACCTTTTCAAGCCACCCTGCTGTAGACTTGTTTTGTACCCAAACCATCAGTAACAAAGTTCGTTCACAAACTTTTCTCAAAATAGGTCTCCATATATGACCTCCCTTTGTGAAACCCTGCCCAGAAAGCCTCCCTAACGCCCTCGAGCCAAAGACCACAGAAAAACTCTTTCATAACTACCTTTTCAAGCCACCGTGCAGTAGACTTTTTTTGTACCCAAACCATCAGTAACAAAGTTTGTTCACAAAATTTTCTAAAAATAGGTCTCCATATATGACCTCCCATTGTGAAACCCTGCCCGGAAAGCCTCCCTAACGCCCTCGAGCCAAAGACCGCAGAAAAACTCTTTATAACTACCTTTTCAAGCCACGGTGTAGTAGACTTTTTTTGTAAACAAACCATCAGTAAGAAAGTTCATTCACAAACTTTTCTCGAAATAGGTCTCCATATATGACGTCCCTTTGTGAAACCCTGCCCAGAAAGCCTCCCTAACGCCGTCGAGCCAAAGACCGCATAAAAACTCTTTCATAACTACCTTTTCAAGCCACCGTGTAGTAGACTTTTTTGTACCCAAACCATCAGTAACAAAGTTCGTTCACAAACTTTTCTCAAAACATTTCTCCATATATGACGTCCCTTTGTGAAACCCTGCCCAGAAAGCCTCCCTGACGCCCTCGAGCCAAAGACCGAATAAAAACTCTTTCATAACTACCTTTTCAAGCCACCGTGCAGTAGACTTTTTTTCTACCCAAACCATCAGTAACAAAGTTCGTTCACAAACTTTTCTGAAAATAGGTCTCCATATATGACCTCCGTTGCGAAACCCTGCCCAGAAAGCCTCCTGGCGCCCCGTGCCAAGACGCATGAAAACTCTTCATAATACCTTTAGCCACCGTGCAGTAGATTTTTTTTGTACCCAAACCTGCAGTAACAAAGTTCGTTCACAAACTTTTCTCAAAATAGGTCTCCATATATAACCTCCCTTTGTGAAACCCTGCCCAGAAAGACTCCCTGACGCCCTCGAGCGAAAGACCGCAGAAAAACTCTTTCATAACTACCTTTTCAAGCCACCGTGCAGTAGACTTTTTTTGTACCCAAACCATCAATAACAAAGTTCGTTCACAAACTTTTCTCAAAATAGGTCTCCATATATGACCTCCCTTTGTGAAACCTTGCCCAGAAAGCCTCCCTGGCGCACTCGAGCCAAAGACCGCATAAAAACTCTTTCATAACTACCTTTTCAAGCTACCATGGAGTAGACTTTTTTTGTACCCAAACCATCAGTACAAAGTTCGTTCACAAACTTTTCTCAAAATAGGTCTCCATATATGACCTCCCATTATGAAACCCTGCCTAGAAAGCCTCCCTGATGCCCTCGAGCCAAAGACCGTAGGAAAACTCCTTCATAACTACCTTTTCAAGCCACCGTGCAGTAGACTTTTTTGTACCCAAACCATCAGTAACAAAGTTCATTCACAAACTTTTCTCAAAATAGGTCTCCATATACACTACTGGAATCCACTTCTTTGCCGTCTGCCACTTCTTTGCCGTCTGCTGGCTGACGGCAAAGAAGGTCTTTGCCGTCCGCTTACGAAAAACGGACGGCAAAGAACTGGCTGCTAGCGGACGGCAAAGATTCTTTGTCGTCAGCTGGCGGACGGCAAAGAGAGAGGTGGGCCCCACTAACTAGCTGCTTAGAAAAAACCTAATGGCCCCCCTCTTTGCCGTCTGCTAGCAGACGACAAAGAGCAACAAAGCGGACGGCAAAGGAGGGCGGACGGCAAAGAATTTTATTATCTAATGGCCCCCGCCTCTCCATCCCACATCCATCCATCTAAAGAAAATGAGGAAAAAAAGAAAAAGAAGAACGAGACAGAAACCACCGCACGCCTCTCCCACTCTCTCTCTCGCACGTCTCTACCTCCCACCGAAACCGTCGCCGCCGCCACCTACGCCGCTCGATTCCGGCGTGTTCCGGCGGGCCTCGCCGGCGCGCAGCACAGATCTGAGCTCCCCTGCCTCTGCTCTTCCCTTCCTTCCGGCCAGATCCGCCTCTCGCGGCCCCGGGAGCTCATCCCCGACCCCTTCGCATGGCTAGGGTTTCGAGGGTGGCATCCCCACCAACTCCGGAGCGGCAGCGGCGACTGTGCTCCGCCCTCTTCGACGCCCACCGCAAGTCCCACGGGCGGTTCCGCCTCGTGGATGGTGCTCCTGCACCCGATGGCTGCGGGGCGGACACGCGCGGCGGGTAAACTCCGGCGTTGCGGAACACACTTCCTCTGCTCTTCCTCTCGGGGGGGGGATGAAGATCAAGGAGGATGACAAGCAGAAGAAGAAGCCGGCCAGGAAGTGCGTCCAGATCGAGGAGATCCCCGAGGACAACACCGCCGGCTGCGACGCCATCCGCAAGGTACTGGCCACGATTGGTTACGATGGGGAAAAGATAATATGAGATTTTTGTGGCCCGATCTGAATGAAATGTGGGATTTCCAGTAGATTTAAGATAGATCCATGGGTACCTCTCGCTAGATTTAAGAAAAAGGTTGGAATTTTAGAGGATGCTAGTGTCCACACTCTAGATCTATGCTAGTACTGGCTATAGATAGACTCCGCTCTACTCTGAATTCTGAATGATTGTATCAGCTTGAGAATCCTGCCTCCTAGCAATGTACTGACCGCCTGACATTTGTTTCCCTTCTGTTCTGATGATGCAGGCCTTTGCTATGGGGAACGACAAGGGGAAGGCCAAGGAGCTGTCGCCGCAGGATGCCGTGCTGCTCATCCAGATGAACTACAGGGCGCACCTCGCCCACCGCTCCCAGGTGCTCCGCTGCCTGCGCGATCTCGCCGTCGCCAAGGCCAAGCTCAAGGAGCTCAGGTCTCTCTTCTACAACCTCTCCTACAAGCGCCGCCTCTCGCATGACCACGAGGAGCGCTAGAGGTTCTCCGAGAAGATCATTGTCCTGCTGCTCACTGTCGATGGCTCGAGGTGAGCTCCGTCATGACCTGTTTACGATTGCTGATTGCCATTGCTGTGTTTTGGATTTGAAATTCAGTTACTACATATACTGGCTACCACTATATTATTAGACAAAAAAATAAAAGCAAAGCACACCAGGATGATTACCATGCTATTTAGCTGAGCATCCGTCCAACATATGTATGCACTTGAGATGATCTCCATCATCACCTGTACCCCATTGCCATGGTTGTGTTGTGAATTTGAAATTTACTTGCTAGTTAGTACAGTACATTGTTGGTTTGAGGATGGTCTATCAGGGTTCTGTACATAAGTATGATTTTCTAGCTAGTGTCTGAAGGTATTGGTTAGCGATGCGTCATTATTGAGAAAATAAATAAAAGCACACTACAAAGATTAACATGCATGCCAGATATGTAGCTCAAGTAAGTTGTAACTATTAAACATGTGATATACCGAGCTACTTACTATTAGTATGTCTATTGTACTAGCCAATAGATGATACGTTGGTTGTTGACATCATTAACATGCATCCAAACCAATATTATTCACCTGCTGTTTTTTTAATCTATATGCAAACTTGGACATATACAGCCGGTCTGTAGCACCTAGGATATAGTACTGTAATCATGTAAAACTGAAACTGAATCTGATGATCTTGTGTGCATGTGTATACTAACAATGTAGCCTCACACCATTAATAGTTATCTGCAGCAATTTAGAAGAATCCATCAAGTCATTGAGCTGCAGAAAAAGGGCCCCTTGTGTGTTTTAAAATGAAACTTCTGGCTGCACTTCTCTCGCTCTTGTTGAGACTCAGTGCTGCACTTGATATTAACTGAACATTTTCTCTAATTTTGTGCTGAATATGAAACTGCACTGCTGACTGTGTAGTTGATTCTGTTTTGGAGAGATAAAAGAAATTACTTCTAGTTAGCATCTCACATGAGATGTGTTTGTGTAGTTACTCATTAATTCCTGCAGAAACCTGTAGTATATGCTCGGAAGAACAAGGTTTCGGAACCAGATTCATATTTGCAGGATAATAAGGTGTTGTTGCATAAGTCGAATGGACCAACTAGCAGGCACCGTGTTTCCTGAAGTGTTGTGACCATGGAGGACTTGGTGCATCGAGCACCTTGAGTCCTTACTGCGTGCCTGCCTATCTTGAATGCTAGTGCACACTTCACGCCAGCGCCTTCACCATCTCCACAAACGACCAGAGTTCCCAAGTCTGAGGATGCGCGCACGACAGCGACACCTTTAGTTGCTGGTACATTCTCTTTTCCATCCATTCTTCTAGGAGCATTATTCTTTTTTAGCACAAGGATGATGACCTATTTTACAGATATAAGTTGCATCATAATAATCTTCACATTTAGTTGCATCATAATAGTCTTTTTTTATAGTCTTCTTCTTTAACTTAATTCTTTCCCATTTTGCAGATTTGCTTCAGATCACGGAAGCTTGGGTTGTGGATGTGTTGTTTAGTTTTTGTTTTGACTTGTGAAACTTGCTACCTATGGATGAAACTGTGTAATATTGATAAAATATGTATATGTATGGATGAAACTTGCTACTATGATAACATGTGTTGGATATATATGTGTTCATGACTATTGGTAATATATGTTGGATATGCTATATTGGTCATATATATATAATATATATGTGTGTGTGTGTGTGTGGTGTGTGTTTGATTCTATGAAATGAATTGATTAACAAAAAACAGAAAAACCAGGGGCTATATAGCCACTTGCCGTCTGCTAGCAGACGGCAAAGAAGTTTGCCATCTGCTAGCAAACGGCAAAGAGGCCACGTGGCAGCAGCTGGGCTGGCTATTTCGGCTCTTTGCCGTCTGCAGCAGACGACAAAGATGCAAAGGTCTTTGCCGTCTGCTGGCAGACGGCAAAGCACGCCGTTAACCCCTAACGGCTCTCACACCACCGCACTGCTGTCAGTGGCCTGGATGGCGGACGGCGTAATCCTTTGCGTCCGTTTCTAAGAAGCGGACGGCAAAGAAGGCCTTGCTGGCAGGCTTTCATTCCGGACAGTTTGCCGTCCGCTAGCAGACGACAAAGATGTTGCTGTCCGTGATATTGCCTTTGCGTCGGCCATGGCGGATGTCAAAGAAGCTGATTCCAGTAGTGATATGACCCTTTGTGAAACCTGAGAAGAAACCTCTGGCGCCCCCGAGCCAAAGACCGCATGAAAAATCTTTCATAATTACTTTCAAGCCACCTCAGATGCAGTAGACTTTTTTGTACCCAAAACAGCAGTAACAAAGTTCGTTCACAAACTTTCTCAAAATAGGTCTCCATATATGACGTCTCTTTCTGAAACCCTGCCAAGAAGCCAAAGCCTCCACCCGAATCCCTACCCTAACCATCAGTCAGTAACAAAGTTCGTTCATAAACTTTTCTCAAAATAGGTCTCCACATATGACGTCCCTTTGTGAAAACCCTGCCAAAGAAAGCATCAACTGAAGGACCCTACCATCAGTAACAAAGTTCGTTCACAAACTTTTCTCAAAATAGGTCTCCATATATGACCTCCCATTGTGAAACCCTGCCAGAAAGCTTCCCTTGCGCCCTCGAGCCAAAGACCGCATAAAAAACTCTTTCATAACTACCTTTTCAAGCCACCATGCAGTAGAGATTTTGACCCAAACAACAGTAAAAAAAACGTTCACAAACTTTTCAAAAAGGTCAAATATATCTCAAACCTACCCTTTGTGAAACCCTACAGAAAGCCTCCCTGGCGCTCGAGCCAAAGACCGCATGAAAACTCTTTCATAACTACCTTTTCAAGCCACCGGCAGTAGACTTTTTTTGAACCCAAACCATCCGTAACAAAGTTCAGTTCACAAACTTTTCTCAAAATAGGTCCCATATATGATCTCCGTTGTGAAACCCTGCCCAGAAAGCTCCCTGCTGCCTCGAGCCAAAAAAGACCGCAAAAAACTCTTTCTAACTACCTTCTCAAGCCACCATGCAGAGACGGACCACAAAACCCAGTCAAACAAGTCCACAAATTCTCAAAATAACCCAATAGACCCCCTTGTGAAAAATGAGAAAGTCCCGAGCGCCCTCGAGCCACAAGACCGCATAAAAACTCTTTCATAACTACCTTTTCAAGCCACCGTGCAGTAGAGTTTTTTTGTACAAAACATCAGTAACAAAGTGTCGTTCACAAACTTTTCTCAAATAGGTCTCCTATGACCTCCTTTGTGAAACCTGCCCACAAAGCCTCCCTGGTCCCTGGAGCCAAAGACCGCAGAAAAACTCTTCATAACTACCTTTTCAAGCCACCGTGCAGTGAGACTTTTTTGTACCCAAACCATCAGTAACAAGTTCGTTCACAAAATTTCTCAAAATAGGTCCCCATATATGACCTCCCTTTGTGAAACCCTGCCCAGAAAGCCTCCCTGACACCCTCGAGCCAATGACGCGCATAAAAACTCTTTCATAATTCCTTTTCAAGCCACCGTGCGAGTAGACTTTTTTGTACACAAACCATCATAACAAAGTTCGTTCACAAACTTTTCTCAAAATAGGTCCCCATATATGACCTCCCCTTTGTGAAACCCTGCCCAGAAAGCCCCCTGACGCCCTGGAGCCAAAGACCGCAGAAAAACCTTTCATAAACTACCTTTTCAAGCCACCATGCAGTATACTTTTTTTGTACCCAAAACATCAATAACAAAGTTCGTTCACAAACTTTTCTCAAAATAGGTCTCCATATATGATCCCATGTGAAACCCTGTCCCAGAAAGCCTCCCTGAGCCCTCGAGCCAAAGACGCAGAAAACTTTCTCATAACTACACTTTTCAAGCTGTCGGCTAGAGAATTTTTTGTGTACCAAAAAACCAGTCAAACAAAACTCATCAAACCAAAAACCCCAAAACCCTTTGTGAAACTGCCTAGAAGAAGCCTCCTGGCGCCCTCGAGCAAAGACTGCATAAAAAAATCTTTCATAACTACGTTTTCAAGCCACCGTGCTGAGACTTTTTTCTACCTAAACAAGCAGTATAACAAAGTTTGTTCACAAACTTTCTCAAAATAGGTCTCCATAGATGACTCCCTTTGTGAAGCCTGCCTAGAAAGCGTCCCTGGCGACTCGAGCCAAAGACCGCAAAAAAAATCTTTCATAACTACCTTTTCAAGCACCGTGTGCAGTTAGACTTTTTGTACCCAAACCATCAGTAACAAAGTTAGTTCCACAACATTTCTCAAAATAGGTCTCATATAGACCTCCTTTGTGAAACCCTGCAGAAAGCCTCTGGCGCCCTCGAGCAAAGACGCATAAAAAACTCTTTCAAGCTACCTTTTCAAGCCACCATGCAGTAGACTTTTTTTGTACCCAAACCATCAGTAAAAAAGTTGTTCACAAACTTTTCTCAAAATAGGTCTCCATATATGACCTCCCTTTGTGAAACCTGCCCAGAAAGCCTCCCTGACGCCTCGGAACCAAAGACCGCAGAAAAACTCTTTCATAACTACCTTTTCAAGCCCACGTGCGTAGACTTTTTTTTGTACCCAAACCATCAGTAACAAAGTTCTTCAACAAACTTTTCTCGAAAAGGTTTCCATATATGACTCCCTTTGTGAAACCCCGCCCAGAAAGCCTCCTGACGCTCCCGAGCCAAAGACCGCATAAAAACTCTTTCATAACTACCTTTTCAAGCCACCGTGCAGTAGACTTTTTGTACCCAAACCATCAGTAACAAAGTTCGTTCACAAACTTTTCTGAAAATAGGCCCATATATGACTCCTTTGTGAAAAATGCCCAGAAAGCCCCTGGCGCCCCCGAGGCCAAAGACGCATTAAAAACTCTTTCATAAATAAATAAGCCACACCAGTAGATGACCAAACCACAGTAACAAAGTTCCACAAAATCCAAAAAGGTCTCTATATATAAATGTTGTGAAAAACTGGCAGAAAGCCTCCCCGACGCCCTGAGCCAAAGACCGCCAGAAAAACTCTTTCATAACATACCTTTTCAAGCCCACAGTGCAGTAGACTTTTTTGTACCCAAACCATCAGAAACAAAGTCTATCACAAACTTTTTCTCAAAAAGGTTCATATATAGACTCTTGTGAAACTGCCAGAAAAGCTCCTCACGCCCTCGAGCCAAAGAACGCAAGAAAAACTCTTTCATAATACCTTTTCAAGCCCCCGTGCAGTAGACTTTTTTTTGTACCCAAACCATAGTAACAAAGTTCGTTCACAACTTTCTCAAAATAGGTCTCCTATACGACCTCCCTTTGAAACCCTGCCAGAAAGCCTCCCCAGCACCCTCGGCAGAAAGACCGCATAAAAACTCTTCATAACTACCTTTCAAGCCACCATGCAGTAGACTTTTTGTTACCCAAACCATCAGTACAAAGTTCGTTCACAAACATTTCTCATAATAGGTCTCCATATATGACCTCCCTTTGTGAAACCCTGCCCAGAAAGCCTCCCTGACGCCCTCGAGCCAAAAACCGCATAAAAACTCTTTCATAACTACCTTTTCAAGCCACCGTGCAGTAGAATTTTTTGTACCCAAACTATCAGTAACAAAGTTCATTCACAAACTTTTCTCAAAACATTTCTCCATATATGACGTCCCTTTGTGAGTCCCCGCCCAGAAAGCCTCCCTGGCGCCCTCAAGCCAAAGACCGCATGAAAACTCTTTCATTACTACCTTTTCAAGCCACCGTGCAGTAGACTTTTTCTGTACCCAAACCATCAGTAACAAAGTTTGTTCACAAACTTTTCTCAAAATAGGTCCCCATATATGACCTCCCTTTGTGAAACCCTGCCCAGAAAGCCTCCCTAGTGCCCGCGAGCCAAAGACCGCAGAAAAACTATTTCATAACTACCTTTTCAAGCCACCATGCAGTAGACTTTTTTTGTACCCAAACCATCAGTAACAAAGTTTGTTCACAAACTTTTCTCAAAATAGGTCTCCATATATGACCTCCCTTTGTGAAACCCTGCCGAGAAAGCCTCCCTTACGCACTCGAGCCAAAGACCGCATAAAAACTCTTTCATAACTACCTTTTCAAGCCACCGTGCAGTAGAATTTTTTTGTACACAAACCATCAGTAACAAAGTTCGTTCACAAACTTTTCTCAAAATAGGTCCCCATATATGACCTCCCATTGTGAAACCATGCCTAGAAAGCCTCCCTAACGCCCTCGAGCCAAAGACCGCAGAAAAACTCTTTCATAACTACCTTTTCAAGCCACCGTGCAGTAGACTTTTTTTGTACCCAAACCATCAGTAACAAAGTTGTTCGTTCACAAACTTCTCAAAAATATGGTCTGACATATAGACCTCCCTAGTGAAACCCTGAACCAGAAGCCTCCCTAGACCCTCTGAGCCAACGACCGCAGAAAAACTCTTTCATTAACTACCTTTCAAGCCACCAGAGTGACTTTTTTTGTACCCAAACCAACAGAACAAAGTTCGTACAAACTTTTCTAAAATAGGTCTCCATATATGACCTTCCCATTTGAACCCATGCCCAAAAGCCTCCCTGACGCCCTCGAGCCAAAGACGCGAAAACTCTTTCAAACTACTTTTCAAGCCACCGTGCAGTAGACTTTTTTTGTACCCAACCTCAGTAACAAAAAGTTCGTTCACAAACTTTTTCTCAAAATAGGTCTCATATATGACCTCCCTTTGTGAAACCCTGCCCAGAAAGCCTCCCTGACGCCCTCGAGCCAAAGACCGACAGAAAACTCTTTCATAAATACCTTTTCAAGCCACCGTGCAGTAGCTTTTTTGTTACCAAACATCAGTAACAAAGTTGTTCACAAACTCTTTTTAAATAGGTCTCATATAGACTCTCTTGTGAAACCTGCCGGAAAAGCCTCCTGACGCCCTCGAGCCAAAGACATAGAAAAATCTCTTCATAATACCTTTTCAAGACCACGTGCAGTAGACTTTTTTGTACCAAACCATCAGTAACAAGTTCGTTCACAAAACTTTTCTCAAAATAGTCTCCTATTGACATCCTTTGTGAAACCCTGCCAGAAAGCCTCCCTGGACGCCTGAGCCAAAGACGCATGAAAACTCTTTCATAAACTACCCTTTCAAGCCACCGTGCAGTAGACTTTTTTTGTACCCAAACCCGCGTAACAAAGTTCGTATACACAAACTTTTCTAAACTAGGTTCTCCATATATGACCCTTGAAGCTGAAAACCTGCCCAGAAACGCCTCCCAACGACCTACCATCAGTAGCAAAAGTTCGTTACAACTTTCTAAAAGTCAAAACAAGTCTCCAAATATCGTCCTTTGATGAAACCCCGCCCAGAAAGCCTCCCTGAGATAGTATAAGACCCTGCCAGTAGTGTCAGATCTCACAAACTTTTCTCAAATAGTCTCCATATATGACCTTCCTTGTGTGAAACCCTGCCCAGAAAGGCTCCCTAGCGCCTCGAGCCAAAGACCGACAAAACTCTTTAAACTACCTTTTCAAGCCACCGTGCAGTGACTTATTTTGTACCCAAACCATCAGTAAACAAAGTTCGTTCACAAACTTTTCTCAAAAATTTCTCCATATTTGACTCCCTTGTGAAACCCGCCCGAAAGCCTCCCTACGCCTCGAGCCCAAAGACCGCAAAAACTCTTTATACTACCTTTTCAGCACCGGCACAGTAGACTTTTTTGTGACCCAAAACCATCAGTACAAAAGTTCGTTCACAAAACTTTTCTGAAAATAGGTCTCCATATATGACCTCCCTTGTGAAACCCTGCCCAGAAAGCCTCCTGGCTCCCCCGAGCCAAAGCCGCATGAAAACTATTTCATAACACCTTTTCAAGCCACCGTGCAGTAGACTTTTTTACCAAACCAGCAGTAACAAAGTTTGTTCACAAACTTTTCTCAAAATAGTCTCACATATATGACCGCCTTGTGAAACCCTGCCCAGAAAGCCTCCCTAACGCCCTCGAGCCAAAGACCGAGAAAAAACTCTTTCATAACTACCTTTCAGCCACCGTGCAGTAGACTTTTTTTTCCCAACCATCAGTAACAAAGTTCGTAGACAAACTTTTCTTAAATATAGTCTCCATATATGACCCCTTTGAAACCCTGCCGAAAAGCCTCCCTGACGCCTCGAGCCAAAGAGACGCAGAAAAACTCTTCATAACTACCTTCAGCCACCGTGCAGTAGACTTTTTTTGTACCCAAACCATCAATAACAAGTTGTTCACAAACTTTTCTCAAAATAGGTCTCCGATATCTGAGTACGTTGTGAAACCTGCCAGAAAGCCTCCTGACGCCCTCGAGCCAAGACCGCATAAAAACTCTTTCATAACTACCTTTTTGAGGCCGAGTGCAGAGCCACTTTTACAGGGCTGGCATGTTGCTAGTTGGGAATACGAAAGTAGTATAGGAGCCTTTGTTTTTTTTTCTTTATGTCTTTTGGTGAGGTACTACTCCACCGTACTAATTTTCTCACTTCGTCTAGAAAGTCCCTGTGTGGCCAGCGGCATGTAGAAAAAGGTTATTCCACTGGGGGAGGGGAGAAACACCCGGTGTAAGAAATATCCCAGGTAAGAAAGCCCATGGAGCAGAGCGCTGCCTAGTTCTAGTCCCCTTACTCTGGCTTGATGTGCCGCTCTTGATTCTTGATCTGCTCTGGTGTTGTGACTTTTCGTGCATCATTGGTATTCAGAGCCCAGGTTGACGAGTCCATGGCGGGTGGTGGTCGGGGAGAAAATCGGAGCCGAGCGTCGGCGGCGGCGGCGCGGGTGATGCCACGGAGATGGACGAGGAAGTCGGGGACGGGGCTCACCAAGGTTCCGGCACCTACAGGACATCGAGCCGATATGATGGGTCAGAATCAGGAGTTGAGATGTCAAGTGCAGGACCCTTGTGCAGCAGATGTGGGCTATGCCAGGTGCGATGGCCCAAATCGCTGCGGATGTGCGAGGAGGGATGTGCCAGAAGACCAGGGCACGCGGAAGCTCGTACAGCAGCGACAACTCTTCGGTAAGCTCACTGAGGCGTCCTGAAGTAAATCCATTCGCGTGATCAGACACCGACTCGCGGGCCGCGCCTACGGCAGAGCGTGAGAGCGGGGGGGACAGACGGTGTTGCTCGAGTTAATTTGGCGAAGTTCTCAGGCGGACTTCTCTGCTGAGGGAATTTTGGGGATTGGGCTCGATGAGGTCGAGCGCATCTTTGAATAGCGATGTGACCAGAGAGGAAAGTGTCCCTGCAGCTGCAATGAGGTTTGAAGGGGCGTGCCCCTTCAGTTTGGTGGAAGAATTTGGGGCAAAGTCGTAAGGTACGTGGCAAAAAGATGATTGATCCTGGGCTGTAATGAAGGAGAAACAAATTTTTTGCAGAGGGGAATTTCTTCCTTTAATTATGAGGAAACATTGTTCAGGCAGCTTCAAAATTTAAAACAAGGTGAGCAGGAGTGTTGATGAATATACAAGATGAGTTCTATCAGCTTGTCTCACGCAAAACAATTTAAGTGATACAAAGAGTCAGCTG
>JAAAXO010000619.1:144883-157280 GCA_011799875.1 Thinopyrum elongatum | reverse complement strand
CGTTCACAAACTTTTCTCAAAACATTTCTCCATAGATGACGTCCCTTTGTGAAACCCTGCCCAGAAAGCCTCCCTGACGCCCTCGAGCCAAAGACCGCATAAAAACTCTTTCATAACTACCTTTTCAAGCCACCGTGCCGTAGACTTTTTTTGTACCCAAACCATCAGTAACAAAGTTCGTTCACAAACTTTTCTGAAAATAGGTCTCCATATAAGACCTACCTTTGTGAAACCCTGCCCAGAAAGCCTCCCTGGCGCCCCCGAGCCAAAGACCACATGAAAACTCTTTCATAACTACCTTTTCAAGCCACCGTGCAGTAGACTTTTTTGTACCCAAACCAGCAGTAACAAAGTTCGTTCACAAACTTTTCTCAAAATAGGTCTCCATATATGACCTCCCTTTGTGAAACCCCTTTCTCAAAGCCACCGTACCCAAAACTTTTCTCAAAGGGAGGTCATATATGGAGACCTATTTTGAGAAAAGTTTGTGAACGAACTTTGTTACTGCTGGTTTGGGTACAAAAAAGTCTACTGCACGGTGGCTTGAAAAGGTAGTTATGAAATTGTTTTCATGTGGTCTTTGGCTCGGGGGCGCCAGGGAGGCTTTCTGGGCAGGGTTTCACAAAGGGAGGTCATATATGGAGACCTATTTTCAGAATAGTTTGTTAACGAACTTTGTTACTGATGGTTTGGGTACAAAAAAAGTCTACTGCACGGTGGCTTGAAAAGGTAGTTATGAAAGAGTTTTTATGCGGTCTTTCGCTCGAGGGCACCAGGGAGGCTTTCTGGGCAGGGTTTCACAAAGGGAGGTCATATATGGGGACCTATTTTGAGAAAAGTTTGTGAACGAACTTTGTTACTGATGGTTTGTGTACAAAAAAAAATAGTGAGTCAGTAGACTGCTCAGAAAAGTTAGTCGTGCACAAAATTGTCCTTCCAAATAGGTCAGCGTCCAATATCGATCCCGGTAATCAAACTTTAGAAGACTGCACTCTAATAATGAATGAATGAAGGTAGAAAGTTCAGTGAGGAAACATCTGCAAGAAAGTCCAGAAAAGAGCAGTGACGCTCAATCTAGAGCCAAAAGACCACCATCACAACTCTTTTGTTAATACCTTCTTCAAGCCAGCCGTGCAGTAGACATTTATTTGAATCACCCCAAACAGCAGATTGTATTCTAGTAACAAAGGTTCGCTTCAACAAATCTTTTCTCAAAAATCGGTCTCCAGATATAAGCCAGAGCCTCCTTAGTGAAACGTAAGCTCCGTCAGAAGTTAAAAGCCTCACAGGTTTCCCCATGAACGCTTCAGTTTGGCAAGAGTTGAGCACAAAGCAGCGCCGCCCCCCAATAAAAAACTCTGTGTCCAATAACTTCCTGTATTCGAAACGACAAACGTTGCAGAAAGGCCTTTTTATTTGCCTAACCATCAGGAAACTACTCCTGTAACAAAGTTCGTTTCACACAACTTTGCTCAAGAACCGCTTGACCCATAAGACCCTGCCCTGGGTTGAAGACCTGCCATAGACGCCTTCCCTCCCTCTAGTGTTGATCTGCAGGCCTCACGGCAGCCAAAGACCGCGAAAATCTACTTTCATATAAATAAACTACCTTTCAATTGCGACACCGCTACCAGTAGAGCTTTTTGGATCTCCCAAAACCACGACTAACAAAAGTGTCGCAATTTCATGAAATTTGTCTAAGAAAAGGAAAATAGCGTCTCACAATATGACAGATCCCTATTGATGAAGCACATGCACCTCAGGAAAGACCTATCGCAGGCGAAGTATAAAATAGCGCCCGATTGACAAGCTGCCGGACGCAAGAAGAAGGAGGACACCACCGACATGAAAACTCTTTCATAACTACCTTTATCAAGCCACCGATTGCCAGTAGATTTTGGGGACCACAACTAGCATGTAACAATACGTTCGGTTCACAAAAATTTTTCAAAATATGGTCTCCATCTATGACCTCAGCTTGTGAAACCCTGCCCAGAAAGCCCTCCCTGACGCATTCACCTCCGAGCCCAAAAGACCGCCCAGAAAAACTGTATTTCATAACTACCTTCAAGCACCACGTTTTCTTTGCCAAGTAGACTTTTTTTGTACCCAAACCATCGAAGTAAGCATAAGTTGCGTTCACGAAACTGTTTATCAAAATAGGTCTCCAATATGACGCATCCCATTGTTGTAAGAAAAGACCACTTCATGATCCAAGACAGGAAAGCACTCTCCGGACGCCGGAGCCATAAAACCGACCATAAAACTATTTCCATCCACAACATTTTCAAGCCACCGCCAAGTAGAATTTTTGTGGTGCCCCGAAAACATCAGTAACAAAGTTCGTGGTCAAACATTTTCTTCCAAAACATTTCTCCATAAGAGCCCGTACCCTTTGTGAAACCCGCCAAAGCCTCCATAACCGCCCTCCTCGAGCCGAAAGAACCGCAATAAAAACTCGAGTGCATAAAAACTACCCTTGTCAACCTCACAGTGCCGTAGAGTCTTGTTTGTACGCCCAAACATGACAGTAACAAATTTCCGTCACACAACATTTCTGAAAATAGTTCTCCGTATAGACCTCGCTCTTTGTTAGAAAGTGGCCTGCCCAGAAATAAAGCCCCCCGTGGCGCCCACCATCGCATGAGTTGGACACCGAGCCAAAGCCGCTGAGCAAAACTCTTTCATAACTACCTTTTCAAGACCACCGTATGCAGCAGTGACTTTTTTGCTACCCAATCCAGCAGTACGTGTATTAAGCGCTGTTCACAAACTTTTGCAAAATAGAGCTCGACATCTATATTATGGAGCGACACCTCCCTTAGGTGAAACCCTGCGCAGAAAGCACTCCCTGACGCGCCATCGAGCCAACAGATCCGCAAATATACTGAGCTTTTCATAACTACATTTTCAAGCACCTGGCTAGTATAGTACTTATTGTGTGCGTACACAAGCATGCTATCATAAGGCAAAGTTTGTTTCACAAACTTTCTCAAATAGGTCCCACATATATGACCTCCTTTGTGGAACTATGCCCAGGAAATCCTCCCTATGTGCCCTCGGAGCAAGATCCATGCAGAAGAACAAAAAATCTTTTCCATAAATATATTGTCAAAGCCCGTTACCGTACAGTAGGGCTTTTTTTGCTACCGAATACTCACAGTTTACACGAACAAAGTTGGGGCTTCACCCAAATTTTTGAAAATGGGTAATCAATATATGACCGTACCCTCTAGTGAAACCAGGAGCTCAAGAAGAGTGAAAAGGCATCCACGCTGACGCCCTTCCACTCGAGCAAAGAATCCCGCTTTCGAAGAAAATCATGATAATCATAACTAACCTTTTCAAGCATGCGAGCACAATAGGATTATTTGTGTACCAAAACCAGCCCTGACAGAAAAAAAGGGAGGTAAGGAGAGAACACGAGCGGGGTTGCACAAACGTTTGCGGCAAAAAAGGAGGGGTGCTCCAGGAGTATGAAAAAGACATAAGAATACGTCTTGGTACTCCCATTGCGGTGAAACATGCCAAGAAAGCCCATATGATCCCTGACGATCACGTGACCTCCGAGCAAAGCAAAGTAGAAAACCCTCTTTCGATAATACCTTTCTCAAGCAACCGTGCGTGGACCATTTTTTTTGCTACCCAAAACTTCCTATCAGTAATAAACAGTGTCGTTCAAAAATTTTCTAGAGATAGTAGGGGTGATCACATAGATTTCCTCCCCTTGTTGTAAACTCTAGCCCGTGAAGCCTCCCTGACGCCCATATAAATTGCCTCGAAGCGCAAAAGACAGCAAAAAAACTCTTTCATATACTAACCATTTTACAAGGCCACCGTCACCTTATGCCAGAGTAAGACTTTGGTTGGTGACCCAGCCAAAACCCGTATCATAGTAACAAAAAGTTCGTTTCACAAACGCGTGTTTCTAAAATAGTTTTCCCATGATATGAAGTTTGATTTGTGAAAACCCTGACCCCAGAAAGCTCTCCAAGATCCTGTGACGCTGCCTCGAGACGCCCCAAAGAGCCACTAGAAAACATCTTTCCATAATTACCCGTTTCCTGCCACCAGCCTGCAGTTAGACTTTTTTCATACAGGCCAACCTCGTTAGAAGTGAACAACGTTCGTGTCACAAACTTTTGCTCAAATAAGTCCCCATATATGAGCCTCCCTTTGTGTAAAACCATCTCTTCCAGGAGAGAAAGCACATCTCCTAGTGCCCGATACGAGCCAAAGACCACTGGCCAGCTTGAAAAAATGTCTTTCGTATACTACCTTGGTTTCAAGCCACGTGAAAGTACGTCGACTTTTTTCTGATACCGCAAACCGATCTAGCCCTAACAAAGTCGTTCACAACTTTTCTGAAAATAGGTCTCCATATATTGCGATCCTCCTGTGTGAAACCCTGACCCAGAAAGCCGCATCCCTGAAGGCCCTCGGAGCCAGAAGACGATGCCGCATTGAAAAGGCTTTCAATAACTACCTTTTCAAGCGCACCTGCAAATCCTTGATCTGCTGCAGATAAAATGTTTTGTACCGACCAAAGCCCATAGCAAACAAAGTTCGTTCACATAACTTTTCTCACTAGGTCTCCATATATGACCTCCCTTTGTGTGAAACCCAGCCTAGTGAAAGCCTCCCCAAAGCCCTCGAGGCCAAACAAGACGACATAGAAAAAGTCTTTTATTAACTACCCTTTTCCAAGCCCAACGATATTTTAGTGTAGAGGCCTTTTTTTCCGACCCAATCCCCACTCCTCAAGGTAACGACAAGTTAGGTTAACCAAACTGTTCTAAATTCAATGGTCCATCCATATATGACACCTTCCCATTAGCGGAAACCAACGTGCCTATAGAAAGCTCGCCTGACCGCCTCGAGGCCAAGTACCACAGAAAAACTCTTTCATAAACTACCTTTTTTTTTCTTCTGGAAGCCACCTTATTTGCAGTAGAGTTTATTTTGCGGACGCAAATAGCAAATCAGTAAGGAGAAAGTTTGCTCACAAAATTTTCGCTAAAACTAGGTATACATTATGGATGTCCCATTGGTGAAACAAAACCCTGCCCTAGAAAAGCCTCCCTAACGACGCGGCTCGAGCCAGAAGAACCGCATTATAAAAACTCTTTCATAATCTACATTTCAACGCCACGCTCTTTGCAGCGTAGACTTTGGTTTATTTTACCCCAAACCTATGCAATGTACAAAGTGGTTCCTTTCACAAAACATTTTATCAATAACATTCTCGGATCGTACATATAATGACAGTCCCTTTGTGAAAGCTCCGCCAGAAAGCCTCCCTGAGCGCGACCTCGAGCAGAAAGGTCCCGCAAAAATAATAATCCCTTTCACTGTAAACAACTATCCTTTATTCACGCACCGTGTCAGTAGCATCTTTATTGGACCCAAACAGGAATTCAGTAACACAAGTTCGTTCATTGCTCTTGTGTAAACTATGTGCTGATAAATAGGGTTCTCCATAATATGCAACCTCCAACATTGTGAGAAACCGCTGCCCCAGAAAAGCCCTCCCTGGCTTGCCCAGCGAGCCAAAGAACATGTTTGCGAATTTGCAGGAACTCAAGTATCGTGTTTGTGTACCAAAACACAGCATCGCGTAGTAGAAAAACAAAGGTTTGTTCACAAATGTTTCTCTACGATCAATAGTTGAGTCTCCATGATATGCGTTCGTCACACTTCCTTCACTCTACACTACATTGTGCCTCATCACCCTTTGTGAAAACACCTGCCTAGAATGGACCTACCCTTAACGCTACTTGAACCATGTAGAGCCATAAGAACCGCCAGAGAAAAACTGTTTCATAACTAGCTTTTCAAGCCGAACCGCCTTATACAGTAAGACTTTTTTTGTAGCTCAAACCATAGTAAAAGAAGGTCATTCAATAAAACTTTGTTTATCAAAATAGGTCGATAGCTCAGAATATGCAACCTCCCTTTGTGAAGTAACCCTGCCCAAGAAGCCTTCCCTAACCGCCACCTCTCCTCGAGGCCGAAACGAATGGAGCGCAGAAATAAAAACCTCGTCCTAACTACACTTTTTCACCATGATGCAGTAAACCTTTTTGTGTACCCAAACCATCAGTTAACAAAAGTTCGTTCTACAAACTTTTCTGAAAATAGGTCTCCAATATAGTGACCTCCCTTAGTGAAACCCTGCACCAGGAAGCCTACCTTTACAGCCCCACGAGCCAAGAGACCGAGAAAAAATATTCATAACTAATCCTTTCACAAAGACACCACCGTTGCAGTACGGACTTTTTGTTACCCAAAGCCAGCCAGTAAAAAAGTTTGTTTCACAACTTTTTCTGCAAAAGTATAGGGGTCGATTATATGACGTCCCTTTAGTGAAACCTGCCCAGACAGAAAGAAATCTCCCTGACAGCGCATCGAGCCAAAGACCGATATAAAACTATTTCAGCAACTACTTTGCAAGCCACCCGTTGCACAGTAGAATTTTTTGTACCCAAACCTATCAGTAACAAATGATTCGTCCACAAACGTTTTTACTCAAAATACGTTTCTCCAGATATGAGTCCCTTTGTGAAACCCTGCCCAGGAGAAGCCTCACCAACGCCCTAGAGCCCCAAAGAACCGCATAAAAACTCGGGCATAACTACACTTTTCAAGCCACCGTTGCACGTAGACGGGGTGTGGGACCCAAACCATCAAGGAACAAAGGGCAGTCACAAAGTGGCGCAAAATAGCGCCAGATATGAATCTCCCATGTGTGAACCCTGCCTAGAAAGTCATCCAGGACGCCCTCGAGCCAAAGAGCAAGACCGCAGAAAAACTCTTCATAACTACCTTTCAAAGCCACCGTGAACACAGAAGTGACTTTTTTATTGGACCCCAAACCATCAGTAACAAAGTGTCGTTCACAAAACTTTTCTCAAAAATAGGTATCCATTATTGATGTACCAGTGTGAAAACTTGCCAGAAAGCCCTCCATGGACCCTCGAGCCAAAGGAAAACGCTGAAAACTCTTCTCGTAACACCTTTTCAAGGCCCACCGTGCAGTATTTTTTGAAGTACTGCAGTAGCGTTTTGTACCCAAACCAGAAGTAACCAACGTCTAGTTCACAAACCTTTTCCTCACAAATAGCTCTCACTATATAACCTCTTGGTGAAACATGCGCCAAAACGCCTCCCTGACGCCCCTCGAGCCAAAAACCGTAGAAAAACTCTTTCATAAATCCTTTTTCAAGCTACCGTTGCCTTAGACTTTTTTTGTACCCAAACCATCCAGAATAAAGTTCGTTCTGTCAAACTTTGTTTAAATATAGCGTCTCATATCTTTCCTCCCAGTTGTGAAACCCTGCCCGGACATGTTCTCCCCTGACGCCTCGAGCGCAAAACAGCAAAAAAACTCCTTCATAAAATTACCTTTGACAAGCCACGCTGCCTTGACCTTACTGCCAGTTAGACTTTTTTGTTGCACCCAACAGTCTAATTGTGAGAGTGAAATGAAGTACCGAGTGTCACAAACTGTTTTCAAAATAAGGTCTCCATATATGAGTCGGTTACCCATTGTGGAACCCTGCCAGAAAAGCGATTGCCTGAGGCAGCCTAGAGCCACTAGGACCACATAAAAACTATGGTCATATAACATTAACCTGTTCCTGCCAAACCAGCGAGTAGTCTTTTTCGTACACAAAACCATACACTCGGCAGTAACAACGCTCTCGTTCACAAACTTTCTCAATATAAGGCCCCATTATATGATGCCTCACTCTTTGTATAAACTGCCGCCAGAAAGCCTCCTGTAGGACCCTCGAGCCAAAGATTCCGCACAGCAGAAAAAATCTTTACGTAACTACCTTTTCAAGCCACCGTTTGCAGTCGACTTTTTTTTGGTACCCAATACTATTAGAGAACAAAGTTCATTCAAAAACTTTTATTGAAAATAGGTCTAAATATATGACCTCCCTGTGTGTAAGACGCCTGCCCACGGAGAAGCCTCCTGACCGAGCATCATCAAAGACCGCCATAGGAAAAATACTCTTTCATCAACTACCTTTTCACAAGCCACCGTGCGAGTAGAATTTTGTACCCAAACCATGAGTTAAGTAACAAAAGTTCTTTGACACAAATTTTCTCAAATAGGTCTCCCGTAAGGAACCTCCCTTGTGAGGGAACACCCAGCCTAGGAAAGCCTCCCTCAGCCCTCGAGCCAAAACCATAGACAAAAGAATTCTTTCATAAAAACTACCTTTTCCAAAGCCACCAACAAGTGCCAAGACATCAACAGAAAATGTTCCCAGCTCACAATAAATGTAAAATAAAAAAAAACAAAAGGAAATAAGAACCAACAGGCAACAAACAAAAACAAAACAAACCAACCAAAACAAAAAAAAAAAAACCACCCAAAAAAAACACAAACCCAACCAAAACCACAAAAAATCAAACAAAAAAAACAACAAAAAAAACCAAACAAAACCACAAAACAAACAAACCCCAAACAAAAACCATCAAAAAAAACAACACAACCACACCCACAACCAAAAAAACACAACCCAACCCAAAAAACACAAAACGCCCAACAAAAAAGACAACCAACCACCAAAAAACCAACACAAACAGACCCACACACCAAAACACCACCACCCCCTAAACAAACAAAAAAAAAAAACCCAAAAAACGATACGAAACCCCAAGAGTAACAAAGTTCGTTACAAACTATCTAACAATAGGGTCTCCATATATGACTCCCCTCCATTGTGAAACCCTGCATAGAAAGCCTCCCTACGCCCTCGAGACCAAAAGACCAAAGAAACTCTTCACATAGAACTACCTTTTCAAGCAACCTTATGAGCTAGACTTTTTTTTGGACCCAAACCAATCGTAAGAAGTCGTTCACAAACTTTTCTCAAAAGTAGGTATCCACTATGATAGTGCCCATTGTTGAAACGTGCCCAGAATGAAAAGCTCCCTGACGCCCTGAGCCAAAGACGCTCGCATAAAACACACTTCTTTCAAACTACCTTTTCAAAGCACGATTGTGCAAGTAGAGTAGACTGTTGTGTTGTAGCCCAAACACACTCGAGGAACAAAGTCCTCACAAAAACAATTCTGATGAAAATAGGTATCCATGATATGGACATCCCATGTGAAACCTGCCCAGGAAGCCCTCCCATCACGCCCGCGAGCAAAGACCATTAGAAAACTCTTTTCATAACTACATTTCAAGCACACCGTATGCAGTAGCTTTTGTTGTACCCACAAAACCATCTGGTAACAAAAGTTGTTCACAAAACCAATTCTGAAAATAGGTCTCCAAATGACCCCATTGGAAACACTGCCCAGAAAGGCTCTCCCTGTGGCCCCCCGAGCCAAAGAAACACGAAGGCGGGAAAACTCGGCGCTTGTGAAGAACTCCCGGGGCAAAAACAGCCACCCCTGAGCAGTTAATTTTTTTTGTACCAAAACCGAGCAATGTGACAAAGTTTCGCGTTCACAAAATTTGCTCAAAATGGTCTCCATATGTGACCTCCCTTTGTGGTAAAC
Organism: Thinopyrum elongatum; assembly: GCA_011799875.1. NCBI lineage: Eukaryota > Viridiplantae > Streptophyta > Magnoliopsida > Poales > Poaceae > Thinopyrum > Thinopyrum elongatum. The sequence goes on along the minus strand of JAAAXO010000619.1, from coordinate 147,755 downwards.
CATACTAGAAGAAGGCCTCCTTACGCCTCGGCCAAAGACCGCAAAAAAAACTTTATAACTACTTTTCAAGCCACGTACAGTAGACTTTTTTTGTACCCAAACAATAGAACAAGTCGTTGCATAAAACTTTATCCAAAAGGTTTCCATATATGATAACCTCCTTTGTGGAAACCTGCTCGCAAGAAAGCACCCTAACGACCTCGAGCCAAAGACCGCAGAAAAAAAAAATAAAAAACATCGGTTTCTAACTACCTTTTGCAAGCCACCGTTCTCGGCAGTAGACATTTTTTTGTCCAAACCACATAAGCAGTAACGCGTAAGTTCATTCACAAACTTTTCTAATCTGTGAAAATCAGGTCTCAATCTAGTGACCTCCCTTAGTTGAAACCCGACCCAGTAAAGACCTCCTGATCCCCCGGCCAAAGACCGCAATGAAAACATCTTCAATAACTAACCATTTCAAACCAGCGTGCAAGTAGACTTTTTTTGTTACCCCAAACCAGCAGTCAAAAACGCTTTGGTCGCACAACACTTTTCTCAAAGTAGGGGTCTCCTATATGACGTCCCTTAGTGAGAAACCCCTGCCAGAAAGCACAAATCGCCCTGACGCCCTCGAGCCATAGACCCGCCAAAAACTCTTTCATCAAACCTTTTGAAGCCACCGTGCAGTAGAATTTTTTTGTACCCAAAACATCAGTAACAAAGTGCGTTAACAAAAATTTTCTCAAAACATTCCTCCATGATAATGAGTCCTTTGTGAACCCTGCCAGAAAGCCTCCCTGCGCCCTCGAGCCAAAGAAAATACCGCATTTTAAAAACTCTTTCATAACTACCTTTGCAAGCCACCGTGCGTAGATTTTTTTGACCCACAACCATCAGTAACAAAGTTCGGTTCACAACACTTTTCTGGAAATAGGTCTCCATAATAAGACCTACTTTGAATGAAGAAAAACCCTCTGCGACAGAAAGCCAGCACTCCACCTCCGATAGGCGCCCTGCCGAGCAAAGACCGCTGAAAAATCTCTTTCATAACTACCTTTTCAAGGCCACCGTGCAGTAGGAATTTTTTGTACCCCAAACCAGCGTAAGCAGTAGTAACCAAGTTCGTTCACCTCTTTTCTCAAAATAGTCTCCATATATGACCTCCCCTTGTTGAAACCCTGCCCAACGAACTTTGAGAACAGGCCGGAAGCGTCATATAAGGAGAACCTATTTTGAGAAAAGTTTGTGAACGAACTTGTTCAATGCTGGTTTTGGTACAAAAAAGTCGACTGACGGTCTGGCTTGAAAAGGTAGAGTGTGATGGAAAGAGATGTTCATGCGGTCTTTGGCTCAGGGGGCGCCAGGGAGTCTTTACGGGGCAGGGTCACAAAGGGAGCCTACTATGGGCGACCGAATTTTCCAGAAGAAGATGAGATTTATTTGGCATTAATTCCGCCAACTTGGTGGAACTGATGGTATAAGGGTACAAAAAAAGTCTACTTGGACGGTGGCTTTGAAAAGGTAGTATGAAAGGAGTTTTTCTGCGCGGTCTTTGGCTCGAGTCACCAGGGAGGACTTCGGGGCAGGGTTTCAACAAGGGAGGTCATATATGGGGAAGCTCTTATGTTTTGAGAAAAAGTTTTGAACAGAGACTTGTTACTGTGATGGTTGTGGTACCAAAAAAAGTAACTGGCAACGGGTTTGGCCTTGCAAAGGTAGTTATGAAAGAGTTTCTTATGCGGTCTTGGCTCGAGGTCGTCAGGGAAGCTTCTCGGACAGGGTTACAAAGGGAAGGGAGGTCATACTATGGAGACCTATTGTGAGAAACGGTTGGGAACGAACTTTGTTACTGCCTTGGTTTGGGTAAGAAAAAAGTTATACTGCACTGGGAGGGCGGGACCGTGTTGAAAAGGTAGTGTGAAAGAAGCACCATTGATCCATGCGTTCTGTTGGGTGGGGGCGCCAGAGAGGCTTTCTGGGCGGGTGTATTTCAACAAAGGGAGGTGCAATATGGAGGACCTATTTTCAACGAATCAGTTGTTAAGAACTTTGTGGTATGATGGTTTGAGGTACAAAAAAAAGGCTAAGTGACTGTGGCTGGAGAAATCACGGTAGGGTAGTTATGAATAGCGGTTTTATGCGGTCTTTGCGACTCGAGAAGGCACCAGGGGGGCTTTTGGTGCAGGGGTCACAACGGGGAAGGTCATATATGGGGACCTGTATTTGAGGGAAAAAGTTGTGAACGAACTTGTTTTACTGATGGTTTGTGTACAAAAACAAAAACCAAACAACAAAAACACAGTCTACGGAACACGGTCGGATTGAAAAGGTACATTCCCAAAAAATTAAACAGCAAACAGAGTATATGTTACTGCCACGGTCTTTGAACGCTCGTGGGAGGAGGAGTCGGGCGAGGCTTTTTCGGCATGGGTGTTTCACAAAGGGGAGGGTCATATTATGGGGGACCTGTTGAGCACGGTTTGTGCACGCCCTTTGTTCCTGATTGGTTTGTGTCCCCCCCCGTCCCTGCCCGGGGCTTGCCCCCCCCCCCCCCCCCACCCCTAGGTCGCTGCCCGCCGTTTTTCTGCCGGGGCTTGGCTCCCGCGGGGGGCGTCGGGCGGCTTCTGGGCCCGGGTTTTCACCACTCAGGCACGGTTATACTCAAACAACAACAGAAACAGCACGCACACAACACACGAATTCCCAAAATTGATCAGACCAAAAAAGACCCCACTATTTGCCAAACAAAACCCAAGGACGACAACCCCCCCCCAAACAAACCGAAAACTATATCACAGAACTGGAACAATGAAAAAATGCCCAGAGTAAAAAACATCTGGGTAAACCAACAGAAACACACAACACAGTCCCCTTACTGCTATAACGGTTG
>JAAAXO010000619.1:131269-144658 GCA_011799875.1 Thinopyrum elongatum | reverse complement strand
TGGCTTGAAAAGGTAGTTATGAAAGAGTTTTCATGCGGTCTTTGGCTCGGGGGCGCCAGGGAGGCTTTCTGGGCAGGGTTTCACAAAGGGAGGTCATATATGGAGACCTATTTTCAGAAAAGTTTGTGAACGAACTATGTTACTGATGGTTTGGGTACAAAAAAAGTCTATGGCACTGTGGCTTGAAAAGGTAGTTATGAAAGAGTTTTTATGCAATCTTTGGCTCGAGGGCGTTAGGGAGGCTTTCTGGGCGGGGTTTCACAAAGGGACGCCATATATGGAGAAATGTTTTGAGAAAAGTTTGTGAACGAACTTTGTTACTGATGGTTTGGGCACAAAAAAATTCTACTGCACGGTGGCTTGAAAATGTTGTTATGAAAGAGTTTTTATGCGGTCTTTGGCTCGACGGCGTCAGGGAGGGTTTCTGGGCAGGGTTTCACAAAGGGACGTCATATATGCAGACCTATTTTGACAAAAGTTTGTGAACGAACTTTGTTACTGATGGTTTGGGTACAAAAAAAGTCTACTACACGGTGGCTTGAAAAGGTAGTTATGAAACAATTTTTCTGCGGTTTTCGGCTCGAGGGCGTCAGGGAGGCTTTCTGGGCAGGGTTTCATAATGGGAGGTCATATATGGAAACCTATTTTTAGAAAAGTTTGCGAACAAACTTTGTTACTGATAGTTTGGGTACAAAAAAAGTCTACTGTATGGTGGCTTGAAAAGGTAGTTATGAAAGAGAATAGTGAGTCAGTAGACTGCTCAGAAAAGTTAGTCGTGCACAAAATTGTCCTTCCAAATAGGTCAGCGTCCAATATCGATCCCGGTAATCAAACTTTAGAAGACTGCACTCTAATAATGAATGAATGAAGGTAGAAAGTTCAGTGAGGAAACATCTGCAAGAAAGTCCAGAAAAGAGCAGTGACGCTCAATCTAGAGCCAAAAGACCACCATCACAACTCTTTTGTTAATACCTTCTTCAAGCCAGCCGTGCAGTAGACATTTATTTGAATCACCCCAAACAGCAGATTGTATTCTAGTAACAAAGGTTCGCTTCAACAAATCTTTTCTCAAAAATCGGTCTCCAGATATAAGCCAGAGCCTCCTTAGTGAAACGTAAGCTCCGTCAGAAGTTAAAAGCCTCACAGGTTTCCCCATGAACGCTTCAGTTTGGCAAGAGTTGAGCACAAAGCAGCGCCGCCCCCCAATAAAAAACTCTGTGTCCAATAACTTCCTGTATTCGAAACGACAAACGTTGCAGAAAGGCCTTTTTATTTGCCTAACCATCAGGAAACTACTCCTGTAACAAAGTTCGTTTCACACAACTTTGCTCAAGAACCGCTTGACCCATAAGACCCTGCCCTGGGTTGAAGACCTGCCATAGACGCCTTCCCTCCCTCTAGTGTTGATCTGCAGGCCTCACGGCAGCCAAAGACCGCGAAAATCTACTTTCATATAAATAAACTACCTTTCAATTGCGACACCGCTACCAGTAGAGCTTTTTGGATCTCCCAAAACCACGACTAACAAAAGTGTCGCAATTTCATGAAATTTGTCTAAGAAAAGGAAAATAGCGTCTCACAATATGACAGATCCCTATTGATGAAGCACATGCACCTCAGGAAAGACCTATCGCAGGCGAAGTATAAAATAGCGCCCGATTGACAAGCTGCCGGACGCAAGAAGAAGGAGGACACCACCGACATGAAAACTCTTTCATAACTACCTTTATCAAGCCACCGATTGCCAGTAGATTTTGGGGACCACAACTAGCATGTAACAATACGTTCGGTTCACAAAAATTTTTCAAAATATGGTCTCCATCTATGACCTCAGCTTGTGAAACCCTGCCCAGAAAGCCCTCCCTGACGCATTCACCTCCGAGCCCAAAAGACCGCCCAGAAAAACTGTATTTCATAACTACCTTCAAGCACCACGTTTTCTTTGCCAAGTAGACTTTTTTTGTACCCAAACCATCGAAGTAAGCATAAGTTGCGTTCACGAAACTGTTTATCAAAATAGGTCTCCAATATGACGCATCCCATTGTTGTAAGAAAAGACCACTTCATGATCCAAGACAGGAAAGCACTCTCCGGACGCCGGAGCCATAAAACCGACCATAAAACTATTTCCATCCACAACATTTTCAAGCCACCGCCAAGTAGAATTTTTGTGGTGCCCCGAAAACATCAGTAACAAAGTTCGTGGTCAAACATTTTCTTCCAAAACATTTCTCCATAAGAGCCCGTACCCTTTGTGAAACCCGCCAAAGCCTCCATAACCGCCCTCCTCGAGCCGAAAGAACCGCAATAAAAACTCGAGTGCATAAAAACTACCCTTGTCAACCTCACAGTGCCGTAGAGTCTTGTTTGTACGCCCAAACATGACAGTAACAAATTTCCGTCACACAACATTTCTGAAAATAGTTCTCCGTATAGACCTCGCTCTTTGTTAGAAAGTGGCCTGCCCAGAAATAAAGCCCCCCGTGGCGCCCACCATCGCATGAGTTGGACACCGAGCCAAAGCCGCTGAGCAAAACTCTTTCATAACTACCTTTTCAAGACCACCGTATGCAGCAGTGACTTTTTTGCTACCCAATCCAGCAGTACGTGTATTAAGCGCTGTTCACAAACTTTTGCAAAATAGAGCTCGACATCTATATTATGGAGCGACACCTCCCTTAGGTGAAACCCTGCGCAGAAAGCACTCCCTGACGCGCCATCGAGCCAACAGATCCGCAAATATACTGAGCTTTTCATAACTACATTTTCAAGCACCTGGCTAGTATAGTACTTATTGTGTGCGTACACAAGCATGCTATCATAAGGCAAAGTTTGTTTCACAAACTTTCTCAAATAGGTCCCACATATATGACCTCCTTTGTGGAACTATGCCCAGGAAATCCTCCCTATGTGCCCTCGGAGCAAGATCCATGCAGAAGAACAAAAAATCTTTTCCATAAATATATTGTCAAAGCCCGTTACCGTACAGTAGGGCTTTTTTTGCTACCGAATACTCACAGTTTACACGAACAAAGTTGGGGCTTCACCCAAATTTTTGAAAATGGGTAATCAATATATGACCGTACCCTCTAGTGAAACCAGGAGCTCAAGAAGAGTGAAAAGGCATCCACGCTGACGCCCTTCCACTCGAGCAAAGAATCCCGCTTTCGAAGAAAATCATGATAATCATAACTAACCTTTTCAAGCATGCGAGCACAATAGGATTATTTGTGTACCAAAACCAGCCCTGACAGAAAAAAAGGGAGGTAAGGAGAGAACACGAGCGGGGTTGCACAAACGTTTGCGGCAAAAAAGGAGGGGTGCTCCAGGAGTATGAAAAAGACATAAGAATACGTCTTGGTACTCCCATTGCGGTGAAACATGCCAAGAAAGCCCATATGATCCCTGACGATCACGTGACCTCCGAGCAAAGCAAAGTAGAAAACCCTCTTTCGATAATACCTTTCTCAAGCAACCGTGCGTGGACCATTTTTTTTGCTACCCAAAACTTCCTATCAGTAATAAACAGTGTCGTTCAAAAATTTTCTAGAGATAGTAGGGGTGATCACATAGATTTCCTCCCCTTGTTGTAAACTCTAGCCCGTGAAGCCTCCCTGACGCCCATATAAATTGCCTCGAAGCGCAAAAGACAGCAAAAAAACTCTTTCATATACTAACCATTTTACAAGGCCACCGTCACCTTATGCCAGAGTAAGACTTTGGTTGGTGACCCAGCCAAAACCCGTATCATAGTAACAAAAAGTTCGTTTCACAAACGCGTGTTTCTAAAATAGTTTTCCCATGATATGAAGTTTGATTTGTGAAAACCCTGACCCCAGAAAGCTCTCCAAGATCCTGTGACGCTGCCTCGAGACGCCCCAAAGAGCCACTAGAAAACATCTTTCCATAATTACCCGTTTCCTGCCACCAGCCTGCAGTTAGACTTTTTTCATACAGGCCAACCTCGTTAGAAGTGAACAACGTTCGTGTCACAAACTTTTGCTCAAATAAGTCCCCATATATGAGCCTCCCTTTGTGTAAAACCATCTCTTCCAGGAGAGAAAGCACATCTCCTAGTGCCCGATACGAGCCAAAGACCACTGGCCAGCTTGAAAAAATGTCTTTCGTATACTACCTTGGTTTCAAGCCACGTGAAAGTACGTCGACTTTTTTCTGATACCGCAAACCGATCTAGCCCTAACAAAGTCGTTCACAACTTTTCTGAAAATAGGTCTCCATATATTGCGATCCTCCTGTGTGAAACCCTGACCCAGAAAGCCGCATCCCTGAAGGCCCTCGGAGCCAGAAGACGATGCCGCATTGAAAAGGCTTTCAATAACTACCTTTTCAAGCGCACCTGCAAATCCTTGATCTGCTGCAGATAAAATGTTTTGTACCGACCAAAGCCCATAGCAAACAAAGTTCGTTCACATAACTTTTCTCACTAGGTCTCCATATATGACCTCCCTTTGTGTGAAACCCAGCCTAGTGAAAGCCTCCCCAAAGCCCTCGAGGCCAAACAAGACGACATAGAAAAAGTCTTTTATTAACTACCCTTTTCCAAGCCCAACGATATTTTAGTGTAGAGGCCTTTTTTTCCGACCCAATCCCCACTCCTCAAGGTAACGACAAGTTAGGTTAACCAAACTGTTCTAAATTCAATGGTCCATCCATATATGACACCTTCCCATTAGCGGAAACCAACGTGCCTATAGAAAGCTCGCCTGACCGCCTCGAGGCCAAGTACCACAGAAAAACTCTTTCATAAACTACCTTTTTTTTTCTTCTGGAAGCCACCTTATTTGCAGTAGAGTTTATTTTGCGGACGCAAATAGCAAATCAGTAAGGAGAAAGTTTGCTCACAAAATTTTCGCTAAAACTAGGTATACATTATGGATGTCCCATTGGTGAAACAAAACCCTGCCCTAGAAAAGCCTCCCTAACGACGCGGCTCGAGCCAGAAGAACCGCATTATAAAAACTCTTTCATAATCTACATTTCAACGCCACGCTCTTTGCAGCGTAGACTTTGGTTTATTTTACCCCAAACCTATGCAATGTACAAAGTGGTTCCTTTCACAAAACATTTTATCAATAACATTCTCGGATCGTACATATAATGACAGTCCCTTTGTGAAAGCTCCGCCAGAAAGCCTCCCTGAGCGCGACCTCGAGCAGAAAGGTCCCGCAAAAATAATAATCCCTTTCACTGTAAACAACTATCCTTTATTCACGCACCGTGTCAGTAGCATCTTTATTGGACCCAAACAGGAATTCAGTAACACAAGTTCGTTCATTGCTCTTGTGTAAACTATGTGCTGATAAATAGGGTTCTCCATAATATGCAACCTCCAACATTGTGAGAAACCGCTGCCCCAGAAAAGCCCTCCCTGGCTTGCCCAGCGAGCCAAAGAACATGTTTGCGAATTTGCAGGAACTCAAGTATCGTGTTTGTGTACCAAAACACAGCATCGCGTAGTAGAAAAACAAAGGTTTGTTCACAAATGTTTCTCTACGATCAATAGTTGAGTCTCCATGATATGCGTTCGTCACACTTCCTTCACTCTACACTACATTGTGCCTCATCACCCTTTGTGAAAACACCTGCCTAGAATGGACCTACCCTTAACGCTACTTGAACCATGTAGAGCCATAAGAACCGCCAGAGAAAAACTGTTTCATAACTAGCTTTTCAAGCCGAACCGCCTTATACAGTAAGACTTTTTTTGTAGCTCAAACCATAGTAAAAGAAGGTCATTCAATAAAACTTTGTTTATCAAAATAGGTCGATAGCTCAGAATATGCAACCTCCCTTTGTGAAGTAACCCTGCCCAAGAAGCCTTCCCTAACCGCCACCTCTCCTCGAGGCCGAAACGAATGGAGCGCAGAAATAAAAACCTCGTCCTAACTACACTTTTTCACCATGATGCAGTAAACCTTTTTGTGTACCCAAACCATCAGTTAACAAAAGTTCGTTCTACAAACTTTTCTGAAAATAGGTCTCCAATATAGTGACCTCCCTTAGTGAAACCCTGCACCAGGAAGCCTACCTTTACAGCCCCACGAGCCAAGAGACCGAGAAAAAATATTCATAACTAATCCTTTCACAAAGACACCACCGTTGCAGTACGGACTTTTTGTTACCCAAAGCCAGCCAGTAAAAAAGTTTGTTTCACAACTTTTTCTGCAAAAGTATAGGGGTCGATTATATGACGTCCCTTTAGTGAAACCTGCCCAGACAGAAAGAAATCTCCCTGACAGCGCATCGAGCCAAAGACCGATATAAAACTATTTCAGCAACTACTTTGCAAGCCACCCGTTGCACAGTAGAATTTTTTGTACCCAAACCTATCAGTAACAAATGATTCGTCCACAAACGTTTTTACTCAAAATACGTTTCTCCAGATATGAGTCCCTTTGTGAAACCCTGCCCAGGAGAAGCCTCACCAACGCCCTAGAGCCCCAAAGAACCGCATAAAAACTCGGGCATAACTACACTTTTCAAGCCACCGTTGCACGTAGACGGGGTGTGGGACCCAAACCATCAAGGAACAAAGGGCAGTCACAAAGTGGCGCAAAATAGCGCCAGATATGAATCTCCCATGTGTGAACCCTGCCTAGAAAGTCATCCAGGACGCCCTCGAGCCAAAGAGCAAGACCGCAGAAAAACTCTTCATAACTACCTTTCAAAGCCACCGTGAACACAGAAGTGACTTTTTTATTGGACCCCAAACCATCAGTAACAAAGTGTCGTTCACAAAACTTTTCTCAAAAATAGGTATCCATTATTGATGTACCAGTGTGAAAACTTGCCAGAAAGCCCTCCATGGACCCTCGAGCCAAAGGAAAACGCTGAAAACTCTTCTCGTAACACCTTTTCAAGGCCCACCGTGCAGTATTTTTTGAAGTACTGCAGTAGCGTTTTGTACCCAAACCAGAAGTAACCAACGTCTAGTTCACAAACCTTTTCCTCACAAATAGCTCTCACTATATAACCTCTTGGTGAAACATGCGCCAAAACGCCTCCCTGACGCCCCTCGAGCCAAAAACCGTAGAAAAACTCTTTCATAAATCCTTTTTCAAGCTACCGTTGCCTTAGACTTTTTTTGTACCCAAACCATCCAGAATAAAGTTCGTTCTGTCAAACTTTGTTTAAATATAGCGTCTCATATCTTTCCTCCCAGTTGTGAAACCCTGCCCGGACATGTTCTCCCCTGACGCCTCGAGCGCAAAACAGCAAAAAAACTCCTTCATAAAATTACCTTTGACAAGCCACGCTGCCTTGACCTTACTGCCAGTTAGACTTTTTTGTTGCACCCAACAGTCTAATTGTGAGAGTGAAATGAAGTACCGAGTGTCACAAACTGTTTTCAAAATAAGGTCTCCATATATGAGTCGGTTACCCATTGTGGAACCCTGCCAGAAAAGCGATTGCCTGAGGCAGCCTAGAGCCACTAGGACCACATAAAAACTATGGTCATATAACATTAACCTGTTCCTGCCAAACCAGCGAGTAGTCTTTTTCGTACACAAAACCATACACTCGGCAGTAACAACGCTCTCGTTCACAAACTTTCTCAATATAAGGCCCCATTATATGATGCCTCACTCTTTGTATAAACTGCCGCCAGAAAGCCTCCTGTAGGACCCTCGAGCCAAAGATTCCGCACAGCAGAAAAAATCTTTACGTAACTACCTTTTCAAGCCACCGTTTGCAGTCGACTTTTTTTTGGTACCCAATACTATTAGAGAACAAAGTTCATTCAAAAACTTTTATTGAAAATAGGTCTAAATATATGACCTCCCTGTGTGTAAGACGCCTGCCCACGGAGAAGCCTCCTGACCGAGCATCATCAAAGACCGCCATAGGAAAAATACTCTTTCATCAACTACCTTTTCACAAGCCACCGTGCGAGTAGAATTTTGTACCCAAACCATGAGTTAAGTAACAAAAGTTCTTTGACACAAATTTTCTCAAATAGGTCTCCCGTAAGGAACCTCCCTTGTGAGGGAACACCCAGCCTAGGAAAGCCTCCCTCAGCCCTCGAGCCAAAACCATAGACAAAAGAATTCTTTCATAAAAACTACCTTTTCCAAAGCCACCAACAAGTGCCAAGACATCAACAGAAAATGTTCCCAGCTCACAATAAATGTAAAATAAAAAAAAACAAAAGGAAATAAGAACCAACAGGCAACAAACAAAAACAAAACAAACCAACCAAAACAAAAAAAAAAAAACCACCCAAAAAAAACACAAACCCAACCAAAACCACAAAAAATCAAACAAAAAAAACAACAAAAAAAACCAAACAAAACCACAAAACAAACAAACCCCAAACAAAAACCATCAAAAAAAACAACACAACCACACCCACAACCAAAAAAACACAACCCAACCCAAAAAACACAAAACGCCCAACAAAAAAGACAACCAACCACCAAAAAACCAACACAAACAGACCCACACACCAAAACACCACCACCCCCTAAACAAACAAAAAAAAAAAACCCAAAAAACGATACGAAACCCCAAGAGTAACAAAGTTCGTTACAAACTATCTAACAATAGGGTCTCCATATATGACTCCCCTCCATTGTGAAACCCTGCATAGAAAGCCTCCCTACGCCCTCGAGACCAAAAGACCAAAGAAACTCTTCACATAGAACTACCTTTTCAAGCAACCTTATGAGCTAGACTTTTTTTTGGACCCAAACCAATCGTAAGAAGTCGTTCACAAACTTTTCTCAAAAGTAGGTATCCACTATGATAGTGCCCATTGTTGAAACGTGCCCAGAATGAAAAGCTCCCTGACGCCCTGAGCCAAAGACGCTCGCATAAAACACACTTCTTTCAAACTACCTTTTCAAAGCACGATTGTGCAAGTAGAGTAGACTGTTGTGTTGTAGCCCAAACACACTCGAGGAACAAAGTCCTCACAAAAACAATTCTGATGAAAATAGGTATCCATGATATGGACATCCCATGTGAAACCTGCCCAGGAAGCCCTCCCATCACGCCCGCGAGCAAAGACCATTAGAAAACTCTTTTCATAACTACATTTCAAGCACACCGTATGCAGTAGCTTTTGTTGTACCCACAAAACCATCTGGTAACAAAAGTTGTTCACAAAACCAATTCTGAAAATAGGTCTCCAAATGACCCCATTGGAAACACTGCCCAGAAAGGCTCTCCCTGTGGCCCCCCGAGCCAAAGAAACACGAAGGCGGGAAAACTCGGCGCTTGTGAAGAACTCCCGGGGCAAAAACAGCCACCCCTGAGCAGTTAATTTTTTTTGTACCAAAACCGAGCAATGTGACAAAGTTTCGCGTTCACAAAATTTGCTCAAAATGGTCTCCATATGTGACCTCCCTTTGTGGTAAACCATACTAGAAGAAGGCCTCCTTACGCCTCGGCCAAAGACCGCAAAAAAAACTTTATAACTACTTTTCAAGCCACGTACAGTAGACTTTTTTTGTACCCAAACAATAGAACAAGTCGTTGCATAAAACTTTATCCAAAAGGTTTCCATATATGATAACCTCCTTTGTGGAAACCTGCTCGCAAGAAAGCACCCTAACGACCTCGAGCCAAAGACCGCAGAAAAAAAAAATAAAAAACATCGGTTTCTAACTACCTTTTGCAAGCCACCGTTCTCGGCAGTAGACATTTTTTTGTCCAAACCACATAAGCAGTAACGCGTAAGTTCATTCACAAACTTTTCTAATCTGTGAAAATCAGGTCTCAATCTAGTGACCTCCCTTAGTTGAAACCCGACCCAGTAAAGACCTCCTGATCCCCCGGCCAAAGACCGCAATGAAAACATCTTCAATAACTAACCATTTCAAACCAGCGTGCAAGTAGACTTTTTTTGTTACCCCAAACCAGCAGTCAAAAACGCTTTGGTCGCACAACACTTTTCTCAAAGTAGGGGTCTCCTATATGACGTCCCTTAGTGAGAAACCCCTGCCAGAAAGCACAAATCGCCCTGACGCCCTCGAGCCATAGACCCGCCAAAAACTCTTTCATCAAACCTTTTGAAGCCACCGTGCAGTAGAATTTTTTTGTACCCAAAACATCAGTAACAAAGTGCGTTAACAAAAATTTTCTCAAAACATTCCTCCATGATAATGAGTCCTTTGTGAACCCTGCCAGAAAGCCTCCCTGCGCCCTCGAGCCAAAGAAAATACCGCATTTTAAAAACTCTTTCATAACTACCTTTGCAAGCCACCGTGCGTAGATTTTTTTGACCCACAACCATCAGTAACAAAGTTCGGTTCACAACACTTTTCTGGAAATAGGTCTCCATAATAAGACCTACTTTGAATGAAGAAAAACCCTCTGCGACAGAAAGCCAGCACTCCACCTCCGATAGGCGCCCTGCCGAGCAAAGACCGCTGAAAAATCTCTTTCATAACTACCTTTTCAAGGCCACCGTGCAGTAGGAATTTTTTGTACCCCAAACCAGCGTAAGCAGTAGTAACCAAGTTCGTTCACCTCTTTTCTCAAAATAGTCTCCATATATGACCTCCCCTTGTTGAAACCCTGCCCAACGAACTTTGAGAACAGGCCGGAAGCGTCATATAAGGAGAACCTATTTTGAGAAAAGTTTGTGAACGAACTTGTTCAATGCTGGTTTTGGTACAAAAAAGTCGACTGACGGTCTGGCTTGAAAAGGTAGAGTGTGATGGAAAGAGATGTTCATGCGGTCTTTGGCTCAGGGGGCGCCAGGGAGTCTTTACGGGGCAGGGTCACAAAGGGAGCCTACTATGGGCGACCGAATTTTCCAGAAGAAGATGAGATTTATTTGGCATTAATTCCGCCAACTTGGTGGAACTGATGGTATAAGGGTACAAAAAAAGTCTACTTGGACGGTGGCTTTGAAAAGGTAGTATGAAAGGAGTTTTTCTGCGCGGTCTTTGGCTCGAGTCACCAGGGAGGACTTCGGGGCAGGGTTTCAACAAGGGAGGTCATATATGGGGAAGCTCTTATGTTTTGAGAAAAAGTTTTGAACAGAGACTTGTTACTGTGATGGTTGTGGTACCAAAAAAAGTAACTGGCAACGGGTTTGGCCTTGCAAAGGTAGTTATGAAAGAGTTTCTTATGCGGTCTTGGCTCGAGGTCGTCAGGGAAGCTTCTCGGACAGGGTTACAAAGGGAAGGGAGGTCATACTATGGAGACCTATTGTGAGAAACGGTTGGGAACGAACTTTGTTACTGCCTTGGTTTGGGTAAGAAAAAAGTTATACTGCACTGGGAGGGCGGGACCGTGTTGAAAAGGTAGTGTGAAAGAAGCACCATTGATCCATGCGTTCTGTTGGGTGGGGGCGCCAGAGAGGCTTTCTGGGCGGGTGTATTTCAACAAAGGGAGGTGCAATATGGAGGACCTATTTTCAACGAATCAGTTGTTAAGAACTTTGTGGTATGATGGTTTGAGGTACAAAAAAAAGGCTAAGTGACTGTGGCTGGAGAAATCACGGTAGGGTAGTTATGAATAGCGGTTTTATGCGGTCTTTGCGACTCGAGAAGGCACCAGGGGGGCTTTTGGTGCAGGGGTCACAACGGGGAAGGTCATATATGGGGACCTGTATTTGAGGGAAAAAGTTGTGAACGAACTTGTTTTACTGATGGTTTGTGTACAAAAACAAAAACCAAACAACAAAAACACAGTCTACGGAACACGGTCGGATTGAAAAGGTACATTCCCAAAAAATTAAACAGCAAACAGAGTATATGTTACTGCCACGGTCTTTGAACGCTCGTGGGAGGAGGAGTCGGGCGAGGCTTTTTCGGCATGGGTGTTTCACAAAGGGGAGGGTCATATTATGGGGGACCTGTTGAGCACGGTTTGTGCACGCCCTTTGTTCCTGATTGGTTTGTGTCCCCCCCCGTCCCTGCCCGGGGCTTGCCCCCCCCCCCCCCCCCACCCCTAGGTCGCTGCCCGCCGTTTTTCTGCCGGGGCTTGGCTCCCGCGGGGGGCGTCGGGCGGCTTCTGGGCCCGGGTTTTCACCACTCAGGCACGGTTATACTCAAACAACAACAGAAACAGCACGCACACAACACACGAATTCCCAAAATTGATCAGACCAAAAAAGACCCCACTATTTGCCAAACAAAACCCAAGGACGACAACCCCCCCCCAAACAAACCGAAAACTATATCACAGAACTGGAACAATGAAAAAATGCCCAGAGTAAAAAACATCTGGGTAAACCAACAGAAACACACAACACAGTCCCCTTACTGCTATAACGGTTGGCTTGAAAAGGTCGTCTTATAGTCTTTGAACAAAGTTGTTTTTTCTGCGTGTCTTCACATAGCACCCGCGAGGGCACCAGGAAGGCGTATCTGGGCAGGTTTTCACAAAGGGAAATGGTTTTTTCCCAAATATATGGGGACCTGATTTGGAAAAGTTTGCTGAAATGAACTTTGTTAAACAACTATCGATGGTTTGGATACAAAAAAAGTTATACTGCACAGGTTGGCTTGAAAGCGTAGTTATGAAAGAAGTTTGAATTTTTGTACATAGCGCGGTTATTAATGGCAAAACAGAGGGCGTCAGGAGGCTTCTCGGCAGGGTAGGGTTTCACAAAAGAAGAGGGAATGGTCACTACAAGAGACAAGACAGGGACACTACCTTTTGAGAAAAAAGTTTTTGACGAACTGTGTTATGATGGTTGGTGTGCTACAAAAAAGAAGTCCCACTCAGGCGGTTTGGCTTGAAAAGATAGTTATGAAAAGAGTTTTATGGAGGTTTGGGGCCCGAGGGCGTCAGGGAGGGCTTTCTCGGCAGGGTTTCAAAATGGGAGGTCATATATGGAGACCTATTTTGAGAGAAAAAGTTTTAGTGAACGAACTTTGTTACTAAAAGAGGTTTGGTACAAAAAAAATCTACGCACGGTTGTGGGCTTGAAAAGAAATGGATTGAAAAGGCTAGTTGATGCATAAGAGTTTTTATGCTGGTCTTGGCCCTGAGGGGTCAGGGAGGCTTTCTCGGAGGGTTTTCAAAATGGGCGTCAATCCGGAGGAACCTATTTTGAGAAAAGTTCTGAAATCAAGTGATACGAAACTTGTTACTGATGGGTTGGGTACGCCAAAACGTTCTACTGCCACGGTGGCTTGCAAAGGTAGTTATGAAAGCGTTTTTTGCGGTGTGGCTCGCTGGGCGTCTGGGAGGATGTCTGGGACGGATTTTCACAATAGGTGTGAGGGCATACTATGGGAGATACCTATTTTTGAGGAAAAAGTGTGTGAACGAATCTGTATGCGTTATGATGGTTTTGGTACAAAAAAAGTCTATGCACAGTGGCTGTGAAAAGGTACGTTTGAAAGAGTTTCATTGCGGTCGTCTTTCGGCTCGGGGGCGCAGGTGAGGCTTTACTGCGGACAGGGT
>JAAAXO010000619.1:81289-104179 GCA_011799875.1 Thinopyrum elongatum | reverse complement strand
GGCAGGGTTTCACAAAGGGAGGTCATATATGGAGACCTATTTTCAGAAAAGTTTGTGAACGATCTTTGTTACTGCTGGTTTGGGTACAAAAAAAGTCTACTGCACGGTGGCTTGAAAAGGTAGTTATGAAAGAGTTTTCATGTGGTCTTTGGCTTGGGGGCGCTAGGTAGGATTTCTGGGCAGGGTTTCACTAAGGGAGGTCATATATGGAGACCTATTTTCAGAAAAGTTTGTGAACGAACTTTGTTACTGATGGTTTGGGTACAAAAAAAGTCTACTGCATGGTGGCTTGAAAAGGTAGAAATGAAAGAGTTTTTCTGCGGTCTTTGGCTCGAGGGCGTCAAGGAGGCTTTCTGGGCAGGGTTTCACAATGGGAGGTAATATATGGAGACCCATTTTTAGAAAAGTTTGTCAACGAACTTTATTACTGATGGTTTGGGTACAAAAAAAGTCTACTGCACGGTGGCTTGAAAAGGTAGTTATGAAAGAGTTTTTCTGCGGTCTTTGGGTCGAGGGCGTCAGGGAGGCTTTCTATGCAGGGTTTCAAAAACGGAGGTCATATATGGAGACCTATTTTGAGAAAATTTTGTGAATGAACTTTGTTACTGATGGTTTGGGTACAAAAAAAGTCTACTACACGGTGGCTTGAAAAGGTAGTTATGAAAGAGTTTTTCTGCGGTCTTTGGCTCGAGGGCGTCAGGGAGGCTTTCTGGGCAGTGTTTCACAAAGGGAGGTCATATATGGAGACCTATTTTGAGAAAAGTTTGTGAACGAACTTTGTTACTGCTGGTTTGGGTACAAAAAAGTCTGAGTAGATAATGAAGAGTTTTTTATCAATGCAGTTCTTTGGCTCTAGGATGCTCTACAGGGGAGGCTATTTCTGGGCAGGGTTTCAGACAAAGGGAGGTCATATAGGAGCCACCTATTTAATGAACTGCCAACTGTTCTTGATGAAACACCACGAACTTGGGGTGAATAACTATGATGGCTGTGCATTTTTGGGTACAATAAAGACAAAGTCTATGTGCCAGGCAATAAATAGCGCTCTGGTGCTTGAAAAGGGGAGTTATGAAAGAGTTTTCATGCGGTCTTTGGGGGCTTCAGTGGGCGCTCGGGAGGCTTTCTGGGCATGGTTCACACAAAGGGAGGTCATATTGGAGACCTATTTTCATAAAAGTTTTTGTGAACAAGACTTTGTTACTGATGGTTTGGGGTACCAAAAGTCTATCACGCACGGTGGGCTGGAAAAGTATTATGAAGAGTTTTTTATTCGGTCCTTTTGGCTCGAGTGCGTCAGTGAGGCTTTCTAGGGGCGGTGTTTCACAAAGGTACGTCAGTATATGGTGAATGTTTTGAGAAAAGTTTGAGAACAAACTTTGTTACAGATGGTTTGGGTACAAAAAAATTCACTGGCAACGGTGGCCTTGAAAAGGTAGTTATGAACGAGTTTTTTATGCTGTCTTGACTCGAAGTTGGTCAGTATGCTTTCTGGCAGGGTTTTCACAAAGGGACTCATATATGGAGACCTATTTGAGAAAAGTTTGTGAACGAACTTTGTTTACCTGATGTTTGGTACAAAAAGTCTACTGGCACTTGGCTTAAGGGTAGTTTGAAGAGTTTTCTGCTCTTGGCGGTCCTTTGGCCGAGGGCGTTAGGGAAGGCTTTCTAGTTCAGGCACGGTTTTCACAATGGGGGTCCATATATGGACACCTATTTTTAGAAAATTGGAACTAACTTTGTTACTGATAGTTTGGGGTCCCAAAAACGTCACTGCACGGTGGATTGAACAAGGGTAGTTATAGAAAGAGTTTTTTCTGCGGTCTTGGCTCGAGGGCGTCAGGGAGGCTTTCTGGGCAGGTTTCACAAGGGATGTCATATTGGAGACCGTTTTGTAGAAAAGTTTGTGAACAAGACTTTGTTTAGCTAGTGGTTTGGGTGACAAAAAATCACTACTGGCACACTGCTGGCTTGAAAAGTAGTTATGAAAGAGTTTTATATGCGGTCTTTTGGCTCGGGGTGCGCCAGGTGGCTTTCTAGGCATGGTTTCGACAGAGAGGAGGTTCATATATGAGAACCTATTTTGAGAAATGTTTGTGAACGAACTTTGTTACTGATGGTTTGGGTAAAAAAAGTCTACTGGCAGCGTGGCTTGCAAAGGTAGTTTGAAATAGTTTTTCTGTCGGTCTTTGGCAGCGAGGTGCGCCAGGGAGCTTTCTTGGCAGGTTTCAACAATGGGAGTTATATATGGTATGCCTATTTTAGAAAAGTTTTTGATGAACGAACTTTGTGACTGATGGTTTTGGGTACAAAAACGATCTACTGCAACGGTGCTTTGGAAAAGGTGTTTATGAAAGAGTTTTTCATGGGTCTTTGCTTGGGGGCGTCAGGGAGGCTTTCTGGGCAGGGTTTCACAAAAGAGGTCATATGGAGACCTATTTTGAGTAAACGTTTTGAACGAACTTTTGTTACTGATTGGTTGGGTACAAAAAAAGTCTACTGCAACGGTGGCTTAAAAGTTAGTTATGAAAATTTTTTGCGGTCTTTGGCTCTAGCGGCGTCTAGGGAGGCTTTCTCTGGGCAGGGTTTCACAAAGGGAGTCATATATGAGTAGACTATTTTGAGAAAGTTTGTGACAACTTTTTACGTACTGCTAGGTTTGGGTACAAAAAAGTAACTCAATTCGCCGGTGGCTTGCAAAGGTAGTTATGAAAGAGTTTTCATGCGGTCTTTTGGCTCGGGGAGGCGCCAGGATGCTTTCTGGTCAGGTTTTGCACAAGGGAGGTCATATATGGATACCCTATTTTCGAAAAGTTTGTGAACGAACGTTGTGTTACGATGGTTTGTGGGTACAAAAAAATCTACTTCACGTGGCTTAAAAGGTAGTTATGAAGATTTTTCTACGGTCTTTGGCTCGGGGCGTCAGGGAGGCTTTTGGCAGGGTTTCAAAAAGGAGAGTCATATAGGGAGACCTAATTTTGAAAGTTTGTGACAACTTTGTTACTGGATGGTTTGGGTACAAAAAAAGCTACTGCAAAACGGTGGCTTGAAAAGGTATGTTATGAAAGAGTTTTTCCTGCCTTCTTTGGCTCGAGGGCGTCGGAGGCTTTCTGGGGGCGTTTCACAAGGGAGGTTCATATATGGAGACTATTTTGAGAAAAGTTTGTGAACGAACTTTGTTACTAACTAATGGTTTTTGGGTACAAAAAGTCTACTGCACGGTGGCTTGAAAACGTAGTTATGAAAGAGTTTAACTCATGGGCTCTTTGGCACTTCGGTGGGGTGCCGGGAGGCTTTCTGGGCAGGGTTTCACAAGGGAGGTCATATATGGAGACCTTTTTCAGAAAAGTTTGTGAACGAACTTTGGTTACTGATGGTTTGGTGTACAAAAAAAGTCTACACTGATACGGTGGCTTGAAAAGGTAGTTATGAAAGAGTTTTTCTGTCGGGTCTTTGCTCGCAGGGCCTGGAGTGCTTTCTGGCAGGGTTTTCACAAAGGTAGGTCATATATGGGGACGTATTTTGAGAAAAGTTTGTGAACAAACTTTGTTACTGGGTTTGTGGTACAAAAAACGTACTGCACGGGCTTGAAAAGGTAGTTATGAAGAATTTTTTTTTATGCTCTTTTGGCTCGAGGCGCGTCAGGAGGGCTTTCCCGGGCAGGGGTTTCACAAAGGGAGGTCATATATGGAGACCTATTTTGAGAAAAGTTTTGAACAACTTTGTTACTGTGGTTTGGGTAAAAAAAGTCTACTTCACGGTGCTTGAAAGGTAGTTATGAAAGAGTTTTCAAGCGGTCTGGGTCTTTGCTCGGGGGCTCAGGGAGGCTTATCTGGGCAGGTTTCACAATGGGAGGTATATTATGGAGACCTATTTTAGAAAGTTTGTGAACGAACTTTGTTACTGACATGGTTTGTGTACAAAATAAAGTCTACTGCACAGGTGGCATGAAATGTTAAGTTATGAAAGAGTTTTTCTGCGGTCTTTGGCTCGAGGGGCTCATGGAGGCTTTCCTGGGCAGGTTTCACAATGGTAGGTCATATATGGAGACTATTTTGAAAAGTTTGTGACGTAGCTGGTTACTGATATTTGGGTACAAAAAAAGTCTAACTGCACGTGTTCTTGAAAAGTAGTTAAGAATTTTTCTGCGGTTCTTTGGCTCGAGGGCGTCAGGGAGGACTTTCTGGCAGGTTTCACAAAGGGAGGTCATATATGGAGACCTATTTTGAAACAAGTTTGTGAATGAGCTTTGTTACTACGTGGTTTGGGTACAAAAAAAGTCTACTGTCAGCGGTGGCTTGAAAAGGTAGTTATGAAAGAGTTTTTATGCGGTCTTTGGCTCGTAGGGCGCTAGGTAGGCTTTCTTGGCAGGGTTTCACAAAGGGAGGTATATATGGAGACCTATTTTTGAGAAAGTTTGTGACAACTTTGTTACTGATGGTTTGGGTAAAAAAAAGTCTACTCAGTGGGCTTGAAAAGGTAGTTATGAAAGAGTTTTTTCTGGGCGGTCTTTGGCTCGAGGAGGGTCGCAGGGGGCTTTCTGGGCACGGTTTCACAAAGGTAGTCATATATGAGACCTATTTTTGTAGAGAAAGTTTGTGAACGAACTTTGTTACTGATGGTTGGGTACAAAAAAATTCTACTGCAAACGGTGGCTTGAAAAGGTAAGTTATGAAAGAGTTTTTCAATTCGCGTCCTTTGGCTCGAGGGGCGCTCAGGGAGCTTTCTGGGCAGGGTTTCACAAGGGATGGTCATATATGGGAGCCCTATTTTAGAAAAGTTGTGAACCGAACTTTGTTACTGATGGTTTTGTACAAAAAAGTCTAACTGGCACGGTGGCTTAAAAGGTAGTTATGAAGAGTTTTTTTGCGATCTTTGGCTCTAGGCACCAGGGAAGGCTTTCTGGAGGGTTTCACAAAGGGAGGTCATATATGGAGACCATTTTGAGAAAGTTTTGTGAACGAACTTTGTTACTGATGTTTGGGTACAAAAAAGTCACTACATGTGCACTTGAAAGGTATTTATGAAAGGTTTTTATGGCCTTGGCTCGGGTGTCAGGGAGGTAGAAAGAGATATGGGTTGGGAGGGGGGGGGAAAGCGCTGTTCGGCTCGAGGTTTTCACAAAGGAGGTCATATATGGAGACCTATTTTTCATGAAAAGTTTGTGAACCACTTGTTACTGATGGTTTGGGTAGCAAAAAAGTCTACTCTGCAAAAAAGGTGGCGTGCGAAAGGTAGTTATGAAAAGTTTTTATGGGGTCCTTTGGCTCGGGGTCCCAGGAGGCTTTCGGGCATTGTTTCACAGAGGAGGTCATATATGGAGACCTATTTGTCTAGAAAGTTTGTGAACGAACTTTGTTACTGATGGTTTGGGGTACAAAATAAAGCTCTCTGCCATGGTGGTTGAAACGTAAGTTGTGAAAGTGTGTTTTTGCTCGGTCTTGGCTGAGGTGGCGTCAGGGAGGCTTTCTGGGCGGGTTTCACAAAAGGGGACCGTCATATTAGGAGAAATGTTTTGAAAAAGTTGGTGAAGAACTGTTTACTGATGTTTTGGGTACAAAAAAATCTACTGCACGGTGTGGCTTGAAAAGGTAAGTTATGAAAGATTTTTATGCGGTCTTGGCTCAGGAGGGCGTCATGGGAGCTTTCCTGGCAGGGTTTCAATGGGAGTCTATATGGAAGACCTATTTTGGAAAAAGTTTGTGAACGAACTTTGTTATTGATTGGTTTTGTACAAAAAAATCTACTCTGCACGGTGGCTTGAAAAGGTATTTGAAAGAGTTTTTTGCGGTCTTTGGCTAAGGGCGTCAGGGAGGCTTTTTGGGCGGGTTTTCACAATGGGAGGTCATATTGGAGACCTATTTTTAGAAAAGTTTGTGAACGAACTTTTTACTCTGATGGTTTGGGTACAAAAAGTCTTGACTTCGGTGGCTGTGAAAAGGAGTTATGAAAGAGTTTTCTCTGCGGGTTTTGGCCGAGGGGTCAGGGGGCTTTCTGGGCAGGGGTTTCGACAAGGGAGGTCATATATGGAGACCTATTTTGAGAATTTTTGTGAACTAACTTTGTTACTTCTGGTTTGGGTACAAAAAGTCTACTTGCGGGGGCTTGAAAGGTACGTTTATAAGGTTTTCATGCGGTCTTTGGCTCGGTGGCGCAGGGAAGGCTTTCTGGGCAGGGTTTCACAAAGGGAGTTCATATATGGAGACCTATTTTCAGAAAAGTTTGTGACGAACTTTGGTTACTGATGGTTTGGGTACAAAAAAAGTCATACGGCACGTGGCTTGAAAGGTAGTTATGAAAGAGTTTTCTGCGGTCTTTGAGCTCGAGGGGGCACCAGGAGGCTTTCTGGGGTGGGTTTCACAAAGGGAGGTCATATATGGGACCTATTTTGAGAAAGTTTGTGAACAGACTTTGTTACTGATGGTTTGGTACAAAAAAAGTCACTGCATGGTGCTTGAAGGTAGTTATGAAAGAGTTTTTCATGCGGTCTTTGCTCGGGGGCGCTAGGGAGGCTTTCTGGGCAGGGTTTCACAAAGGGAGGTCTATATGGAACCTATTTCTAGAAAAGTTTGTGAAACACTTGTTACTGATGGTTTGGGTACAAAAAAAAAGTCTATCTATCGCACTGGTGGCTTGAAAGGTAGTTATGAAAGAGTTTTTCATCGGTTCTTTGGCTCGAGGGGCGCAGGGAGGCTTTCTGGGCGGGTTTCACAAATGGGAGGTCATATATGGAAGAATATTTTGAGAAAGTTTGTGAACGAACTTTGTTACTGATGGTTTTTGGGACAAAAAAATTCTACAGCAACGGTGCTTGAAAGGTAGTTATGAAAGAGTTTTTCTGTCGGTCTTTTGCTCAGGGCGTCAGGGAGGCTTTCTGGGCAGGGTTTCACAAGGTGACGCATTATGGAGACCTATTTTGAGAAATGTTTGTGAACGAACTTTTGTTACTGATGGTTTGGGTACAAAAAAAGTCTACTGCACGGTGGCTTGAAAGGTAGTTATAAAGAGTTTTTCTGCGGTCTTTCGGGCTTCGAGGGCCGTTAGGAGGCTTTCTGGGCAGGGTTTCACAATGGGAGGTCATATATGGAGACCTATTTTAGAAAAGTTTGTGAACGATTTTGTACTGATGGTTGGGGTAGAAAAAAGTCTTGCACGTGGCTTGAAAGGTATTTATGAAAGAGTTTTTTCGGCGGTCTTGGGTCAGGGCGTCAGGGAGGCTTTCTAGCGGGGTTTCACAAAGGGAGGTCATATATGGAGACCTATTTTGAGAAAAGTTTGTGACAACTTTGTTACTGATGTTTGTTGGGTACAAAAAAAGTCACTGGCATCTGAACGGTGGCTTGAAAAGGTAGTTATGAAAGAGTTTTCATCGGCCTTTGGCTCGGGGGCCAGGGAGGCTTTCTGGGCAGGGTTTCACAAGGGAGGTCATATATGGAGAACTTTTTTAGAAAAGTTTGTGAAACTTTGTTACTTGATGTTTGGGTACAAAAAAGTCTAACTGGACGGTGGCTTTAAAAGGTAGTTATGAAGAGTTTTTTCGCGGGTCTTTGCTCGAGTGCTCCAGGGAGCTTTTCTGGTAGGGTTTCCACAAAGGGAGTCATTATATGGGACCTATTTTAGAAAAGTTTTGTGAACAACTTTGTTACTGATGGTGTGTGTACAAAAAAAGTCTACTGTCACGGTGGCTTGAAAAGGTAGTTATGAAAGAGTTTTTTGCGGTCTTTTGGCTCGGGGGTGCGCAGGGACTTTCTGGGCAGGGTTTCACACAAGGGAGGTCATATATGCAGAACTATTTGAAAAGTTGTGAAGAACTTTTGTTACTGCTTGTTGTTGTACAAAAAAGTCTACTGCACGGTGGCTCGAAAAGGTAGTTATGAAAGAGTTTTCATGCGGTGCTCTTTGGCTCGGGGGGGTCGCCAGGGAGGCTTTCTGGCAGGTTTCACAAAGGGAGGTCATATATGGAGACCACATTTTCAGAAAAGTTGTGAACGACTTTGTACTGATGGTTTGGGTACAAAAAAATGTCACTGCCTGGTGGCTTGAAAGGTAGTTATGAAAGAGTTTTTATATGCGGTCTTTGGCTGAGGCGAGGGCGTAGGGAGCTTCTTCAGGCGGGGTTTTCCAAAAGGGACGTCATATATGGAAGAATTTTCGAGAAAGGTTTGAACGAACTTTGTTACGTGATTGGTTTGGGTACAAAAAATCTCAATCACTGCATGTGGCTTGAAAAGTAGTTCGTAAAGAGTTTTTTTAGCGGTCTTTGGCTCAGGGCGTCAGGGAGGCTTTCTGGGCAGGGTTCACAAAGGGAGTCATATATGGATACCTATTTGGCTAAATGTTTGTGAACGAACTTTGTTATGTGGTTTGGGTACAAAAAAAGCTACTGCACGGTGGCTTGAAAGGTAGTTATGAAAGAGTTTTTTCTGCGGTCTTTGGCCGGGGCGTTAGGAGCTTTCTTTGGCAGGGTTTCAACATGGATGTCATATATGGAGACCTATTTTAGAAAAGTTTGTGAACGAACTTTGTTACTGATGTTTGGGTACAAAAAAGTCTACTGCACGGTGGCTTAAAGGTAGTTATGAAAGAGTTTTTATGGCGGTCTTTGGCTCGAGGGCGCTCAGGGAGGCTTTCTGGGCGGTTTCACCAAGGGAAGTTCATATATGAAGACTATTTAGAAAAAGTTTGTAGACGAACTTTGTTACTGAGGTTGGGTACAAAAAAAGTCTACTTAATGGTGGCTTGAAAAGGTAGTTTGAAAGAGTTTTTCTGCGGCTTTGGCTCGAGGGCCCAGGGAGGCTTTCGGGCAGGGTTTTCACAAAGGGAGGTCATATATGGGAGACCATTTTGAGAAAAGTTTGTGAACGAACTTTGTTCTGATGGTTTTGGTACAAAAAGTCACTGCAACGGTGGCTTAAAGGTAGTTATGAAAGTGTTTTATGCGGTCTTTGCTCGAGGGCGTCAGGGAGGCTTTCTCGTGGCAGGGTTTCACAATGGGAGTCATATATGGAGACCTATTTTGAGAAAATTTTGTGAACGAACTTTGTTACTATGTGTTTGGGTACAAAAAAGTCTACTGCAACCGTTGGCTTGAAAGGTAGTTATGAAATATTTTTCTGCGGTCTTTGGCTCGGGGCGCCAGGGAGGTTTTCTGGGCAGGGTTTTCACAAAGGAGGTCTATATGGGACTATTTTGAGAAAGTTTGTGAACGAAACTTTGTTACTGATGTTTGGGTACAAAAAAAGTCTACTGCACGTGGCTGAAAGGTAGTTATGGAAGAGTTTTTCTGCGGTCTTTGGCTCACGGATGCGTCAGGAGGCTTTCTGGCAGTGTTTTTCACAAGGGAGGTCATATATGGACCTATTTTGAGAAAAGTTTGTGACGAACTGTGTTACTGATGTTTGGGTACAAAAAAAGTCTACTGCACTGTGGCTTGAAAAGGTAGTTATGAAGAGTTTTTTCATGCGGTCTTTGGCTCGAGGGCGCAGGGAGGCTTTCTGGGCAGGGTTTCACAGGAGGGCATATAGGGACCTATTTTAGAAAAAGTTTGTGAACGAACTTTGTTTCTGTGGTTTGTGGTACAAAAAAGTCTACTGCACGGTGGCTTGAAAAAGGTATTATGAAAGAGTTTTCTGGGTCTTTGGCTGGGGCGCTAAGGGGATCTTCTGGGCAGGGTTTCAAAGGGAGGTCATATATGGAGACCTATTTTAGAAAAGTTTGTGAACGAAACTTTGTTACTGATGGTTTGGGTACAAAAAAAGTCTACTGCACGGTGGCTTGAAAGGTAGATTATGAAAGAGTTTTTCTGGCGTCTTGGGCTCGAGGGCGCTAGGAGGCTTTCTGGGCAGTTTCCACAAGGGAGGTCATATATGGAGACCATTTTTTAGAAAAGTTTGTAACGAACTTTTACTATGTTTGGGTACAAAAAAGTCTACTGCTCGGTGGCTTGAAAGGTAGTTATGAAGAGTTTTCTGCGGTCTTTGGTCCGAGGCGTCAGGGAGGCTTCTTGGCAGGGTTTCAAAAGGAGGTCATATATGGAGACCTATTTTGAAAAATTTTGTGAAGAACTTTTTACTGATGGTTTGGGGAACAAAAAAATCTACTACATCTACAGCGTGGCTTGAAAAGGTAGTTATGAAAGAGTTTTTTCTGCGGTCTTTGGCTAGGGGGGGGCGTCAGGGAGGCTTCTGGGCAGGTTTCCACAAGGGAGGTCATATATGGAGAACCTATTTTGAGAAAAGTTTGTGAACGAACTTTGTTACTGTATGGTTTGGGTAGCAAAAAAGTCTAATGCACGGTGGCTTGAAAGGTAGTTATGAAAGAGTTTTTATGTGCGGTCTTTGGCTCGGGGTGCGCTAGGGAGGCTTTCTGGCAGGGTTTCCACAAATGGAGGTCATATATGGAGACCTATTTTTAGAAAAGTTTTGTGAACGAACTTTGTTACTGTGGTTTGTGTAACAAAAACAATCTACTGCAACGGTGGCTTGAAAGGATATTATGAAAGAGTTTTAGGGGTCTTTGGCTGGGTGCGCTAGGAGGTTTCTGGGCAGGGTTTCACAAGGGAGGTCATATATGGAGACTATTTTTCAGAAAAGTTTGTAACGAATTTGTTACTGATGGTTTGGGTAGCAAAAAGTCTACTGCACGTGGGCTTGAAAAGGTATTATGAAGAGTTTTTTTGCGGTCTTTGTGGCTCGAGGGCGTCAGGGAGGCTTTCTGGCAGGGTTTCACACAAGGGAGGTCATATATGGAGACCTATTTTTAGAAAGTTGTGAACGAACTTTGTTTACTCTGATGGTTTGGGTACAAAAAAAGTCTACTGCACGGTGCTTGAAAAGGTAGTTATGAAGAGTTTTCATGCGGCCTTTGGCTCGGGGGCCTAGGGAGGCTTTCTGGGCATGGTTTCACAAAGGGAGGTCATATATGGAGACCTATTTTCAGAAAAGTTTGTGAATGAACTTTGTTACTGATGGTTTGGGTAACAAAAAAAGTCTACTGACGGTGGCTTGAAAAGGTGTTATGAAAGAGTTTTTCTGCGTCTTTGGCTCGAGGGCCCAGGGAGGCTTTCTGGGAGGGTTTCACAAATGGAGTCTATATGGGACCTATTTTGAGAAAAGTTTGTGAACGAACTTTGTTACTCTGATGGTTTGTTACAAAAAAGTCTACTGCAGGTGGCTTGAAAAGGTATTTATGAAAGGTTTTCTTGCGGTTCGGTCTTTGGCTCGAGGGCTAGGAGGCTTTCTCCGGCAGGTTCTCTCAAAGGGAGTTCATATAGAGAGACTATTTTGAGAAAAGTTTTTGAAGAACTTTGTTACTAGTGGTTTGGTGTACAAAAAAAGTCTACTGCAAGGTGGCTTGAAAAGGTAGTTATGAAAAGAGTTTTATGCGGTCTTGGCTCGAGGGCGCTCAGGGAGCTTTCTGGCGGTTTCACAAAGGGAGGTCATATATGGAGACCTTTTTAGAAAATTTGTGAACGAACTTTGTTACTTTGATGGTTTTGGGTACAAAAAAATGTTACTGCACAGTGGCTTGAAAGGTAGTTATGAAAGAGTTTTTTTGCGTCTTTGGCTCGAGGGCGTCAGGGAGGCTTTCTGGCAGGGTTTCACAAGGAGGTCATTATGGAGAAATTTTTGAGAAAAGTTTGTGAACGAACTTTTGTTACTGATGGTTGGGGTACAAAAAAATCTATCTATGCACGTGGCTTGAAAAGTTAGTTGAAAGAGTTTTTATGCGGTCCTTTGGCTCAGGGCGTCAGGGAGGCTTTCTGGGCAGGTTTCACAAGGGGTCATATGGAACCTATTTTGAGAAAAGTTTTGTGAACAACTTTGTTACTGATGGTTTAGGACAAAAAAGTCTACTGCACGGTGGCTTGAAAAGTAGTTATGAAAGAGTTTTTCTCCGCGGTCTTTGGCTCGAGGGCGTCAGGGAGGCTTTTGGGCAGTCTTCACAATGGGAGGTCATATGGGAGACCTATTTTAGAAAGTTTGTGAAGAACTTTGTTACTGATTTTTTGGGTACAAAAAAAGTCTATGTCACGGTGCGTTGAAAGGTATTTTATGAAAGAGTTTTTTCATGCGGTCCTTTGCTCGAGGCGTTAGGAGAGGCTTTTTAGGCAGGGTGTTCATAAGGGAGTCATATATGAGACCTATTTTAGAAAAGTTTGTGACGAACTTTGTTACTACTTATGGTTTGGGTAAAAAAAGTCTCTATGGTGGCTTGAAAAGGTGGTTATGAAAGATTTTTTCGCGTCTTTGCTCGAGGGCACCGGGGGCTTTCGGGGCAGGGTTTCCAAAGGGAGGTCATAATGGGACCTATTTTGAGAAAAGTTTGTGAACGAATTTGTTACTGATGGTTTGGGTACAAAAAAAGTCACTGCACGGTGGCTTGAAAAGGTAGTTATGAAAGTGTTTTTATGGGTCTTGGCTCGAGTGGGCGCAGGGAGCTTTCTCGGCAGGGTTTCACCAAGGGAGTCATATATGGAACCTATTTGAGGAAAAGTTGTGAACGAAACTTTGTTTACTGACTGGTTTGGGTACAAAAAATCTACTGCACGGTGGCTTGAAAAGGTAGTTATGAAAGAGTTTTAAGCGGTCTTTGGCTCAGGGGCGCAGGGATCTTTCTGGGCGGGTTTCACAAAGGGACATCGTATATGGAGACCTATTTTAGAAAGTTTTGGAACGAACTTTGTTACTGATGGTTTGGGTACAAAAAAGTCTACTGCACGTGGTGCTGAAAAGGTAGTTATGGAAGAGTTTTTTGCGGTCCTTGGCTCGAGGCGTTCAGGGAGGCTTTCTGGCAGGTTTCACAATGGGAGGTCATATATGGAACTATTTTGAAAAGTTTGTGACAGAACTGGTTACTGATGGTTTGGGTACAAAAAACGTCTAACTGCACTGGCTTGAAAAGGTAGATATGAAAGAGTTTTTCTGCGGTCTTTGGCTCGAGGGCGTCAGGAGGTTCTCTGGGCAGGGTTTACAAAGGGAGGTCTATATGGAGACCTATTTTGAAAAAGTTTTGAACGAAACTTTGTTACTGCTGGTTTGGGTACAAAAAAAGTCTACTGCACGGTGCTTGAAAGGTAGTTATGAAAGAGTTTTCATGGGTCTTGCTTGGGGGCGCTAGGAGGTTTCTGGGCAGGGTTTCACTAGGAGGTCATATTGGAGACCTATTTTCAGAAAAGTTGTGAACTAACTTTGTTTTACTGGTTTTGGGTCAAAAAAGTCTACTAGCATGGTGGCTTGAAAGGTAGTTATGAAAGAGTTTTCTGCGGTCTTTGGCTCGAGGGCGTCAGGGAGGCTTTCTGGGCAGGGTTTCACAAAGGGGTCATATAATGGAGACATTTTAGGAAAAGTTTGTAACGAACTTTGTTACTACTGATGGTTTGGGTACAAAAAAAGTCTACTGCACGGTGGCTTGAAAAGGTATTTATGAAAGAGTTTTCTGTTCTGGCGGTCTTTGGGTCGAGGGCGTTAGGGAGGCTTCTATGCAGGGTTTCAAAGGGAGGTCATATGGAGACCTATTTTGAGAAAAGTTTGTGAACGAACTTTGTTATGACTGGTTTGGGTACAAAAAAGTCTACTACAACGGTGGCTTGAAAAGGTAGTTATGAAAGAGTTTTTCTTGCGGTCTTTGGCTCGGGGCGTCCAGGGGCTTTCTGGGCAGGTTTCACAAGGGAGGTCATATATGGAACCTATTTTGAGAAAAGTTTGTGAACACTTTGTTACTGATGGTTTGGGTACAAAAAAGCTACTGACACACTGCAGGTGGCTTGAAAAGGTAGTTATAAAGAGTTTTCATGCGTCTTTGGCTCGGGGGCGCTAGGAGGCTTTCTGGGCAGGGTTTCACAAAGGGAGTCATATATGGACCTATTTTAGAAAAGTTTGTGAACGAACTTTGTTACTGATGGTTTGGTACAAAAAAGTCTACTGACGGTGGCTTGAAAAGGTATTTATGAAAGAGGTTTTGCGGTTCTTTGGCTCGAGGCCAGGGAGGCTTTGGGCTAGGGTTTTCACAAAGGGGGTCATATATGGGGACCTATTTTGAGAAAAGTTTGAACGAACTTTGTTACTGATGGGTTGGTACAAAAAAGTCACTTGCACGGTGGCTTGAAAAGTTAGTTATGAAAGAGTTTTTATGCGGTCTTTGGCTCGAGGGCGTCAGGGAGGCTTTCTGCGCGGTTTCACAAGCGGAGGTCATATTGGAGACCTATTTTATAAAAGTTTGTGAACGAACTTTGTTACTGCTGGTTTGGTACAAAAAAGTCTACTGCACGGTGGCTTGAAAAGTAGTATGAAAGAGTTTTTATTCGGTCTTTGGCTCGGGGCGCCAGGGAGGCTTTCTGGGCGGTTCACAAAGGGAGGTCTATTGATGAGACTATTTTGAAAAGTTTGTGAAACGAAGCTTTTGTACTGATGGTTTGGGTACAAAAAAGTCCTACGGTGTGGCTTGAAAAGGTAGTTATGAAAAGTTTTTGCGGTCTTTGGCTCGAGGGCGTCAGGGAGGCTTTCTTTCTGGGCGGGGTTTCACAAAGGGGACGTCATATATGGAGAAATGTTTTGAGAAAGTTTTGTGAACGAACTTTGTTACTGTGGTTTGGGTACAAAAAATTCTACTGCACGGGGCTTGAAAAGGTAGTTAGAAAGAGTTTTTATGCGGTCTTTGGCTCGAGGGCGTTCAGGGAGGCTTTTGGGCAGGGTTTCACAAAGGGAGGTCATATATGGAGACCATATTTTGAGAAAAGTTTGTGAACGAACTTTTTACTGATGGTTTGGTACAAAAAAGGTCTACTGCACGGTGGCTTGAAAAAGGTAGTTATGAAAGAGTTTTCTGCGGTCTTTGGCTCGAGGCGTTAGGGAGGCTTTCTGGGCGGGTTTCACAATGGGAGGTCATATATGGAGACCTATTTTAGAAAAGTTTTGTGAACGAATTTGTTACTGATGTTTGGGTACAAAAAGTTATGCACGGTGGCTTAAAAGGTAGTTATGAAAGAGTTTTTCTGCGGTCTTTGCTCGAGGGCGTAGGGAGGCTTTCTGCAGGTTTCACAAGGGAGGTCATATATGGAGACTCATTTGAGAAAAGTTTGTGAACGAACTTTGTTACTATGTGGTTTGGGTACAAAAAGTCTACTGCACGGTGGCTTGAAAAGGTAGTTATGAAGAGTTTTCATGCGGTCTTGGCTCGGGGGCGCCAGGAGGCTTTCTGGCAGGGTTTCACAAAGGGAGGTCATATATGGATACCTATTTTCTGAAAAGTTTGTGAACGAACTTTGTTACTGATGGTTTGGGTACAAAAAAGTCTACGGCCGGTGGCTTGAAAAGGTAGTTATGAAAGAGTTTTTCTGCGGTCTTTGGCTCGAGGGCGCCAGGAGGCTTTCTCGGGGGGTTTCACAAAGGGAGGTCATATATGGGACCTATTTTGAGAAAAGTTTGTGAACGAATTTGTTACTGATGGTTGTGTACAAAAAATAAAGTCACGCATGGTGGCTTGAAAGTAGTATGAAGAGTTTTCATGCGGTCTTTGGCTCGAGGGCCAGGGAGGCTTCTGGCAGGGTTTTCACAAAGGGAGTCATATATGGAGACTATTTTCAGAAAAGTTTGTGAACGAACTTTGTATGATGGTTTGGGTACACAAAAAAGTCTATGACGTGGCTGAAAAGGTAGTTGGAAAGAGTTTTTTGCGGTCTTGGCTCGAGGGCGCAGGGGAGGCTTTCTGGGCGGGTTTCACAACGGGAGGTCAATATGGAGAAATTTTGAGAAAAAGTTGTGGAACATACTTTGTTACTGATGTTTTGGTACAAAAAAAGTTCTACTGACTGGCTTAAAAGAGTATATGAAAGAGTTTTTAGGCGGTCTTTGGCTCGAGGGGCTCAGGGAGGCTTTCTGGGCAGGTTCACAAAGGACTCATATATGGAACTATTTTTGAGAACATTGTGAACAACTTTGTTACTGATGGTTGGTACAAAAAAAGTCTACTGCACGGGGCTAAAAGGTAGTTATGAAGAGTTTTTTGCGGTCTTGGCTCGAGGGCGTCAGGGAGGCTTTCTGGGCAGGGTTCACAACGGGAGGTCATATATGGAGACATATTTTTAGAAAAGTTTGTGAGCGAACTTTTGTACTGATGGTTTGGGTAGAAAAAAAGTCTATGCAACATGTGCTTGAAAAGGTTAGTTATGAAAGATTTTTTACTGCGGTATTTGCTGAGGGCGTCAGGGAGGCTTTCTGGCAGGGTTTCACACAAAGGGAGTCATTATGGAGACCTATTTTGAGAAAGTTCTGTGAAAGAATTTGTTACTGCTGGTTTGGGGTACAAAAAAGTCTACTGCACGGTGTTTGAAAAGTAGTTATGAAAGGGTTTTCATGCGTCTTTGGTGACCTCGGGGGCTCGAGGGAGGCTTCTGGCAGGGTTTCACTAAAGGAGGTCATATATGGAGAATTTTCAGAAAAGTTTGTGAACGAACTTTGTTACTGATGGTTTTGTACAAAAAAAGTCTACTGACTGTGGTGGCTTGAAAAAGGGTAGTTATGAAGAGTTTTTCTCGGTCTTTGCTTGAGGGCGCAGGTTAGGCTTTCCTGGGTAGGGTTTCACAAAGGGAGGTCATATATGGGACCTATTTTTAGAAAAGTTTGTGAACTAACTTTGTTACTACTAGGTGCTGTGTAGAAAAAAAGTCACTGCATGGTGGCTGAAAAGGTAGTATGAAAGAGTTTATTATGCGGTCTTGGCCGAGGGGCGTCAGGGAGGCGCTTCTGGGCAGGGTTTCACAAAGGGAGGTCAATATATGGAGACCTATTTCAGAAAAGTTTGTGAACGAACTTTGGTTACTGTGGTTTGGGTACAAAAGTCTACTACACATGGCTGAAAAGGTAGTTTATACAGAGTTTTTGTCTCGGTGCTGTCTGGCTCGGGGGCGTCCAGGGGGCGTTTCTGGGCAGGGTTCAAAAGGGAGGTCATAAGGAGACCATTTGGAAATAGTTGAACAAACTTTTTTTACGCTCAGGCTTTCTGTTGGGGTTTTTTCAAAAAAAGGTCTACGCACTGGTGGCTTGAAAATGTAGTTTATGAAAGAGTTTTTTAATTTATGCGGTCTTTGCTCCGGGAGCCGTCAAAGGGGAGGCTTTCGGGGCGGGGTTTCAAAGGGGAGTCATATATGGAGAAAT
This sequence comes from Thinopyrum elongatum, assembly GCA_011799875.1. Taxonomy (NCBI): domain Eukaryota; kingdom Viridiplantae; phylum Streptophyta; class Magnoliopsida; order Poales; family Poaceae; genus Thinopyrum; species Thinopyrum elongatum. Next base: position 87,029 of record JAAAXO010000619.1, on the reverse strand, counting down.
TTTTAGAAAAATTTGTGAACGAACTTTGTTACTGATGGTTTGGGTACAAAAAAATTCTACGGCAGGGTGGCTTGAAAGGTAGTTTGAAAGAGTTTTTATGCGGTCTTTGGCTCGAGGGCGTCAGGGGGCTTTCTGGCAGGGTTTCACAAAGGGAGTCATATAGGAGAACCTATTTTTGAGAAAAGTTTGTGAACGAAACTTTGTTACTGATGGTTTGGTAAAAAAAGTTACTCGACGTGGCTTAAAAGGTGTTATGAAAGAGTTTTTCTGCGGTCTTTGGCTCGAGGGCGTCAGGGAGGTTTCTGGCAGGGTTTCATCAACATGGGAGGTCATATATGGAGACCTATTTTAGAAAAGTTTGTGAACGAACTTTGTTACTGATGTTTGGTACAAAAAAAGTCTATTGCACGGTGGCTTGAAAAGGTAGTTATGAAAGAGTTTTTCTGCGGTTTTGGCTCGAGGGCGTCAGGGAGGCTTTCTAGGCAGGGTTCAACTCAAAGGGAGGTCATATATGGAGACCTATTTGAGAAAATTTGTGAACGACTTTGTCTACTGTGGTTTGGGTACAAAAAAGTCAATGCACGGTGGCTTGAAAAGGTAGTTATGAAAAGAGTTTTTTCTGCGGTCTTTGGCTCGGGGGCGCGGGAGGCTTTCTGGGCAGGGTTTCACAAAGGGAGGTATATATGGAGACCTATTTGAAAAAGTTTGTGAACGAACTTGTACTGGGTTGTGTACAAAAAATTCTACGGACGTTGGCTTGAAAGTAGTTATGAAACGAGTTTTCATGCTTCTTTGCTCGGGAGGCCAGGGAGGCTTTTCTGGGGGGTTTCAACAAAGGGAGGTCATATATGGGGACCTATTTCAGAAGTTTGTGAACGAACTTTGTTACTGATGGTTTGTGTACAAAAAAAGTACTGGCAGGTGGCTTGAAAGGTAGTTTATGAAAGAGTTTTTCATGCGGTCTTTGGTTCGAGGGCCCAGGGAGGCTTTCTGGGCAGGTTTCACAAAGGGAGGTCATATATGGGACCTATTTAGAAAAGTTTGTGAACGACTTTGTTACTGATGGTTGGGTTACAAAAAGATCATGTCGGTGGCTTGAAAAGGTAGTTATGAAAGAGTTTTTATGCGGTCTTTGGCTCGAGGGGCAGGAGGCTTTCTCTGGCGGTGTTTCACAAAGGATCATATATGGAGACCTATTTTAGAAAAGTTTGTGAACGAACTTTGTTACTGATGGTTTGGGTACAAAAAAATTCACTGCACGGTGGCTTGAAAAGGTAGTTAGAAGAGTTTTTATGGGTCTTTGGCTCGAGGGCGTAGGGAGGCTTTCTGGCAGGGTTTCACAAAGGGACGTCATATATGGAACTATTTTGAGAATTTTGTGAACGAACTTGTTACTGATGGTTTGGTACAAAAAATCTACTGCACGTGGCTTGAAAAGGTAGTTATGAAAGAGTTTTTTGCTGCGTTTGGCTCGAGGGCGCGGGAGCTTTCTGGGCAGGTTTCACAAGGGAGTCATATATGGAGACCTATTTTAGAAAAGTTTTGTGAACGAATTTTGTACTGATGTTTGGGTAAAAAAAGTGTTATGACGGTGGCTTGAAAAGGTAGTATGAAGAGTTTTGTCTTGCGGTCTTTTCGAGGGGCGTCAGGGAGGCTTCTGGCAGGGTTTCACAAGGGAGGTCATTATGGAGACCTATTTTGAGAAAGTTTGTGAACGAACTTTGTACTGTGGTTTGGGTACAAAAAAGTCTATGCAGCGTGGCTTGAAAAGGTAGTTATGAAAGAGTTTTTCTGCGGTTTGGCTGCGGGGGCGCTAGGGGAGCTTTCTGGGCAGGGTTTCACAAAGGGAGGTATATATGGAGACTATTTAGAAAGTTTGTGAACGAACTTTGTTTACTTTGGTTTGGTAACAAAAAAGCTACTGCGGTGGCTTAAAGGTAGTTATGAAAGAGTTTTCTGCGTCTTTGGCTGAGGGCGCCAGGAGGCTTTCTGGGAGGGTTTCACAAAGGAGTTCATATATGGAGACTATTTTGGAAAAGTTGTGAACGAATTTGTTACTGATGGTTTGGGTACAAAAAAGTCACTGCACGGTGGCTTGAAAAGGTAGTTATGAAAGAGTTTTTGCGGTCTTTGGCTCGGGGCCGAAGGAGGCTTTCGGGCAGGGGTTTCACAAAGGGAGGTCAATAGGAGACCTATTTTAGAAAAGTTTGTGAACGAACTTTGTACTGCTGGTTTGGTACAAAAAAGTCACTCAGTGGGCTTGACAAGGTAGTTAAAAGAGTTTTCATGCGGTCTTTGGTTCTCGGGGGGCGCCAGGGAGGCTTCTGGGCAGGTTTTCACAAAGGGAGGTCATATATGGAGACCTATTTTCAGAAAAGTTTGTGAACGAATTGTTACTGATGGTTGGGTACAAAAATATCTACCGCAGGTGGCTTGAAAAGGTAGTTATGAAAGAGTTTTTATGCGGTCTTTGCTCGGGGGCGTCAGGGAGGCTTTCTGGGCGGGTTTCACAAAGGGACTTCATATATGGAGAATTTTCGAGAAAAGTTTGTGAACGACTTTGTTACTGATGGTTTGGGTACAAAAAAAATCTACTGGCACGGTGGCTTGAAAAGGTAGTTATGAAAGAGTTTTTATGCGGTCTTTGGCTCGAGGGGCGCAGGGAGCTTTCTGGCAGGGTTTCACAGGGACGTCATTATGGATACCTATTTTGAGAAAAGTTTGTGAACGACCTTTGTTACTGATGGTTGTAGTACAAAAAGTCTACGCACGGTGTTGAAAAGGTAGTTATGAAAGAGTTTTTTCTGCGGTCTTGGCTCGAGGGCGTCAGGGAGGCTTTCTGGCAGGGTTTCAACAATGGGAGGTCATATGGTAGACCTATTTTAGAAATTTGTGAACGAACTTTGTTACGGGAAGTTTGGGTACAAAAAAGTCTTTCAGCGACGGTGCTTGAAAAGGTAGTTATGAAAGAGTTTTTCTGGTCGGTTTGGCTCGAGGGCGTCAGGGAGGTACTTTCTAGGCAGGGTTTCACAAGGGAGGTGTCATATATGGATGAGACCTATTTTGAGAAAGTTTAGTGCGAACTTTGTTACTGCTAGTTTGGGGGTACAAAAAAGTTTAACTGCCACGTGGCTTGAAAAGGTAGTTATGAAAGAGTTTTTCTGCGGTCTTTGGCTCGGGGGCGTCAGGGAGGCTTTCTGGCAGGGTTTCACAAAGGGAGGTCATATATGGAGACTATTTCGCAGAAAAGTTTGTGAACGAACTTTGTTACTGATGGTTTGGTACAAAAAAGTCTACTGGACGGTGGCTTGAAAAGGTAGTTAAGAAGAGTTTTTTCTGGCGGTCTTTGGCTTAGGGCACCAGGGAGGCTTTCTTTTAGGGGTTTCACAAAGGGAGGTCATATATGGGGACCTATTTTAGACAATTGTGAACAGATTTGTTGGTACTGGGGATGGTTGTGTAAACAAAAAGTCACTGCAGTGGTGCTTGAAAGGTAGTATGAAAGTTTTTAATGCGGTCTTGGCTCGAGGGCGTCAGGGACTTTCTCGCAGGGTTTCATCAAAGGGAGGTCATTTATGGTGGAGACCTTTTTGCAGAAAAGTTTGTGGAACGCAACTTTGGTACTGAAAGAGGGAGGGGGTTTGGGTAAACACGATTACTACAAGTGGCTTGAAGAAGTAGTTATGAAGAGTTTTCATGCGGTTTTGGCTCGGGGGCGCCAGGAGGGCTTTCTGGCTGGCATGGTTTCCAAAGGGAGGTCATATATGAGACCTATTTTCAAAAATTTTTGTGAACAACTTTGTTACTGTATGGTTTGTGGTACAAAAAAATTCTACTCATGGTGGCTTGAAAAGTATTGTATTGAAAGAGGTTTTTATATGCGGTCTTTGGCTCGAGGGCGTCAGGGAGCTTTCTGGGCGGGGTTTCACAAGGGACGTCATATATGGAGAATGTTTTGAGAAAAATTTGTGAACGAACTTTGTTACTGATGGTTTGGGACAAAAATTCTACTGCGGGTTGGCTTGAAAAGGTAGTTACGAAAGAGTTTTTATGCGGTCTTTGGCTCGAGGCGTCAGGGAGGCTTTCTAGGCGGGTTTCACAAAGGGACGTCATATATGATACCTATTTTGAGAAAGTTTGTGAACAACTTGTTACTGATGGTTTAGTTACAAAAAAGTCTACTGCAGCGTGCTTGAAAAGGTAGTATGAAAGAGTTTTTCTGCGGTCTTTGGCCTCGAGGGGTCAGGAGGCTTTCTGGCGGTTTTCACAATGGATGTCATATATGATACCTATTTTGAAAAGTTTGTGAACGAACTTTGTTACTGATATTTGGTACAAAAAAAGGTCTATTGCACGGTGGCTTGAAAAGGTAGTATTAAAGAGTTTTTCTGCGGTCTTTGGCTCAGGGGCGTCAGGGGCTTTCTTGGCAGGGTTTCACAAAGGGTAGGTCATAATGGAGACCTATTTTGAGAAAAGTGGTAATGCTGACGTTGGTACTAGTGGTTTGGGTCAAAAAAGTCTACTGCAACGGTGGCTTGAAAAGTTAGTTATGAAAGTTTCATGCGGTCTTTTGGCTCGGGGGGCGCTAGGAGGCTTTCTGGCAGGGTTATCACAAAGGAGGTCATATATGGAGACCTATTTTCAGAAAAGTTTGTGAACGAAACTTCGTTACTGATGGTTTGGTACAAAAAATATCTGGCACGGTGGCTTGAAAAGTGAGTTATGAAAGAGTTTTTTGCGTTCTTTTTAGCCTCTAGGACCAGGAGGCTTTCTGGTGGTTGGCACAAAGGTAGGGGTTATATGGGACCTATTTGTTGAGAAAGTTTGTAACGAACTTTGTTACTGATGGTTTGGTACAAAAAAAATTCTACTGCACGGTGGTGCTTGAAAGGTAGTTATGAGAGTTTCTGCGGTCTTATGGTTCGGGGGGCGCGGGAGCTTACTAGGCGGGTTTCACAAAGGGAGGTCATATATGGAGACCTATTTTAGAAAAGTTTGTGAACGAACTTTTTGTTACTGATGGTTTGGGTACAAAAAAAGTCTACGTCGGGTGCTTAGAAAAGGTAGTTTGAAGAGGTTTATGGCGTGATCTGTTGGGGGCTCGAGGCGGTAGAGAGCTTTCTGGGCGGTGTTTTCCCAAGTTGAGACGTCAGAGTGAGAAACATTGTAGAGGAAAAGAAGATGTATAGTGAAAAGTTTTATTGACAGTCTTTAGTAGGCTACAATTGGGAGGACTTCTAAAGGGAAGGGAAAGTGATGTAATAGAAGACTGTGTACGAATTTACGAGCAAAAAACTAGACGGTGGCTTGAAAAGGTAGTTGAAAGAGTTTTTATGTGGCGGTCTTTGGCTCGAGGGGCGTTAGGGAGGGCTTTCTGGGCAGGGTTTCACAAAGGGACGTCATATATGGATACCTATTTTTGAAATGTTTGTGAACGAACTTTGGTTACTGATGGTTTAGGTACAAAAAAGTCTACTGCACGGTGGCTTGAAAAGGTAGTTAGAAAAGAGTTTTTCTGCGGTCTTTGCTCGAGGGCGCCAGGGAGGCTTTCTGGGCAGGTTTTCACAATGGGAGGTCATATATGGAGACCTATTTTAAGAAATTTGTGATCGAATTTTGTTACTGATGTTTTGGGTAGAAAAAAAGTCTATTGTACAGTGGCTTGAAAAGGTAGTTATGAAGAGTTTTTCCTGCGGTCTTTGGCTCGAGGGCGTCAGGGAGGCCTTTCTAGGCAGGTTTC
>JAAAXO010000619.1:57298-69782 GCA_011799875.1 Thinopyrum elongatum | reverse complement strand
GGTCTTTGGCTCGAGGGCGTAAGGGAGGCTTTCTGGGCAGGGTTTCACAAAGGGAGGTCATATATGGAGACCTATTTTGAGAAAAGTTTGTGAACAAACTTTGTTACTGCTGGTTTGGGTACAAAAAAAGTCTACTGCACGGTGGCTTTAAAAGGTAGTTATGAAAGAGTTTTCATGCGGTCTTTGGCTCGGGGGCGCGAGGTAGGCTTTCAGGGCAGGGTTTCACTAAGGGAGGTCATATATGGAGACCTATTTTCAGAAAAGTTTGTGAACGAACTTTGTTACTGATGGTTAGGGTACAAAAAAAGTCTACTGCATGGTGGCTTGAAAAGGTAGTTATGAATGAGTTTTTCTGCGGTCTTTGGCTCGAGGGCGTCAAGGAGGCTTTCTGGGCAGGGTTTCACAATGGGAGGTAATATATGGAGACCTATTTTTAGAAAAGTTTGTCAACGAACTTTGTTACTGATGGTTTGGGTACAAAAAAAGTCTACTGCACGGTGGCTTGAAAAGGTAGTTATGAAAGAGTTTTTCTGCGGTCTTTGGCTCGAGGGCGTCAGGGAGGCTTTCTGGGCAGGGTTTCAAAAAGGGAGGTCATATATGGAGACCTATTTTGAGAAAAGTTTGTGAACGAACTTTGTTACTGCTGGTTTGCGTACAAAAAAGTCTACTGCACGGTGGCTTGAAAAGGTAGTTATGAAAGAGTTTTCATGCGGTCTTTGGCTCGGGGCGCTAGGGAGCTTTCTGGCAGGGTTTCCAAAGTGAGGTCAATAGCTCGGAAGAAGCGTTAGCGAGGCGTGTCTTGTGGGTCAGGATGTGAAAGGGGTGCTACCAATGTGAGGTCATATATGGAGACTCTATTTTGAGAAAAGTTTGTGACGAACTTTGTTACTTGATGGTTTTGGGTACAAAACAGTCACTGCAGGTGGCTTGAAATGTAGTGTATGGAAGAGTTTTTTCTTGCGGTCTTTGGCCGAGGGCTCAGGGAGGCTTTCTGGGCGGCATGGTTTCCAAAAGGGCATCATATTATGGAGAACTGTTTTGAGAAAAAGTTTGTGAAACGCAACGCTTTGTTACTGCTTTGGTTTGGGTACAAAAAAGTCTCACTGCTCGGTGGCTGAAAGGTAGTTTGAAAAGAGTTTTTAGTTGCGGTCTTTGGCTCGAGGGCTCAGGGATGGCTTTCCTCTGTGGCAGGGTTTCACAAGAGGGTCATTCTTTGGAGCCTATGTTGCCAGAAAAGTTTTAGTGACAAACTTTGTTACGATGGTTTGTGGTACAAAAAAGTCTACTGCAGACGGTGGCTTATAAAAGGTAAGTTATGAAAGAGTTTTTCTGCGGTCTTTGGCCTCGAGGGCGTACGGGAGCTTGTTCTGGCATGGTTTCACAAGGGATTGTCATATATGGGGACCTATTTTAGAAGTTTTGTGACGAAACTTTGTTACTGATGGTTTGGTTACCAAAAAGTCACTGCAAGGTGCTCTGAAAAGGTAGTTATGAAAGATTTGTCTGCGTCTTTTGGCTCGATGGGCGTCAGCAGGCTTCTGCTGGCAGGCTTTTCACAAGGGTGGTTCTATCGGGAGACCTATTATTAAAAGTTTGTTGAACCAGACTTTTTACTCACTGCTGGTTGGGTACAAGAAAAAGTCCTGCACGGTGGCTTAAAAGGAGTTAGGAAGGAGTTTTCTGCGTCCTTTGCATCGCGGTGGCGCCAGGGAGGCTTTCCTGGGCATGGTTTCCATAAGGGAGGATAATAGTACCTTGGGATTCGACTTTTTCAGAAAGTTAGTGTGAGAGCTGGGGTTGTTACGAATGGGTTTGGGTACAAAAAGTCTACAATGTGCAGACGGTGGTTGAAAAGGTAGGTATGATATAGGTTGTTTATGCGTCTTTGGCTCGCGGGCGTTCAGGGAGGCTTTCTGTCAGCAGGTTCCCTCACAAAGGACGTCATATATGGAGAAATGTTTTTGGAAAAGGTGTGAACCGAACTTTGTTTACTGAATGGTTTTGGTGTACCAAAAAAGTCAGCTGCACCGTGGCTTTGAAAAGGTATTACGAATAGAGTTTTTATGCGGTCTTGTGGCTCGGAGCGTTCACGAGGCTTTCTGGCAGGGTTTCACAAAGGGACGTCATATATGGGGACCTGGTATTTTGAGAACGTGTGAACGAACTTTTGTTACTGTGGGTTTGATAGAAAAATAGGTCTACTTGCACGTGGCTTGCTTAGAGTAGTTATGAAAGAGATTTTTTCATGGCGCGGTCTTTGGCTCAGGGCGCCAGGGAGGCTTTCTGGCCGTAGGTTTCACAATGGGAGGGTCATTATGGGTACCTATTTTTAGAAAAGTTTTGTGAACAACTTTGTACTGTGAGTTTGGGTACAAAAAAAGTCTAGTTGCAGATGGTCTTGAAAGGTATTTGAAAGAGTTTTTCTGGGTCTTTGGCTGGAGGCGTCAGGAGGCTTCTGGTCAGGTTTCACAACAAGGGAGTCGTATATGGAGCCTTTTGAAGAAAAGTTTGTAAGAACTTTGTACTGCTGGGTTGGTACAAAAAGAGTCTACTCATCGTGTGCTTGAAAAGGTTTTATGAAGAGTTTTATTTCTGCTCTTTGCTCGAACGGGGTGCGGGGAGGCTTTCTTGGCCATGGTTTTTCCAATGGAGTTCATATATGGAGACCTATTTTTCAAAGAGTTGTGCAACGAAACTTTGTTGTTACTGATTGGTTTGGGTACAAAAAAGTCTACTGGCACGTGTGGCTTTGAAAAGGTGTTATGAAAGAGTTTTTCTGCGGCCTTGCTCGTGGACGGGAGGCTTTCTGGTGGGTTTCAAAGCTCTACAGGGCATGGTCTATGGGTGCCTCATTTTGAGAAAAGTTTGTGCCGAATTTATGTGATACCCTGATGGTTTGTGTACAAAAAAGTGCACTCCATGGTGGCTTGAAAATGGTAGTTTGAAAGAGGTTTATTCATGCGGTCTTTGTGCTCAGGGGCGTCGGGAGGCTTTCTGGGAGGGTTTCACAAGGGATGTCATATATGGAGACCTATTTTATCAGAAAATTTGTTTACAACTTTGTTACTGATGGATTTGGGTACAAAAAACAGAAGTCCTCGCAACATGCTTGACAAGTGTAGTATGCAAAGAGTTTTTTTGCGGTCCTTTGGCTCGAGGTGCCAGGGAGGCTTTCCGGCGGGTTTCACAAAGGGAGTCATACTATGGAGACCATGTTTTGAGAAAAGTTTGTAACAACTTTTTTACTTATTGTTTGGGTACAGAAAAATTCTACTGCACGTGGGCTTGAAAGGTAGTTAGAAAGATCTTTCATGCTGTCTTTGCTCAGTGGTCTGCGAGGGAGGCGTTCTAGGCACGGGTTTCACAAAGGGACGTCATATATGATACCTTTTTTGAAAAAGTTTGTGAAAAACTTGTTACTATTTGGTTTAGGTACACAAAAAGTCTACGTTCATGGTGGTTGAAAATTAGTTATGAAAAGTTCTTCCTGGGTCTTTTGGCCTCGAGGGCGTTCAGGAGAGGCTTTCTGGCAGGGCTTCAATGGGAGGTCATATTATGAGACCTATTTTAGAAAAGTTTTTGCACGAACTTTGTTACTTATGATTTTGGGTACAAAAAAGTCTATCTGCAACGTTGGCTTGAAAAAGGTCTTATGAAGAAGTTTTTACTGCTCTTTGGCTCAGGGGTGCTCAGGAGGCTTCTAGGCAGGGTTTCAACAAAGGGATAAGGAGACCTATTTTGAGAAAAGTTTGTGAACGAACTTTGTTTTACTGCACGGTTTGGGTACAAAAAAATCTACTACTGCACGTGCTTGAAGAGTAGTTATGAATGAGTTTTCATGCGGTCTTTGGCGCGGGCGCCAGGGAGTCTTTCTGGGCAGGGTTTCACAAAGGGGTCATATATGGAGACACTATTTTACAGAAAATTTTGGAATGACTTTGTTACTGATGGTTTTGGGTACAAAAAAAGTCTAACTGCACTGGTGGCGTTGAAAATGTAGTTATAAAGAGTTTTTATGTCGGCTTTTGGCTCGAAGGGCACCAGGGAGCTTTCTGGTAGTGTTTCACAAAGGGACGGTCATATATGAGACCTCATTTGAGAAAAGTTTGTAACGACTTTGTTATGGTGTTTTGGGTACAAAAAAGATCTACGCACGGTGGCTTAACAGGTAGTTTTAGGAAAGAGTGTTTCATAGCGTATTTTTGCTCGAGTTGGCGCTATGGAGGCTTTCCTGGAGGGATTTCACAACGGGAGTCATATGGAGACACCTTTTTTTAGACAAGTTTGTGAACAACTTGTTACTGTACTGATGTTTGGGTAAACAAAAAAGTCTACGCTCTGCAACGGTGGCTTGAAAAGTGATTATGAAAGAGTTTCTTATGCGGTCCTTTGGCATCGGAGGGCGCCAGGGCGGCTTTCGGCAGGGTTTCACAAGGGACGGTCATATATAGACCATTTTTAGAAAAGTTTGTGAACGACCGTTGTGTTCCTGATGTTTTGGGTACCAAAAAAGTTCTACTGCACGTGGGGGGCTTGAAAAGGTACGTTATCGAAAGAGTTTTTATTCTGGTCTTTTTGGCTCGACGACGTCAGGAGGCTTTCTTTTCTGGCGGTTTCACAAGGGACTCAGATATGGAGAACTTTTTGAGAAAACGTTTTGACAATACATTTGTTACTGATGGTTTGGTACAAAAAAGTCTATGCACGTTTGCTTGAAAAGTTTTATTAAAGAGTTTTTCTGCGAGTCTTTGGCTCCAGGGCGTAGGATGCTTTCTGGCAGGGTTTCACAAAGGGAGGTTATATATGGAGACCATTTTGAGAAATTTTGACGAACTTTTGTTACTGCATGCTTTGGGTATGAAAAAAAAGATCGGTCACGTGGCTTGAAAAAGGTAGTTCTTATGAGAGTTTTTCATGCGTCCTATGGCAGAGGGCGTCAGGAGGCCTTCCTGAGGCAGGGGTTTCACAAAGGGAGTTCATATATCGAGAACCTATTTTGAGAAAGTTCTGTGAACCGTACTTTGCTTATACTCGTGGTTTTTGGTAAAGCAAAAGTCTACTTAGCCAGGTGGCTTGAAAGGTAGTTTATGACAGAGTTTTATGGTCGGTCTTTGTCTCGCGGGTCGGCATGGAGGCTTTTCCTTGGCGGTTTTCACACAAGGGACGTCATATATTGGAATATTTTGAAAAAGTTTGTGCAACGAAACTTTATTACTCGAATGGGTTGTGGTACAAAAAAGTCTACTGCACTGGGCTTGTAAAGGTCGTTATGAAGATTTTTATGCAGTCTTGTCTTCTGACTCTAGGGTCTAGGAGAGGCTATTCTTCGCAGGGTTTCACTAATGGAGTCAATATGGGCGACCTATTTTGTAGAAAGTTTGTCGAAGAACTTTGTTACTGATGTTTGGGTACAGAAACAGAGTCTTACTTGCACGGTGGCTTGAAAATGTTATTTATGACAGAGTTTTTCTGCGGTACTTTGGCTCGAGGGCGCTAGCGGAGCTTTCTGAAGGCAGGTTTTTTACAAAGGAGGTCATATATGGAACCTATTTTGAGAAACACATTTTTGTTACAAACTTTGTTACTGTGGTTTTGAGTACACAAAAAAGTCTAACTGCAGAACGTGGCTTGAAAATCGTATTATGAAAGAGTTTTATGCGTCTTTGCTCGAGGGCTAGGAGGCTTTCTGGGCGGGTTTTCACAACGGGACGTTCATATATGGAGAACATGTTTTGGAAAATTTGTTGAACGAACTTTGTTACTGTATGGTTTGGGTACAAAAAAATCTCAACGCATGTGGCTTGAAAAGGTAGGTTATGAAGAGTTTTTTATCGGTCATTTGGCTCGGAGCGTAAGGGAGGCTTTCTGGGCAGGTTTCATCACAATGGGAGTCTTATTTGGAGACCATTTTGGAAAAGTTTATGAACGAGTTTGTTACTGATGGTTTGGGTACAAAAAAAGTCACTAATCGGTGCTTAAAAAGGTATTATGAAAGAGTTTTTCTGTGGTCTTTGGCTCGAGGGCGTTTAGGAGGCTTTCTCGGCAGGGTTTCACAAGGGGGGTCATATATGGAGATCCTATTTTAGAAAAGTTTGTGACCGAACTTTGTTACTGATATGTTTGGGGTACAAAAAAGTCTACTGCAGGTGTGTTAAAAGGTAGTTTTATGAAAGAGTTTTCTGCGGTCTTTGTCTCAGGCGTGCAGAGGCTTTCTGGCAGGGTTTCACAAAGGGAGGTTATATGGAGACCTATTTTGAGAAAGTTGTGTAACGAGCTTTGTTACTGCTGGTTTGGGTAACAAAAAAAGTCTACGCACGTGTCTTGAAAGGTATTTATGAAAGTATTTCAATGCGGTCTTTGGCTCGGGGCGCCAGGGAGGCTTTCTGGGCAGGGCTTTTCACAAAGGGAGGTCATATATGGAGACCTATTTTCAGAAAAGTTTGTGAACGAACTTTGTTACTGATTGGTTTGGGTACAAAAAGTCTACTGCACGGTGGCTTGAAAAGTATGTTATAAGAGCGTTTTTATGCGGTCTTTGGCTCGAGGCACATAGGAGGCTTTCTGGGCGGGGTTTCACAAAGGATCTATTGGACATTTTTGAGAAAAGTTTGTGAACGAACTTTGTTACTGAGGTTTTGGGTACAAAAAATCTACTGCACGGTGGCTTTAAAAGGTAGTTATGAAAGAGTTTTTTTCGGTCTTTGGCTGAGGCGTAGGGGGCTTTCTGGGCGGGTTTCACAAAGGGACGTCTCTATAGGACCTATTTTAGAAAAGTTTGTGAACAACTTTGTACTGATCTGTTTGGTTAAAAAAAGTCACTGCACTGGTGGCTTGAAAAGGTAGTTATGAAAGAGTTTTTCATGCGGTCTTTGGCTCGAGGGCGCGCGGAGAGCTTTCTGGGCAGTGTTTCCAACAAAGGGAGGTCTATATGGAGACCATTTTGAAAAAGTTTTGTGACGAACTTTGTTACTTATGGTTTGGTACAAAAAAGTCTACTGCAGGTGGCTTGAAAAGGTGTTATGAAAGAGTTTTTTCGGTGCGGTCTTTGGCTGGAGGTGCTAGGGAGGCTTTCTGGGAGGTTTCAACAAGGGAGGTCATATCTGGGACCTATTTTGAGAAAATTTGTGAACGAACTTTTGTTACTGCGGTTTGGGTTACAAAAAAAGTCTACTGCACTGGTGGCTTGAAAAGTTAGTTATGAAAGGTGTATCATGCGTCTTCGGCATGGGGGGCGCAGGATGCTTTCTGGGCAGGGTTTTCACAAAGGAGGTCATATATGGAGACCTATTTCTAAAAAGTTTTGAAACTGACTTGTTACTATTGTTTGGGTACAAAAAGTCTACTGCACGGTGGCTTGAAAAGTAGTTATGAAAGAGTTTTATGTGCGTCTTTGCTCGGGCGTTAGAGGCTTTCCTTGGCAGGGTTTCACAAAGGGGGTCATATATGGAGACTATTTTGAGAAAATTTTGTGAACGAACTTTGTTACTGTGGTTTGGGTACAAAAAAATCTACGCACGGTGGCTTGAAAAAATAGTTATTAAAGAGTTTATGCGTTCTTTGGCTCGGGGGCGCAGGGAGGCTTTCTTGGCGGTTTCACAAAGGGACGTCATATATGGAGAAATTTTTGAGAAAAGTTGTTGTGACAAACTTTGTTACTGATGGTTTTGGGTAACAAAAAATCTACTGCACGTGTCTTGAAAAGGTAGTTACGAAAGAGTTTTATGCGGTCTTTGCTCGAGGGCGTCAGGAGGCTTTCAGGGCGGGTTTCACAAAGGACGTCATATATGGAATTTTTGAGAAATTTGTGACGAACTTTGTACTGATGGTTTGGTACAAAAAAGTCTACTGCACTGGTGGCTTGAAAAGGTAGTTATGAGAGTTTTTTGCGTCTTTGGCTCGAGAGTGCGTAGGGAGGCTTTCTGGGCAGGGTTTCAACATGGAGGTCATTATATGGAGACCATTTTGAGAAAGTTAATGACGATTTGTTTATGAATGGTTTGGGTACAAAAAAGTCTATGCACGTGGCTTGAAAAGTAATTTGAAAGAGTTTTTCTGCGTTCTTTTGCTCGGGTCGTAGGGAGGCTTTTCTCTGCAGGGTTTCACAGGGAGGTCATATATGGAGACCTATTTTAGAAAAGTTTGTGACGAACTTTGTTACTGTGGTTTTGGGTACAAAAATCTACTGCAGGGTGGCTTAAAAGGTAGTTATGAAAGAATTTTTTGCGGTCTTTGCTCGAGGGCTTCAGGAGGCTTTCTGGGCAGGTTTCACAAAGGAGGTTAAATGGAGACCTATATTTTGAGAAAAGTTTGTTGAACAACTTTTGTTACTGGGGTTTGGGGTCAAAAAAATCTACTGCAACGTGTCTTGAAAAGGTAAGTTAGAAAATGAGTTTTTCATGCGGTCTTTGGCATGGGGGCGCCAGGAGGCTTTCTGGGAGGTTTCACAAGGGAGTCATATATGGGACATGTTTCAAAAAGTTTGTGACCGAACTTGTGTTACTGATGGTTGGGGTACAAAAAAAGCTACTGACGGTGGCTTTGAAAAGGTAGTATAAGAGTTTTTTTGTGGTCTTTGCTCGAGGCGTTAGGGAGGCTTCTGCGGTGTTTCACAAAGGGACGTCATATATGGAGACCTATTTGAGAAAATTTGTGAACAAACTTTGTTACTGTGTTTGGGTACAAAAAAAAGTCTACTGCATCGGTGGCTTGAAAAGTATTTATGAAAGAGTTTTTATCTGCGGTCTTAGGCTCTGGGGTCCAGGGGGCTTTCTGGGCAGGGTTTCACACAATGGGAGGTCAATATGGGACCTATTTTAGAAAAGTTTGTGAACAAAACTTTGTTACTGTTGTTTGGGTACAAAAAAGTTACTGCCCGGTGGCCTTGAAGGTAGTTTATGAAAAGTTTTTCATGCGGTCTTTGGCTCGAGGGCGCAGGGAGGCTTTCTGGGCGGGGTTTTCACAAAGGGAGTCATATTGGAGAAATTTTTGAGAAAGTTTGTGAACGAACTTGTTACCTGATGGTTTGGTTACAAAAAAATCCCTACTGCTGTGCTTGAAAAGGTAGTTTATGAAAGAGTTTTTAGCGGTCTTTGGCTCGAGCGTGCTAGGAGGCGTTCTGGCAGGGTTTCAACAAGGGAGGTCATATATGGAGAACTATTTTGAGAAAGTTGTGACCGAACTTTGTTACTCTGATGGTTTGGGTACAAAAAAATGCTACTCAACGGGGTTGGCTAAAGGTATTTGAAAGAGTTTTCATGCGGTCTTTGGCTCGAGGGCGTCAGGGAGGCTTTCTGGGGCAGGGTTTCACAAAGGAAGTCTATATGGAACTTATTTTGGAGAAAAGTTTGTGAACGAACTTTGTTACAGCTGGTTTGGGGTCAAAAAAATCTACTGGCACGGTGCTTGAAAAGGCGTAGTTTTGAAAGATTTTTCATGGGTCTTTGGCGGGGCGCAGGGAGGCTTTCTTGGCAGGTTTCACAAATGGAGTCATATGGAAACCTATTTAAAAGTTGTGAACGAACCTTTGTTACTGATGGTTTGGGTACAAAAAAGTCCTACTGCAACGGTGGCTTGAAAGGTAGTTATGAAGAGATTTTTTCATGCGGTCTTTGGCTCGAGGCGTTAGGGAGGCTTTCTGGGGCGGTTTTTCACAAAGGGGATGTCATAATATGGAGAATTTTTGAGAAAGTTTGTGACACACTTTGTTACTGAGTTTTTGGGTACAAAAAAAGTCTACTTCACGGATGGCTGAAAAGGTATTTATGAAAGAGTTTTTATGCGTCTTTGGCTCGACGGCAGGGGTTCTTTCTGGGCAGGGTTTCACATAGGGAGGTCATAATGGGGACTATTGAAAAAGTTGTGAACAAACTTTGTTACTGATGGTTTGGGGTACAAAAAAGTCTACTGCACGTTGGTTGAAAAGGTATTTATGAAAGAGTTTTCATCGCGGTCTTTGGCTCGAGGGCGTCATGGAGGCTTTCTGGGCCTGGGTTTCACAAATGGGAGTCATAATTGAAATGTTTGAAAATCTTGTGAACGAACTTTGTTACTGAGTGGTTTGGGTACAAAAAAGTCTACGGTACTGGTGCTTGAAAAGGTAGTTATGAAAGACGTTTTTTCGGGGTTCTTTGGCTCGAGCGGCAGGGAGCTTTCTGGCAGGGTTTCCCAAGGAAGGTCATATATGGAGACCTATTTTGAGAAAATTTAATGAACGAATTTGTTACTGATGGTTTGGGTACAAAAAGTCTAACGCACGGTGGCTTAATAAAGTAAAGTTAATGAAAGAGTTTTATTGGCGGTCTTTGGCCTCGAGGGCGTAGGGAGGTCTTTCTGGCAGGTTTCACAGGGAGTTCATAATTGGATACCTATTTGAGAAGTTTGTTACAAACTTTGGTTACTGATGGTTGTGGTACAAAAAATCTATCTGCAAGGGTGGCCTGAAAAGTAGTAATGAAAGAGTTTTTCCTTCGGCGGTCTTTTGGCTCGGGCGTAGGGAGGCTTTCTGGGCAGTTTTTTCAAAAGGGAGGTCATATATGGGAGCCTTATTTTGAGAAAAGTTTGTGAACGACTTTGTTACTGGGTTTTGGGTACAAAAAAAATCTATCGCACGTTGGTTCTTGAAAATAGTTATGAAAGAGTTTTTCATGTGGTCTTTGGCACGGGGGCGACCAGGGAGGCTTCCTGGCAGGGTTTCAAAAGGGGAGGTCATATATGGAACCTATTTAAAAAAGTTTGTGACAACGTTGTTACTGATGGTTTGGGTACAAAAAAAGTCACTGCACGGTGCTTGAAAAGGTAGTTATGAAAGATTTTTATGTTTTATGCGGTCTTTGGCTCGAGGCGTCAGGAGGCCTCTCTGGGCGGGTTTCACAAGGGTGGTCATATATGAGAAATGTTTTGAGAAAATTTTGGCGAACAAACTTGTTTTACTGAAGGTTTGGGTACAAAAAAGTCTACTGCCCGTGGCTGAAAAGGTGTTTGAAGAGTTTTTATGCGGTCTTTGGCTCGAGGCGTAGGGAGCTTTCTGGGCAGGGTTCACAAAGCTATTTCATATATGGGACTATTTGAAAACGTTTGTGAACCAACTTTGTTACTGATGGTTGGGTACAAAAAGTCTACGAACGGTGTTTGAAAAGGTGTTTATAAGAGATTGTTTCATGCCGTCTTTGGCTCGAGGGCGTCAGGGAGGCTTTCTGGCGGTTTCACAAGGAACTTCATATATGGAGAAATGTTTTGAGAAATTTGTGAACGAACTTTGTTACTGATGGTTTGGGTACAAAAAAAGTCTACGTGCATGTTGGCTTGAAAGGTAGTTATGAACGAGTTTTTACGAGGGTACCCTTTTGGCTCGGGCGTCAGGGGGCTTTCTTGCTGGGTTTCACAGGGACGTCATTATGTGAACCATTTTTGAGAAAGTTTATGAACAAGTTTGTTCTGATGTTTGGGTGCAAAAAAACGTCTACTGCATGTGGCTTAAAGAAAAAGGTATTATGAAAGAATTTTTCGCGGTGTTCTTTGGCTCGAGGTCGTAGTGAGGCTGTTTCTGGGCATGGGTTTTCACAATGGTAGGTCATATATGGAACCTATTTTGAAAAGTTTGTGACCGACTTTGTTACTGATGTTTGGGTACAAAAAAGGTCTACTGCAGGGTGGCTTGAAAAGTAGTTAGTTAAAGAGTTTTTCTGCGGCTCTTTGGCTCGCCGTCGGTCGAGGACTTTTCTAGCAGGGTTTTCACAAAGGGAGGTCATATATGGAGACCTATTTGAGAAAGTTTGGAACGAAACTTGTTACTTGCTGGTTTGGTACAAAAAAATCTACTGCCGGTCGGTGTCAAGAAAAGGTAGTTTTGAAAGAGTTTTTCATGCGGTCTTTGGCTACGGGGGCGCCAGGGGCTTTCTGGGTACAGGGTTCACAAAGGGAGGTCATATATGGACCTATTTCAGAAAAGTTTTGTGACGAACTTTGTTACTGATGGTTTGGGTTCACAAAAAATTCTACTTCAATGACGTGCTTGAAAGTATGTTATGAAGAGATTTTTTAGCGCGGCTCCTTTGGCTCGAAGGCGTTGGGAGGCTTTCTGGGCGGCAGGTTTCATCACAAAGGACGTCATATATCTGGAAAATGTTTTTAGAAAAGTTTGTACTGAACTTTTGTTACTGCTAGGTTTGGGTACAGAAAAAAGTCTACTGCACACAATCGGGGCTTAAAAGGTTGTATGAACGAGTTTTTTCTGCCGGTCTTTTGGCTCGGGGGCGAGCAGGAGTCTTTCTGGCCATGGTTTCACAAATGGGAGTCATATATGGACCTAGTTTTAGAAAAGTTGTGAACGAACTTTGTTACTGATTGTTGGGTATAGAAAAACGTCTACTATACGGCAGTGGCTTGGGAAAAGGTAGTTTTTTTATTAAAGAGTTTTATGGCGGTTCTTTGGCTCGCGGGCGCTCAGGGAGGCTTTCTGGGCAGGGTTTCACAAAGGGAGGTCATA
>JAAAXO010000619.1:0-57273 GCA_011799875.1 Thinopyrum elongatum | reverse complement strand
TATGGAGACCTATTTTCAGAAAAGTTTGTGAACGAACTTTGTTACTGATGGTTTGGGTACAAAAAAAGTCTACGGCACGGTGGCTTGAAAAGGTAGTTATGAAAGAGTTTTTATGCGGTCTTTGGCTCGAGGGCGTCAGGGAGGCTTTCTGGGTGGGGTTTCACAAAGGGACGTCATATATGGAGAAATGTTTTGAGAAAAGTTTGTGAACGAACTTTCTTACTGATGGTTTGGGTACAAAAAAATTCTACTGCACGGTGGCTTGAAAAGGTAGTTACGAAAGAGTTTTTATGCGGCATTTGGCTCGAGGGCGTTAGGGAGGCTTTCTATGCAGGGTTTGACAAAGGGACGTCATATATGGATACCTATTTTGAGAAAAGTTTATGAACGAACTTTGTTACTGATGGTTTAGGTACAAAAAAAGTCTACTGCACAGTGGCTTGAAAAGGTAGTTATGAAAGAGTTTTTCTGCGGTCTTTGGCTCTACGGCGTTAGGGAGGCTTTCTGGCAGGGTTTCACAATGGGAGGTCATCTATGGAGACCTATTTTTAGAAAAGTTTGTGAACGAACTTTGTTACTGATGGTTTGGGTACTAAAAAAGTCTACGGCATGGTGGCTTGAAAAGGTAGTTATGAAAGAGTTTTTATGCGGTCTTTGGCTCGAGGGCGTCAAGGAGGCTTTCTGGGCGGGGTTTCACAAAGGGTGGTCATATATGGAGAAATGTTTTGAGAAAAGTTTGTGAACGAACTTTGTTACTATTGGTTTGGGTACAAAAAAATTCTACTGCACGGTGGCTTGAAAAGGTAGTTATGAAAGAGTTTTTATGTGGTCTTTGGCTCGAGGGCGTCAGGGAGGCTTTCTAGGCAGGGTTTCACAAAGGGACATCATATATGGAGTCCTATTTTGAGAAAAGTTTGTGAACGAACTTTGTTACTGATGGTTTGGCAGGGTTTCACAAAGACGATCATATATGGAGACCTATTTGTAGAAAAGTTGGTGAACGAACTTTGTTACGATGGTTTGGGTACAAAAAAGTCTACTGCACGTGGCTTGAAAAGGTAGTTATGAAAGAGTTTTTTCTGCGGTCTTTGGCTCGAGGGCGTCAGGGAGCTTTCTGGGCAGGGTTTCACAAAGGGAGGTCATATATGGGACCTATTTTGAGAAAAGTTGTGAACGAACTTTGTTACGTGGTTTGGGTACAAAAAAATCTACTGCACGGTGGCTTGAAAAGGTAGTTATGAAAGATTTTTCGGTCTTTGGCTCGAGGCGTCAGGGAGGCTTTCTGGCAGGTTTCACAAGGGAGGTCATATATGGAGCTATTTTAGAAAAGTTTGTGAACGAACTTTGTTACTGGGTTGGGTACAAAAAAAGTCTACTGCACGGTGGCTTGAAAAGGTAGTTATGAAAGAGTTTTCTGCGGCCTTGGCTCGAGGGCGCAGGGAGGCTTTCTGGGAGGGTTTCACAAAGGGAGGTCATATATGGAGACTATTTTAGAAAAGTTTGTGACGAACTTTGTTACTGATGGTTTGGTACAAAAAGTCTACTGACGGTGGCTTGAAAAGGTAGTTATGAAAGAGTTTTCTGCGGTCTTTGGCTCGGGCACAGAGGCTTTCTGGGAGGGTTTCACAAAGGAGGTCATATATGGGAGACCTATTTTGAGAAATTTGTGAACGAACTTTGTTACTGATGGTTTGGTACAAAAAAAGTCTACTGCACGGTGGCTTGAAAAGGTAGTTATGAAAGAGTTTTTATGCGGTCTTTGGCTCAGGGCGTCAGGGAGCTTTCTGCAGGGTTTCACAAAGGAGGTCATATATGGAGACCTATTTTAGAAAAGTTTGTGAACGACTTTGTTACTGTGGTTTGGTCAAAAAAAGTCTACTGCACGTTGGCTTGAAAAGGTAGTTATGAAAGAGTTTTCATGCGGTCTTTGGCTCGGGGGCGTCAGGGAGGCTTTCTGGGCAGGTTTCACAAAGGGAGGTCATATATGGAGACCTATTTAGAAAGGTTGTGAACGAACTTTGTTACTGATGTTTGGGTACAAAAAGTTCTACGGCACGGTGGCTTGAAAAGGTAGTTATGAAAGAGTTTTTATGCGGTCTTTGGCTCGAGGGCGTAGGGAGCTTTCTGGGCGGGGTTTCACAAAGGGACGTCATATATGGAGAAATTTTTAGAAAAGTTTGTGAACGAACTTTGTACTGATGTTTGGTACAAAAAAATCTACTGCACGGTGGCTTGAAAAGGTGTTATGAAAGAGTTTTTATGCGGTCTTTGGCTCAGGGCGTCAGGAGGCTTTCTGGCAGGGTTTCACAAAGGGAGTCATATATGGACCTATTTTGAGAAGTTGTGAAAACTTTGTTACTATGTGGTTGGGGTAACAAAAAGTCTACTCACGTGGCTTGAAAAGGTAGTTATGAAAGATTTTTTCGCGGTCTTGGCTCGAGGGCGTCAGGGAGGCTTCTTGCAGGGTTTCACAAGGGAGGTCATATATGGAGACCTATTTTGAGAAAAGTTTGTGAACGAACTTGTTACTGTGGTTTGGGTACAAAAAAAGTCTACTGCACGGTGGCTTGAAAAGGTAGTTATGAAAGAGTTTTTCATGCGGTTTTTGGCTCGGGGGCGCCAGGGAGGCTTTCTGGAGGGTTTCACAAAGGGAGGTCATATATGGAGACCTATTTTAGAAAAGTTTGTGAACGAACTTTGTTACGATGGTTTGGTGTACAAAAAAGTCTACTGACGGGGCGTAAAAGGTAGTTATGAAAGAGTTTTTCTGCGGTCTTTGGCTCGAGGCCCAGGGAGGCTTTCTGGGAGGTTTCACAAAGGGAGGTCATATATGGAGACCTATTTTGAGAAAAGTTGTGAACGAACTTTGTTCTGATGGTTTGGTACAAAAAAGTCTACTGCAGGTGGCTTGAAAAGGTAGTTAGAAAGAGTTTATGCGGTCTTTGGCTCGAGGGCGTCAGGGAGGCTTTCTGGCAGGGTTTCACAAAGGGAGGTCATATATGGAGACCTATTTTAGAAAAGTTTGTGAAGAACTTTGTACTGTGGTTTGGGTACAAAAAGTCTACTGCACGGTGGCTTGAAAAGGTAGTTATGAAAGAGTTTTCATGCGGTCTTTGGCTCGGGCGCCAGGGAGGCTTTCTGGGCAGGTTTCACAAAGGGAGGTCATATATGAGAACCTATTTAGAAAATTTTGTGAACGAACTTTGTTACTGATGGTTTGGTACAAAAAAAGTCTACGGCACGGTGGCTTGAAAGGTAGTTATGAAAGAGTTTTTTGCGGTCTTTGGCTCGAGGGCGCAGGAGGCTTTCTGCAGGGTTTCACAAAGGGGTCATATATGGAGCCTATTTTAGAAAAGTTTGTGAACGAACTTTGTTACTGTGTTTGGGTACAAAAAAGTCTACTGCACGGTGGCTTGAAAAGGTAGTTATGAAAGAGTTTTCATGCGGCTCTTGGCTCGAGGGCGCAGGGAGGCTTTCTGGGAGGGTTTCACAAAGGGAGGTCATATATGGAGACCTATTTTAGAAAAGTTGGTGAACGAACTTTGTTACTGATGGTTTGGTACAAAAAAGTCTACTGCACGGTGGCTTGAAAAGGTAGTTATGAAAGAGTTTTTCTTGCGGTCTTGGGCTCAGGCCCAGGGAGGCTTTCTGGGAGGGTTTCACAAGGGAGGTCATATATGGGAGACCTATTTTGAGAAAAGTTTGTGAACGAACTTTGTTACTGATGGTTTGTACAAAAAAGTCTACTGCCAGTGGCTTGAAAAGGTAGTTATGAAAGAGTTTTTATGCGGTCTTTGGCTCGAGGGCGCAGGGAGGCTTTCTGGCAGGGTTTCACAAGGAGGTCATTAATGGAGACCTATTTTAGAAAAGTTGTGAACGAACTTTGTTACTGTGTTTGGGTACAAAAAAGTCTACTGCACGTTGGCTTGAAAAGGTAGTTATGAAAGAGTTTTCATGCGGTCTTTGGCTCGGGGGCGCCAGGGAGGCTTTCTGGGCAGGTTTCACAAGGGAGTCATATATGGAGACCTATTTAGAAAAGTTTGTGAACGAACTTTGTTACTGATGGTTTGGGTACAAAAAAAGTCTACGGCACGGTGGCTTGAAAAGGTAGTTATGAAAGAGTTTTTTTGCGGTCTTTGGCTCGAGGGCGTCAGGGAGGCTTTCTGGCAGGTGTTCACAAAGGGAGGTCATATATGGAGAATTTTTGAGAAAAGTTTGTGAACAAACTTTGTTACTGATGGTTTGGGTACAAAAAATTCTACTGCAGGTGGCTTGAAAAGGTAGTTAGAAAGAGTTTTTTGCGGTCTTTGGCTCAGGCGTCAGGGAGGCTTTCTGGGCAGGGTTTCACAAAGGGAGTCATATATGGAGACCTATTTTGAGAAAAGTTGTGAAAACACTTTGTTACTGTGGTTTGGGTACAAAAAAGTCTACTGCACGGTGGCTTGAAGGTAGTTATGAAAGAGTTTTCCGGGTCTTTGGCTCGAGGCGCTTCAGGGAGGCTTTCTGGCAGGTTTCACAAAGGGAGGTCATATATGGAGACCTATTTTGAGAATTTTGGAACGAACTTTGTTACTTGGTTTGGGTACAAAAAAGTCTACTGCACGGTGGCTTGAAAAGGTAGTTATGAAAGAGTTTTTCATGCGGCCTTTGGCTCGGGGGCGCAGGGAGGCTTTCTGGAGGGTTTCACAAAGGGAGGTCATATATGGAGACCTATTTTAGAAAAGTTTGTGAACGAACTTTGTTACTGATGGTTTGGGTACAAAAAAGTCTACTGACGGTGGCTTGAAAAGGTAGTTATGAAAGAGTTTTTGCGGTCTTTGGCTCGGGCCCAGGGAGGCTTTCTGGGAGGGTTTCACAAAGGAGGTCATATATGGGACCATTTTTGAGAAAAGTTTGTGAACGAACTTTGTTACTGATGGTTTGGTACAAAAAAGTCTCTGGTGGCTTGAAAAGGTAGTTTATGAAAGAGTTTTTATGCGGTCTTTGGCTCGAGGGCTCAGGAGGCTTTCTGGCAGGGTTTCACAAGGGAGGTCATATGGAGACCTATTTTAGAAAAGTTTGTGAAAGACTTGTTACTGTGTTTGGGTACAAAAAAGTCTACTGCACGGTGGCTTGAAAAGGAGTTTTAAAGAGTTTTTCATGCGGTCTTTGCTCGGGGGCGCCAGGGAGGTTTTCTGGGCAGGTTTCACAAAGGGAGGTCATATATGGAGACCTATTTAGAAAAGTTTGTGAACGAACTTTGTTCCTGATGGTTTGGGTACAAAAAAGTCTAGGCACGTGGCTTGAAAAGGTAGTTATGAAAGAGTTTTTATGCGGTCTTTGGCTCGAGGGGCGTCAGGGAGGCTTTCTGGCAGGGTTTCACAAAGGAGTCATATATGGAGAAATTTTGAGAAAAGTTTGTGAACGAACTTTGTTACTGATGGTTTGGGTACAAAAAATTCTACTGCACGGTGGCTTGAAAAGGTAGTTAGAAAGAGTTTTTATGCGGTCTTTGCTCGAGGCGTCAGGGAGGCTTTCTGGCAGGGTTTCACAAGGGAGTCTTATGGGAACCTATTTGAGAAAAGTTTGTGAACGAACTTTGTTATGTGGTTTGGGTACAAAAAAATTCTACTGCACGGTGGCTTAAAGTAGTTATGAAAGAGTTTTCATGCGGTCTTTGGCTCGGGGCCAGGGAGGCTTTCTGGGCAGGTTTTCACAAAGGGAGGTCATATATGGAGACCTATTTTAGAAAAGTTGTGAACGAACTTTGTTACTGATAGTTTGGGTACAAAAAAAGTCTACGGCACGGTGGCTTGAAAAGGTAGTTATGAAAGAGTTTTTATGCGGTCTTTGGCGGAGGGCGTCAGGGAGGCTTTCTGCGGGGTTTCACAAAGGGAGTCATATTGGAGAATTTTTGAGAAAGTTTGTGAACGACTTTGTTACTGATGGTTTGGGTACAAAAAAATTCTACTGCACGGTGGCTTGAAAAGGTAGTTAGAAAGAGTTTTTTATGGTCTTTGGCTCGAGGGCGTCAGGGAGCTTTCTGGGCAGGGTTTCACAAAGGGACTCATTATGGAGACCTATTTGAGAAAAGTTTGTGAACAACTTTGTTACTGATGGTTTGGGTACAAAAAAGTCTACTGCACGGTGGCTTGAAAAGGTAGTTATGAAAGATTTTTCTGCGGTCTTTGGCTCGAGGGCGTCAGGGAGGCTTCTGGGCAGGGTTTCACAAAGGAGGTCATATATGGAGACCTATTTTAGAAAAGTTTGTGAACGAACTTTTTACTGATGTTTGGGTACAAAAAAGTCTACTGCCGGTGGCTTGAAAAGGTAGTTTAGAAAGAGTTTTTCTGCGTCTTTGGCTCGAGCGTCAGGGAGGCTTTCTGGCAGGGTTTCACAAGGGAGGTCATATATGAGACCTATTTTGAGAAAAGTTTGTGAACAAACTTTGTTACTGTGGTTTGGGTACAAAAAGTCTACTGCACGTGGCTGAAAAGGTAGTTATAAAGAGTTTTTGCGGTCTTTGGCTCGGGGGCGCTAGGGAGGTTTCTGGGCAGGGTTTCACAAAGGGGGTCATATTGGGACCTATTTTAAAAAGTTTGTGACAGAACTTTGTTACTGATGGTTTGGTACAAAAAATT
Source organism: Thinopyrum elongatum (assembly GCA_011799875.1). Taxonomy (NCBI): domain Eukaryota; kingdom Viridiplantae; phylum Streptophyta; class Magnoliopsida; order Poales; family Poaceae; genus Thinopyrum; species Thinopyrum elongatum. The sequence continues at coordinate 50,653 of JAAAXO010000619.1, read as the reverse complement.
ACTGCCACGGTGGCTTGAAAGTAGTTATGAAAGAGTTTTTGCGGTCTTTGCTCGGGGGCGTAGGAGGCTTTCTGGGCAGGGTTTCACAAAGGGGGTCATATATGGAGACCTATTTTAGAAAAGTTTGTGAACGAACTTTGTTACTGATGGTTTGGGTACAAAAAAAGTCTACTCGCCTACTGCACGGTGGCTTGAAAAGGTAGTTATGAAAGATTTTTTATGCGGTCTTTGGCTCGAGGGCGTCAGGGAGGCTTTCTGGGCGCGGTTTCACAAAGGGACGTCATATATGTAGAAATATTTTGAGAAAAGTTTGTGAACGAACTTTGTTACTGATGGTTTGGGTACAAAAAATTCTACTGCACGGTGGCTTGAAAAGGTAGTTATGAAAGAGTTTTTATGCGGTCTTTGGCTCGAGGGCGTCAGGGAGGCTTTCTGGCAGGTTTCACAAAGGAGTCATATATGGAACCTATTTTGAGAAAAGTTTGTGACAGACTTTGTTACTGATGGTTGTACAAAAATTCTACTGCACGTGGCTTGAAAAGTTAGTTATGAAGAGTTTTTCTGCGGTCTTTGGCTGAGGGCGCAGGGAGGCTTTCTGGGCAGGGTTTCACAAGGGAGGTCATATATGGAGACCTATTTTGAAAGTTTGTGAACGAACTTTGTTACTGATGTTTGGGTACAAAATCTATTGCACGGTGGCTTGAAAAGGTAGTTATGAAAGAGTTTTTCTGCGTTCTTTGGCTCGAGGGCTCAGGGAGGCTTCTGGCAGGGTTTCACAAAGGGAGGTCATATATGGAGACCTATTTTGAGAAAAGTTGGTGAACGAACTTTGTTACTGTGGTTTGGGTACAAAAAAAGTCTACTGCACGGTGGCTTGAAAAGGTAGTTATGAAAGAGTTTTCATGCGGTCTTTGGCTCGGGGCGCGCAGGGAGGCTTTCTGGGCAGGGTTTCACAAAGGGAGGTCATATATGGAACCTATTTTAGAAAAGTTTGTGAACGAACTTTGTTACTGATGTTTGGGTACAAAAAAAGTCTCTGCACGGTGCTTGAAAGTAGTTATGAAAGAGTTTTTCTGCGGTCTTTGGCTCGAGGGCGTCAGGAGGCTTTTGGCAGGTTTCACAAGGGAGTCATATATGAGACCTATTTTAGAAAAGTTTTTGAACGAACTTTGTTACTGATGGTTTGGGTACAAAAAAATTCTACTGCACGGTGGCTTAAAAGGTAGTTATGAAAGAGTTTTTTATGCTTTGGCTCGAGGGCGTCAGGGAGGCTTTCTGGCAGGGTTTCACAAAGGGATCATAATGGAGACCTATTTTGAGAAAAGTTTGTGAACGAACTTTGTTACTGATGTTTGGGTACAAAAAAATTCTACTGCACGGTGGCTTGAAAAGTAGTTTATGAAGAGTTTTTCTGCGTTCTTTGGCTCGAGGGCGTAGGGAGCTTTCTGGCAGGGTTTCACAAGGGAGGTCATATATGGAGACCTATTTTAGAAAGTTTGTGAACGTTGTTATGATGTTTGGGTACAAAAAAAGTCTACTGCACGTGGGCTTGAAAAGGTAGTTATGAAGATTTTTTTGCGGTCTTTGGCTCGAGGGCGTAGGGAGGCTTCTGGGCAGGGTTTCACAAAGGGAGGTCATATATGGAGACCTATTTTAGAAAGTTTGTGAACGAACTTTGTACTGATGTTTGGTACAAAAAAAGTCTACTGCACGGTGGCTTGAAAGGTAGTTATGAAAGGATTTTTCTGCGGTCTTTGGCTCGGGCGTCAGGGAGGCTTTCTGGCAGGGTTTCACAAAGGGAGGTCATATATGGAGACCTATTTTGAGAAAAGTTTGTGAACGAACTTTGTTACTAGGTTTGGGTACAAAAAAAGTCTACTGCATGTTGCTAAAAGGTATTATGAAAGAGTTTTTCATGCGGTCTTTCGTCGGGGGGCGCTAGGGAGGCTTTCTGGGCAGGGTTCCACAAGGGAGGTCATATATGGAGACCTATTTAGAAAAGTTTGTGAACGAACTTTGTTACTGATGGTTTGGGTACAAAAAAAGTCTACTGCACGTGGGGCTTGAAAAGGTAGTTATGAAAGAGTTTTTCATGCGGTCTTTGGCTCGGGGGCGCTAGGGAGGCTTTCTGGGCGGGTTTCACAAAGGGGGTCATATATGGAGACCTATTTTAAAAGTTTGTGAACGAACTTTGTTACTGATGGTTTGGGTACAAAAAAAGTCTACTGCACGGTGGCTTAAAAGGTAGTTATGAAGAGTTTTTCTGCGGTCTTTGCTGAGCGTCAAGAGGCTTTCTGGGCAGGTTTCACAGGGAGGTAATATATGGAGACCTATTTTAGAAAAGTTTGTGAACGAACTTTGTTACTGATGGTTTGGGTACAAAAAAGTCTACTGCAGTGGCTGAAAAGGTATTATGAAGAGTTTTCATGCGGTCTTTGCTCGAGGGCGCAGGAGGCTTTCTGGGCAGGGTTTCACAAGGGAGGTCTATATGGAGACCTTTTTGAAAGTTTGTGAACGAACTTTGTTACGATGGTTGGGTACAAAAAAAGTCTACTGCACGGTGGCTTGAAAAGGTAGTTATGAAGAGTTTTTCTGCGGTCTTGGCTGAGGCGTCAGAGGCTTTCTGGGCAGGGTTTCACAAGGGAGGTCAAATAGGAGACCTATTTTAGAAAAGTTTGTGAACGAACTTTGTTACTGATGGTTTGGGTACAAAAAAAGTCTACTGGACGGTGGCTTGAAAAGGTAGTTATGAAAGACTTTTTTTGCGGTCTTTGGCTCGAGGGCGTCAGGGAGGCTTTCTCGGCAGGGTTTCACAAAGGGAGTTCATATATGGAGACCTATTTTGAGAAAAGTTTGTGAACGAACTATGTTACTGATGGTTTGGGTACAAAAAAATTCTACTGCACGGTGGCTTGAAAAGGTAGTTATGAAAGAGTTTTTATCTGGTCTTTGGCTCGAGGGCGTCAGGGAGGCTTTCTGGGCAGTTTCACAAAGGGATCATATATGAACCTATTTTAGAAAAGTTTGTGAACGAAACTTTGTTACTGATGGTTTGGTACAAAAAAAGTCTACTGCACGGTGGCTTGAAAGGTAGTTATGAAAGAGTTTTTCTCGGTCTTTGGCTCGAGGGCGTCAGGGAGGCTTTCTGGGCAGGGTTTCACAAGGGAGGTCATATATGGAGACCTATTTTAGAAAAGTTTGTGAACGAACTTTGTTACTGATGTTTGGGTACAAAAAAAGTTCACTGCACTGTGCTTGAAAGGTAGTTATGAAGATTTTTCTGCGGTTTTGGCTCGAGGGCGTCAGGGAGGCTTTCTGGCAGGGTTTCACAAAGGGAGGTCATATATGGAGACCTATTTTGAGAAAAGTTTGTGAACGAACTTTGTTACTGTGTTTGGGTACAAAAAAAGTCTACTGCAGTGGCTTAAAAGGTAGTTATGAAAGAGTTTTCATGCGGTCTTTCCTCGGGGCGCTAGGGAGGCTTTCTGGCAGGTTTCACAAGGGAGGTCATATATGGAGACCTATTTAGAAAAGTTTGAACGAACTTTGTTACTGATTGTTGGGTACAAAAAAGTTCTACTGCACTGGCTTGAAAAGGTAGTTATGAAAGAGTTTTTCATGCGGTCTTTGCTCGGGGGCGCTAGGGAGGCTTTCTGGCAGGGTTTCACAAAGGGGGTCATATATGGAGACCTATTTTAGAAAAGTTGTGAACGAACTTTGTTACTGATGGTTTGGGTACAAAAAATGTCTACTGCACGGTGCTTGAAAAGGTAGTTATGAAAGAGTTTTTATGCGGTCTTTGGCTCGAGGGCGTCAGGGAGGCTTTCTGGGCAGGGTTTCACAAAGGGAGTCATATATGGAGACCTATTTTGAGAAAAGTTTGTGAACGAACTTTGTTACTGATGGTTTGGGTACAAAAAAATTCTACTGCACGGTGGCTTGAAAAGGTAGTTATGAAAGAGTTTTTATGCGGTCTTTGGCTCGAGGGCGTCAGGGAGGCTTTCTGCAGGGTTTCACAAAGGAGTCATATATGAACCTATTTTGAGAAAAGTTTGTGAACGAACTTTGTTACTGATGGTTTGGTACAAAAAAAGTCTACTGCACGTGGCTTGAAAAGGTAGTTATGAAAGAGTTTTTCTGCGGTCTTTGGCTCGGGGCGTAGGGAGGCTTTCTGGGCAGGGTTTCACAAGGGAGGTCATATATGGAGACCTATTTTGAAAAGTTTGTGAACGAACTTTGTTACTATTGGTTTGGGTACAAAAAAAGTCTACTGCACGGTGGCTTGAAAAGGTAGTTATGAAAGAGTTTTTCTGCGGTCTTTGGCTCGAGGGCGTCAGGGAGGCTTTCTGCAGGGTTTCACAAAGGGAGGTCATATATGGAGACCTATTTTGGAAAAGTTTGTGAACGAACTTTGTTACTGTGGTTTGGGTACAAAAAAGTCTACTGCAGGTGGCTTGAAAAGGTAGTTATGAAAGAGTTTTTCATGCGGTCTTTGGCTCGGGGCGCCAGGAGGCTTTCTGGGCAGGGTTTCACAAGGGGAGTCATATATGGAGACCTATTTTAGAAAAGTTTGTGAACGAACTTTGTTACTGAGGTTTGGGTACAAAAATCTACGCACGGTGGCTTGAAAAGGAGTTATGAAAGAGTTTTTATGCGGTCTTTGGCTCGAGGGCGTCAGGGAGGCTTTCTGGGCGGGGTTCACAAGGGAGTCATATATGAGAATATTTTGAGAAAAGTTTGTGAACGAACTTTGTTACTAGGTTGGGTACAAAAAAATCTACTGCACGGTGGCTTGAAAAGGTAGTTATGAAAGAGTTTTTATGCGGTCTTTGGCTCGAGCGTCAGGGAGGCTTTCTGGCAGGGTTTCACAAAGGGATCATATATGGAGACCTATTTGAGAAAAGTTTGTGAACGAACTTTGTTACTGATGGTTTGGGTACAAAAAAGTCTACTGCAGGTGGCTTGAAAAGGTAGTTATGAAAGAGTTTTTTCGCGGTCTTTGGCTCGGGCGTCAGGGAGGCTTTCTGGGCAGGGTTTCACAAGGAGGTCATATATGGAGACCTATTTTAGAAAAGTTTGTGAACGAATTGTTACTGATGGTTTGGGTACAAAAAAAGTCTACTAGCACGGTGGCTTGAAAAGGTAGTTATGAAAGAGTTTTTCTGCGGTCTTTGGCTCGAGGGCGTCAGGGAGGCTTTCTGGCAGGGTTTCCAAAGGGAGGTCATATATGGAGACCTATTTTGAGAAAAGTTTGTGAACGAACTTTGTTACTGATGGTTTGGGTACAAAAAAAGTCTACTGCATGTGCTTGAAAAGGTAGTTATGAAAGAGTTTTTCATGCGGTCTTGCTCGGGGGGCGCAGGGAGGCTTTCTGGCAGGGTTTCACAAGGGAGGTCATATATGGGAACCTATTTTAGAAAAGTTTGTGAACGAACTTTGTACTGATGGTTGGGTACAAAAAAAGTCTACTGCACGGTGGCTTGAAAAGGTAGTTATGAAGAGTTTTTCTGCGGTCTTTGGCTGAGGCGTCAGAGGCTTTCTGGCAGGGTTTCACAAGGGAGGTATATATAGGAGACCTATTTTGAGAAAAGTTTGTGAAGAACTTGTTACTGATGGTTTGGGTACAAAAAAAGTCTACTGGACGGTGGCTTGAAAAGGTAGTTATGAAAGAGTTTTTTTGCGGTCTTTGGCTCGAGGGCGTCAGGGAGGCTTTCTCGGCAGGGTTTCACAAAGGGAGGTCATATATGGAGACCTATTTTGAGAAAAGTTTGTGAACGAACTATGTTACTGATGGTTTGGGTACAAAAAAATTCTACTGCACGGTGGCTTGAAAAGGTAGTTATGAAAGAGTTTTTATCTGGTCTTTGGCTCGAGGGCGTCAGGGAGGCTTTCTGGGCAGGGTTTCACAAAGGGACATCATATATGGATACCTATTTTAAGAAAAGTTTGTGAACGAACTTTGTTACTGATGGTTTGGGTACAAAAAAAGTCTACTGCACGGTGGCTTGAAAAGGTAGTTATGAAAGAGTTTTTATGCGGTCTTTGGCTCGAGGGCGTCAGGGAGGCTTTCTGGGCAGGGTTTCACAATGGGAGGTCATATATGGAGACCTATTTTAGAAAAGTTTGTGAACGAACTTTGTTACTGATGTTTGGGTACAAAAAAGTCTACTGCACGGTGGCTTGAAAGGTAGTTATGAAAGATTTTTCTGCGTCTTTGGCTCGAGGGCGTCAGGGAGGCTTTCTGGCAGGGTTTCACAAAGGGAGGTCATATGGAGACCTATTTTGAGAAAAGTTTGGAACGAACTTTGTTACTGGGTTTGGGTACAAAAAAATTCTACTGCATGTGGCTTAAAAGGTAGTTATGAAAGAGTTTTCTGCGGTCTTTGCTCGAGGGCGCTAGGGAGGCTTTCTGGGCAGGGGTTTCACAAGGGAGGTCATATATGGAACCTATTTAGAAAAAGTTTGTAACAACTTTTACTGATGGTTTGGGTACAAAAAAGTCTACTGCACGGTGGCTTGAAAAGGTAGTTATGAAAGAGTTTTCATGCGGTCTTTGCTCGGGGGCGCAGGGAGGCTTTCTGGGCAGGGTTTCACAAAGGGGGTCATATATGGAGACCTATTTTGAAAAGTTTGTGAACGAACTTTGTTACTATGGTTTGGGTACAAAAAAAGTCTACGCACGTGGCTTGAAAAGGTTTTATGAAAGAGTTTTTATGCGGTCTTGGCTCGAGGGCGTCAGGGAGGCTTTCTGGGCGGTGTTTCACAAGGGAGTCAATATGGAGAAATTTGAGAAAAGTTTGTGAACACTTTGTTACTGATGGTTTGGGTACAAAAAATTCTACTGCACGGTGGCTTAAAGTAGTTTAGAAAGAGTTTTTCTGCGGTCTTTGGCTCGAGGGGCGTAGGGAGGCTTTCTGGCAGGTTTCACAAAGGGAGTCATATATGGAACCTATTTTAGAAAAGTTTGTGACGAACTTTGTTCTGATGGTTTGGTACAAAAAAAGTCTACTGCACGTGGCTTGAAAAGTAGTTATGAAAGAGTTTTCGGCGGTCTTTGGCTCAGGGCGTCAGGGAGGCTTTCTGGGCAGGGTTTCACAAGGGAGGTCATATATGGAGACCTATTTTAAAAGTTTGTGAACGAACTTTGTTACGATGTTTGGGTACAAAAAGTCTACTGCCGGTGGCTTGAAAAGTAGTTATGAAAGATTTTCTGCGGTCTTTGGCTCGAGGGCGTCAGGGAGGCTTTCAGGCAGGGTTTCACAAAGGGAGGTCATATATGGAGACCTATTTTGGAAAAGTTTGTGAACGAACTTTGTTACTGTGTTTGGGTACAAAAAAAGTCTACTGCACGGTGGCTTGCTATTTTTCAGAAAAGTTTGTGAACGAACTTTGTTACTGATGGTTTGGGTACAAAAAAAGTCTATCGCACGGTGGCTTGAAAAGGTAGTTAGAAAGAGTTTTTATGCGGTCTTTGGCTCGAGGGCGTCAGGGGCTTTCTGGGCGGGGTTTCACAAAGGACGTCATATATGGAGAATTTTGAGAAAAGTTTGTGACGAACTTTGTTACTGATGGTTTGGGTACAAAAAATCTACTGCACGGTGGCTTGAAAAGGTAGTTTTGAAAGAGTTTTTATGCGGTCTTTGGCTCGAGGGCGTCAGGGAGCTTTCTGGGCAGGGTTTCACAAAGGGAGGTCTATATGGAGACCTATTTTAGAAAAGTTTTGAACGAACTTTGTTACTGTAGTTTGGTACAAAAAAGTCTACTGCACGGTGGCTTGAAAAGGTAGTATGAAAGAGTTTTTTGCGGTCTTTGCTCGAGGGCGTCAGGGAGGCTTTCTGGCAGGGTTTCACAAAGGGAGGTCATATATAGACTATTTTGAGAAAGTTTGTGAACGACTTGTTACTACTAATCTACTGCGGGTTTTGGGTATCAAAAATCACTAAGGGAGGCTCTTCTGGGCAGGGTTTTCACAAGGGAGGTCATATATGGAGACCTATTTTAGAAAAGTTTGTGAACGAACTTTGTTACTGATGGTTTGGGTACAAAAAAGTCTACTGCAGGTGGCTTGAAAAGGTGTTATGAAAGAGTTTTTCTGCGGTCTTTGGCTCGAGGCGTCAGGAGCTTTCTGGCAGGGTTTCACAAGGAGGTAATATATGGAGACCTATTTTAGAAAAGTTTGTGAACGAACTTTGTTCTGTGGTTTGGGTACAAAAAAAGTCTACTGCACGGTGGCTTGAAAAGGTAGTTATGAAAGAGTTTTTGCGGTCTTTGGCTCGAGGGCGTCAGGGAGCTTTCTGGGCAGGGTTTCACAAGGGAGGTCATTATGGAGACCTATTTTGAGAAAAGTTGTGAACGAACTTTGTTACTATGTGTTTGGGTAAAAAAAGTCTACTCACGGTGGCTTGAAAAGGTAGTTATGAAAGAGTTTTTTGCGGTCTTTGGCTCGAGGGCTCAGAGGCTTTTCGGGCAGGGTTTCACAAAGGGAGTCATATATGGAGACCTATTTTGAGAAAGTTTGTGAAGAACTTTGTTACTGTGGTTTGGGTACAAAAAAGTCTACTGCACGGTGGCTTGAAAGGAGTTATGAAAGAGTTTTTCTGCGTCTTTGGCTCGAGGGCGTAGGGAGGCTTTCTGGCAGGGTTTCACAAAGGGAGGTCATATATGGAGACCTATTTTGAAAAAGTTTGTGACACTTGTTACTGTGGTTTGGTAAAAAAAAAGTCTACTGCCGGTGGCTTGAAAAGGTAGTTATGAAAGAGTTTTCATGCGGTCTTTGGCTCGGGGGCGCAGGGAGGCTTTCTGGCAGGGTTTCACAAAGGGAGGTCATATATGGGGACCTATTTTAGAAAAGTTTGTGAACGAACTTTGTTACTGATGGTTTGGTACAAAAAAGTCTACTGATGTGGGCTTGAAAAGGTAGTTATGAAAGAGTTTTTTCGGTCTTTGGCTCGAGGGCGTCAGGAGGCTTTCTGCAGGGTTTCACAAGGGAGGTCTATATGAGAACCTATTTTAGAAAAGTTTGTGAACGAACTTTGTTACTGTGGTTTGGGTCAAAAAAGTCTACTGCACGGTGGCTTAAAAGGTAGTTATGAAAGAGTTTTTCATGCGGTCTTTGGCTCGGGGGCGCCAGGAGGCTTTCTGGGCGGGTTTCACAAAGGGAGGTCATATATGGAGACCTATTTTAGAAAAGTTTGTGAACGAACTTTGTTACTGATGGTTTGGGTACAAAAAAAGTCTACGGCACGGTGGCTTGAAAGGTAGTTATGAAAGAGTTTTATGCGGTCTTTGCTCGGGCGTAGGGGGCTTTCTGGGCGGGTTTCACAAGGACGTCATATATGGAGAAATGTGGCGGGGTTTCACAAAGGGTGGTCATATATGGAGAAATGTTTTGAGAAAAGTTTGTGAACGAACTTTGTCACTAATGGTTTGGGTACAAAAAAATTCTACTGCACGGTGGCTTGAAAAGGTAGTTATGAAAGAGTTTTTATGTGGTCTTTGGCTCGAGGGCGTCAGGGAGGCTTTCTAGGCAGGGTTTCACAAAGGGACATCATATATGGAGACCTATTTTGAGAAAAGTTTGTGAACGAACTTTGTTACTGATGGTTTGGGTACAAAAAAAGTCTACTGCACGGTGGCTTGAAAAGGTAGTTATGAAAGAGTTTTTCTGCGGTCTTTGGCTCGAGGGCGTCAGGGAAGCTTTCTGGGCAGGGTTTCACAATGGGAGGTCATATATGGGGGTTGTCACAATGGGAGGTCATATATGGAGACCTATTTTTAGAAAAGTTGTGAACGAACTTTGTTACTGATGGTTTGGGTACAAAAAAAGTTACTAGCGGTGGCTTGAAAAGGTAGTTATGAAGAGTTTTTTGCGGTCTTGGCTCGAGGGCGTCAGGGAGCTTTCTGGGCAGGGTTTCACAAAGGGAGGTCATATATGGAGACCTATTTTGAGAAAAGTTTGTGAACGAACTTTGTTACTGTGGTTTGGGTAAAAAAGTCTACTCACGGTGGCTTGAAAAGGTAGTTATGAAAGTTTTTGCGGTCTTTGGCTCGAGGGGAGGGAGGTTTTGGAGGGTTTCAAAAGGGAGGCATATATGGAGACCTATTTTAGAAAAGTTTGTGAAGAACTTTGTTACTGCTGGTTTGGGTACAAAAGTCTACTGCACGGTGGCTTGAAAAGGTAGTTATGAAGAATTTTTCTGCGGTCTTTGGCTCGAGGGCGTCAGGGAGGCTTCTAGGCAGGGTTTCACAAAGGGAGGTCATATATGGAGACCTATTTTGAGAAAAGTTTGTGAACGAACTTTGTTACTGCGTGGTTTGGGTATAAAAAAAGTCTACTGCACGGTGGCTTGAAAAGGTAGTTATGAAAGAGTTTTCATGCGGTCTTTGGCTCGGGGCGCCAGGGAGGCTTTTGGGCAGGGTTTCCAAAGGGAGGTCATATATGGAGACCTATTTTAGAAAAGTTTGTGAACGAACTTTGTTACTGATGGTTTGGTACAAAAAAGTTACTGGATGGTGGCTTGAAAAGGTAGTTATGAAGAGTTTTTCTGCGGTCTTGGCTCGAGGGCCAGGGAGGCTTTCGGAGGGTTTTACAAAGGGAGGTCATATATGGAGACCTATTTGAGAAAAGTTTGTGAACGAACTTTGTTACTATGGTGTGTACAAAAAAGTCTACCGCAGGTGGCTTGAAAAGGTAGTTATGAAAGAGTTTTATGCGGTCTTTGGCTCGGGGCGCTCAGGAGGCTTTCTGGCGGGTTTCACAAAGGGAGGTCATATATGGAGACCTATTTAGAAAAGTTTGTGAACGAACTTTGTTACTGATGGTTTGGGTCAAAAAAGTCTACTGCACGGTGGCTTGAAAAGGTAGTTGAAAGAGTTTTCATGCGGTCTTTGGCTGGGGCGCAGGAGGCTTTCTGGGCAGGTTTCACAAAGGGAGGTCATATATGGAGACCTATTTGAAAAGTTTGTGAACAACTTTGTTACTGATGGTTTGGGTACAAAAAAAGTCTACGCCGGTGGCTTGAAAGGTGTATGAAAGAGTTTTTTGCGGTCTTTGCTCGAGGGGTAGGGAGGTTTCTGGGCAGGGTTTCACAAGGGAGTCATATATGGAGAAATTTTTGAGAAAAGTTTGTGAACGAACTTTGTTACGATGGTTGGGTACAAAAAAAGTTTATGCACGGTGGCTTGAAAAGGTAGTTAGAAAGAGTTTTTATGCGGTCTTTGGCTCGAGGGCGTCAGGGAGGCTTTCTGGGCAGGGTTTCACAAAGGGAGTCATATGGAACCTATTTGAGAAAAGTTTGTGAACGAACTTTGTACTGATGGTTGGTACAAAAAAAGTCTACTGCACGGTGGCTTGAAAAGGTAGTATGAAAGGTTTTTCTGCGGTCTTTGGCTCGAGGGGGTAGGGAGGCTTTCGGGCAGGGTTTCACAAGGGAGGTCATATATGGAGACCTATTTAGAAAAGTTTGTGAACAACTTTGTTACTGATGTTTGGGTACAAAAAAGTCTACTGCACGGTGGCTTAAAAGGTAGTTATGAAAGAGTTTTTATGGTCTTGTGCTGAGGGCTCAGGGAGGCTTTCTGGCAGGGTTTCACAAAGGGAGGTCATATATGGAGACCTATTTTCAGAAAAGTTTGTGAACGAACTTTGTTACTGATGGTTTGGGTACAAAAAAAGTCTACTGCACGGTGGCTTGAAAAGGTAGTTATGAAAGAGTTTTCATGCGGTCTTTGGCTCGGGGGCGCCAGGGAGGCTTTCTGGGCAGGGTTTCACAAAGGGTGGTCATATATGGAGACCTATTTTCAGAAAAGTTTGTGAACGAACTTTGTTACTGATGGTTTGGGTACAAAAAGTCTACGGCACGGTGGCTTGAAAAGGTAGTTATGAAAGAGTTTTATGCGGTCTTTGGCTCAGGGCGTCAGGGAGGCTTTCTGGGCGGGTTTCACAAAGGGAGGTCATATATGGAGAATTTTTGAGAAAAGTTTGTGAACGAACTTTGTTACTGATGGTTTGGGTACAAAAAATCTAATGCAAGGTGGTTGAAAAGGTAGTTATGAAAGAGTTATGGGTCTTTGGCTCGGGCGTCAGGGAGGCTTTCTGGGCAGGGTTTCACAAAGGGAGTCATATATGGAGACCTATTTTGAGAAAAGTTTGTGAACAACTTTGTTACTGAGTTTGGGTACAAAAAAGTCTACTGCACGGTGGCTTGAAAAGGTAGTTATGAAAGAGTTTTTTATGCGGTCTTGCTCGAGGGGCTAGGGAGGTTTCTGGGCAGGGTTTCACAAGGGAGGTCATATATGGAGACCTATTTTAGAAAAGTTTGTGAACGAACTTGTTACTGTAGTTTGGGTACAAAAAAAGTCTCACTGCACGGTGGCTTGAAAAGGTAGTTATGAAAGAGTTTTTCTGGGTCTTTGGCTCGAGGGCGTCAGGGAGGCTTTCTGGCAGGGTTTCACAAAGGGAGGTCATATATGGAGACCTATTTTGAGAAAAGTTTGTGACGAACTTTGTTATCTGGTTTGGGTACAAAAAAGTCTACTGCACGGTGGCTGAAAAGTAGTTATGAAAGAGTTTTCATGCGGTCTTTGGCTCGGGGGCGCTAGGGAGGCTTTCTGGGCGGGTTTCACAAGGGAGGTCATATTGGAGACCTATTTTAGAAAAGTTTGTGACGAACTTTGTTACTGATGGTTGGTACAAAAAAAGTCTACTGCACGGTGGCTTGAAAAGGTAGTTATGAAAGGTTTTCATGCGGTCTCTTTGGCTGGGGCGCTAGGGAGGCTTTCTGGGCAGGGTTTTCAACGGGGGTCATATATGGAGACCTATTTAAAAAGTTTGTGAACGAACTTTGTTACTGATGGTTTGGGTACAAAAAAAGTCTACTGACGGTGGCTGAAAAGGTAGTTATGAAAGAGTTTTATGCGTGGTCTTGGCTCGAGGGGTCAGGGAGGCTTTCTGGGGGGGTTTCACAAGGGAGTCATATATGGAGAAATTTTTGAGAAAAGTTTGTGAACGAACTTTGTTACTGATGGTTTGGGTACAAAAAAAATATGCACGGTGGCTTGAAAAGGTAGTAGTTAGAAAGAGTTTTATGCGGTCTTTGTCCGAGGGCGTCAGGGAGGCTTTCTGGCAGGGTTTCACAAAGGGAGTCATATATGGAACCTATTTTGAGAAAAGTTTGTGAACGAACTTTTTACTGATGGTTTGGTACAAAAAAAGTCTACTGCACGGTGGCTTGAAAAGTAGTTATGAAAGAGTTTTTTGCGGTCTTTGGCTCGAGGGCGTAGGGAGGCTTTTCGGGCAGGGTTTCACAAAGGGAGGTCATATATGGAGACCTATTTTTAGAAAAGTTTGTGAACGAACTTTGTTACTGATGTTTGGGTACAAAAAAGTCTATGCAGGTGGCTTGAAAAGGTAGTATGAAAGAGTTTTTCTGCGGTCTTTGGCTCGAGGGGTCAGGGAGGCTTTTGGGCAGGGTTTCACAAAGGGAGGTCATATATGGAGACCTATTTGAGAAAAGTTTGTGAACGAACTTGTACTGTGGTTTGGGTACAAAAAAAGTCTATGCACGGTGGCTTGAAAAGGTAGTTATGAAAGAGTTTTATGCGGTCTTGGCTGGGGGCGCTAGGGAGGTTTCTGGGCAGGGTTTCACAAAGGGAGGTCATATATGGAGACCTATTTTAGAAAAGTTTGTGAACGAACTTTGTTACTGATGGTTTGGTACAAAAAAAGTACTATGCACGTGGCTTGAAAAGGTAGTTATGAAAAGTTTTATGCGGTTTTGGCTCGAGGGCGTCAGGGAGGCTTTCTGGGCGGGTTTCACAAAGGGAGTCATATATGGAGAAATTTTTGAGAAAAGTTTGTGAACGACTTTGTTACTGATGGTTTGGGTACAAAAAAAATCTACTGCACGGTGGCTTGAAAAGGTAGTATTGAAAGAGTTTTTAGTGGTCTTTGGCTCGAGGGCGTCAGGGAGGCTTTCTGGGCAGGGTTTCACAAAGGGACATCATATATGGAGACCTATTTTGAGAAAAGTTTGTGAACGAACTTTGTTACTGATGGTTTGGGTACAAAAAAAGTCTACTGCACGGTGGCTTGAAAAGGTAGTTATGAAAGAGTTTTTCTGCGGTCTTTGGCTCGAGGGCGTCAGGGAGGCTTTCTGGGCAGGGTTTCACAATGGGAGGTCATATATGGAGACCTATTTTTAGAAAAGTTTGTGAACGAACTTTGTTACTGATGTTTGGGTACAAAAAAAGTCTACTGCACGGTGGCTTGAAAAGGTGTATGAAGATGTTTTTTCGGTCTTGGCTCGAGGGCGTAGGGAGGCTTTCTGGCAGGGTTTCACAAAGGGAGGTCATATATGGAAAGTCTATTGAGAAAAGTTTGTGAACGAACTTTTTAGCTGGTTTGGGTACAAAAAAAGCTTACTGCACGTGGCTGAAAAGGTAGTTATGAAAGAGTTTTCTGGTCTTTGCTCGGGGCGCAGGGGAGCTTTCTGGGCAGGGTTTCACAAGGGAGGTCATATATGGAGACCTATTTTAGAAAAGTTTGTGAACGAACTTTGTTACTGATGGTTTGGGTACAAAAAAAGTCTATGCACGGTGGCTTGAAAAGGTAGTTATGAAGAGTTTTTCTGCGGTCTTTGGCTGAGGGCGAGGGAGGCTTTCTGGGCAGGGTTCACAAAGGGAGGTATATATGGAGACCTATTTTTAGAAAAGTTTGTGAACGAACTTTGTTTCTGATGGTTTGGGTACAAAAAAAATTCTACTGACGTGGTTGAAAAGGTAGTTATGAAGATTTTTTTCGGTCTTTGGCTCGAGGGCGTCAGGGAGGCTTTCTGGGCAGGGTTTCACAAAGGGAGGTCATATATGGAGACCTATTTGAGAAAAGTTTGTGAACGAACTTTGTTACTGATGGTTTGGGTACAAAAAATACTGCACGGTGGCTTGAAAAGGTAGTTATGAAAGAGTTTTTCATCGGTCTTTTGCTCGGGGCGCAGGGAGGCTTTCTGGGCAGGGTTTCACAAAGGGAGGTCATATATTGAGACCTATTTTTAGAAAAGTTTGTGAACGAACTTTGTTACTGATGGTTTGGGTACAAAAAAAGTCTACTGCACGGTGGCTTGAAAAGGTAGTTATGAAAGAGTTTTTATGCGGTCTTTGGCTCGAGGGCGTCAGGGAGGCTTTCTGGGCAGGGTTTCACAAAGGGACGTCATATATGGAGACCTATTTTGAGAAAAGTTTGTGAACGAACTTTGTTACTGATGGTTTGGGTACAAAAAAAGTCTACTGCACGGTGGCTTGAAAAGGTAGTTATGAAAGAGTTTTTATGCGGTCTTTGGCTCGAGGGCGTTAGGGAGGCTTTTTGGGCAGTGTTTCACAATGGGAGGTCATATATGGAGACCTATTTTCAGAAAAGTTTGTGAACTAACTTTGTTACTGATGGTTTGGGTACAAAAAAAGTCTACGGCACAGTGGCTTGAAAAGGTAGTTATGAAAGAGTTTTTATGCGGTATTTGGCTCGAAGGCGTCAGGGAGGCTTTCTGGGCGGGGTTTCACAAAGGGACGTCATATATGGAGAAATTTTGAGAAAAGTTGTGAACGAACTTTGTACTGATGGTTGTGGTACAAAAAAATCTACGCACGGTGGCTTGAAAAGGTAGTTATGAAAGAGTTTTTATGTGGTCTTTGGCTCGAGGGCGTCAGGGAGGCTTTCTGGGCAGGGTTTCACAAAGGGACATCATATATGGAGACCTATTTTGAGAAAAGTTTGTGAACGAACTTTGTTACTGATGGTTTGGGTACAAAAAAAGTCTACTGCACGGTGGCTTGAAAAGGTAGTTATGAAAGAGTTTTTCGGTCTTTGCGAGGGCGTCAGGGAGGCTTTCTGGGCAGGGTTTCACAAGGGAGGTCATATATGGGAGACTATTTTTAGAAAAGTTGTGAACGAACTTTGTTACTGATGTTTGGGTACAAAAAAGTCTACTGCACGGTGGCTTGAAAAGGTAGTTATGAAAGAGTTTTTCATGCGGTTTTGGCTCGAGGGCCCAGGGAGGCTTTTCGGGCAGGGTTTCACAAAGGGAGGTCATATATGGG
This sequence comes from Thinopyrum elongatum, assembly GCA_011799875.1. Lineage (NCBI taxonomy): Eukaryota > Viridiplantae > Streptophyta > Magnoliopsida > Poales > Poaceae > Thinopyrum > Thinopyrum elongatum. The sequence goes on along the minus strand of JAAAXO010000619.1, from coordinate 34,564 downwards.
AACTATTTTGAGAAAAGTTGTGAACGACTTTGTTATGTGGTTTGGGTACAAAAAAAGTCTACTGCATGTGGCTGAAAAGGTAGTTATGAAAGAGTTTTTCATGGGGTTTTGCTCGGGGCGCCAGGGAGGCTTTCTGGGCAGGGTTTCACAAGGGAGGTCATAAGAACCTATTTTAAAAAGTTGTGAACGAACTTTGTACGATGGTTTGGGTACAAAAAAAGTCTACTGCACGGTGGCTTGAAAAGGTAGTTATGAAGAGTTTTTCTGGGTCTTTGGCTTGAGGGCGTCAGGAGGCTTTCTGGGCAGGGTTTCACAAAGGGGTTATATATGAGAACCTATTTTTAGAAAAGTTTGTGAACAACTTTGTTACTGATGGTTTGGGTACAAAAAAAGTCTACTGGACGGTGGCTTGAAAAGGTAGATTGAAAGATTTTTTGCGGTCTTGGCTCGAGGGCGTAGGGAGGCTTTCTGGGCAGAGGGTTCAAAAGGAGGTCATATGGAGACCTATTTTGAGAAAAGTTTGTGAACGAACTTTGTTACTGTGGTTTGGGTACAAAAAAGTTTACTGCACGGTGGCTTGAAAAGGTAGTTGAAAGAGTTTTCATCGGTTTTTGCTGGGGCGCAGGGAGGGTTTCTGCAGGGTTTCACAAAGGGAGGTCATATATGGAGACCTATTTTAGAAAAGTTTGTGAACGAACTTTGTTACTGATGGTTTGGGTACAAAAAAGTCTACGCACGGGGCTTGAAAGGTAGTTATGAAAGAGGTTCTGCGGTCTTTGGCTCGAGGGCGTAGGGAGGCTTTCTGGCGGGGTTTCACAAAGGGAGTCATATATGGAGACTATTTTGAGAAAAGTTTGTGAACGAACTTGTTACTGATGGTTTGGGTACAAAAAAATCTACTGCACGGTGGCTTGAAAAGGTAGTTATGAAAGAGTTTTTATGCGGTCTTTGGCTCGGGGGAGGGAGGGGGGGAGGGGTCAAAAGGGAGGTCATATATGGAGACCTATTTTAGAAAAGTTTGTGAACGAACTTTGTTATGTGAGTTTGGGTACAAAAAAGTCTACTGCAGGTGGCTTGAAAAGGGAGTTATGAAAGAGTTTTATGCGGTTTTGGCTCGAGGGCGTCAGGGAGGCTTTCTGGCAGGTTTCACAAGGGAAGGTCATATATGGAGACTATTTTTAGAAAAGTTTGTGAACGAACTTTGTTACTGGGTTTGGGTACAAAAAAAGTCTACTGCAGTGGCTGAAAAGGTAGTTAGAAAGAGTTTTCATGGGTCTTGGCTCGGGGCGCAGGGAGGCTTTTCGGGCAGGGTTTCACAAGGGAGGTCATATATGGAGACCTATTTAGAAAAGTTTGTGAACGAACTTTGTTACTGATGGTTTGGGTACAAAAAAAAGTCTACTGCACGGTGGCTTGAAAAGGGAGTTATGAAAGAGTTTTTTGGGTCTTTGGCGAGGGGGCAGGAGGCTTTTGGGGGTTTCACAAGGGAGGTATTATGGAGACCTTTTTTAGAAAAGTTTGTGAACGAACTTTGTTACTGATGGTTGTGGTACAAAAAAAGTTAATGGAGGTGGTTGAAAAGGGAGTTATGAAAGAGTTTTCATGCGGTCTTTGGCTCGAGGGCGTCAGGGGGAGCTTTCTGGGCAGGGTTTACAAAGGGAGGTCATATATGGAGACCTATTTGAGAAAGTTTTGTGACGAACTTTGTTACTGATGGTTTGGTACAAAAAAAGTTTACTGCACGTCGTTGAAAAGGTAGTTATGAAAGAGTTTTCTAGTTCTTTGGCTCGAGGGCGTAGGGAGGCTTTCTGGGCAGGGTTTCCACAAGGGAGGTCATATATGGAGACCTATTTGAGAAAAGTTGTGAACGAACTTTGTTACTGTGTGGTTTGGGTACAAAAAAAGTCTACTGCACGTGGCTTGAAAAGGTAGTTATGAAAGATTTTTCTGCGGTCTTTGGCTCGGGGGCGCAGGAGGGCTTTCTGGAGGGTTTCACAAGGGAGGTCATATATGGAGAACTATTTTGAAAAAGTTTGAACGAACTTTGTTACTGATGGTTTGGGTACAAAAAAAGTCTACTGCACGGTGGCTTGAAAAGGTAGTTATGAAAGAGTTTTTATGCGGTCTTGGCTCGAGGGCGTCAGGGGGCTTTCTGGGCGGGTTTCACAAAGGGAGTCATATATGGAGAATTTTGAGAAAAGTTGTGAACGAACTTTGTTACTGATGGTTTGGTAAAAAAAATCTACTGGAGGTGGCTTGAAAAGGTAGTTAGAAAGAGTTTTTATGCGGTCTTTGGCTCGAGGGCGTCAGGGAGGCTTTCTGGGCAGGGGTTCACAAAGGGAGTCATATATGGAGACCTATTTGAAAAAAGTTTGTGAACGAACTTTTACTGATGTTTGGGTACAAAAAAGCTACTGCACGGTGGCTTGAAAAGGTAGTTATGAAAGAGTTTTTTCTGCGGGTTTGTCTCGAGGGCGTCAGGGAGCTTTCTGGGCAGGGTTTCACAAGGGAGGTCATATATGGACCTATTTGAGAAAAGTTTGTGAAAGAACTTTGTTACTGGGTTGTGGTAAAAAAAAGTCTACGCACGTGGCTTGAAAGGTAGTTATGAAAGAGTAGCGGTCTTTGGCTGGGGGGTCAGGAGGTTTCTGGGAGGGTTTCACAAAGGGAGGTCATATATGGAGACCATTTTGAGAAAAGTTTGTGAACAACTTGTGTACTGATGGTTTGGGTACAAAAAAGTTACTGCACGGTGGCTTGAAAAGGTAGTTATGAAGAGTTTTCATCGGTCTTTTGCTCGGGGGCGTCAGGGAGGCTTTCTGGGCAGGTGTTCACAAAGGGGGTCATATATGGAGACCTATTTTGAGAAAAGTTTGTGAACGAACTTTGTTACTGATGTTTGGGTACAAAAAAAGTCTACGCACGGTGGCTTGAAAAGGTAGTTATGAAAGAGTTTGGTCTTTGTGGCTGAGGGCGGCAGGGAGGTGGCTGGGGGTTTCACAAAGGGAGTCATATATGGAGAAATTTGAGAAAAGTTTTGGAACGAACTTTGTTACTGATGGTTTGGGTACAAAAAAAGTCTACTGCACGGTGGCTTGAAAAGGTAGTTATGAAAGAGTTTTTGCGGTCTTTGGCTCGAGGGCGTCAGGGAGGCTTTCTGGGCAGGGTTTCACAAAGGGAGGTCATATATGGAGACCTATTTTTAGAAAAGTTTGTGAACGAACTTTGTTACTGATGGTTTGGGTACAAAAAAAGTCTACTGCAGGTGGTGAAAAGGTAGTTATGAAAGGTTTTTCTGCGGTCTTTGGCGAGGGCGAGGGAGGCTTTCTGGCAGGGTTTCACAAGGGGAGTCATATATGGAGACATATTTGAGAAAAGTTTGTGAACGAACTTTGTTACTGTGGTTGGGTACAAAAAAAGTCTACTGCACGGTGGCTGAAAAGGTAGTTATGAAAGAGTTTTTCATGCGTTCTTGGCTCGGGGGGCTAGGGAGGCTTTCTGGCAGGGTTTCACAAGGGAGGTCATATATGGAGACCTATTTTAGAAAAGTTTGTGAACGAACTTTGTTAATGATGGTTTGGTACAAAAAAAGTCTACTGCACGGTGGCTTGAAAAGTAGTTATGAAAGAGTTTTTCTGCGGTCTTTGGCTCGAGGGCGTCAGGAGGCTTTCTGGGCAGGGTTTCACAAGGGAGGTAATATGGAGACCTATTTTAGAAAGTTTGTGAACGAACTTGTTACTGATGGTTTGGGTACAAAAAAAGTCTACTGGACGGTGGCTCTAAAAGGTAGGTATGAAAGAGTTTTTTGCGGTCTTTGGCTCGAGGGCGTTAGGGAGGCTTTCTGGGCAGGGTTTCACAAAGGGAGGTCATATATGGAGACCTATTTTGAGAAAAGTTGTGAGAGAACTTTGTTACTGATGGTTGGTACAAAAAAGTACTGCACGGTGGCTTGAAAAGGTAGTTATGAAAGAGGTTTCTAGTCTTTGGCTCGAGGGCGGTAGGAGGCTTTCTGGGCAGGGTTTCACAAAGGGAGGTCATATTGGAGACCTATTTTGAGAAAAGTTGTGAACAACTTTGTTACTGAGTTTGGGTACAAAAAAGTCACTGCACGGTGGCTTGAAAAGGTAGTTATGAAAAGTTTCATGCGGTCTTTGGCTGGCTCGGGGCGCAGGAGGCTTTCTGGGCAGGGTTTCACAAAGGGAGGTCATATATGGAGACCTATTTTGAGAAAAGTTGTGAACGAACTTTGTTACTGATGGTTTGGGTACAAAAAAAGTCTACGCACGGTGGCTTGAAAAGTAGTTATGAAAGAGTTTTTGCGGTCTTTGGCTCGAGGGCGTCAGGGAGGCTTTCTCGGCGGGTTCACAAAGGGAGGTCATATATGGGAAATTTTTGAGAAAAGTTTGTGAACGAACTTTGTTACTGATGGTTTGGGTACAAAAAAATTCACTGCAGGTGGCTTGAAAAGTAGTTATGAAAGAGTTTTATGCGGTCTTTGGCTCGAGGGCGTAGGGAGGCTTTCTGGGCAGGGTTTCACAAAGGGATCATATATGGAGACCTATTTTAGAAAAGTTTGTGAACGAACTTTGTTACTGATGGTTTGGGTACAAAAAAAGTCTACTGCACGGTGGCTTGAAAAGGTAGTTATGAAAGAGTTTTTCTGCGGTCTTTGCTCGAGGGCGTCAGGGGGGCTTTCTGGGCAGGGTTTCACAAGGGAGGTCATATATGGAGACTATTTTGAGAAAAGTTTGTGAACGAACTTTGTTACTGTGGTTTGGGTAAAAAAGTCTACGCACTGGCTGGAAAGGTAGTATGAAAGAGTTTTCATGCGGTCTTTGGCTCGGGGGCGCCAGGGAGGCTTTCTGGGAGGGTTTCACAGGGAGGTCATATATGGAGACCTATTTTAGAAAAGTTTGTGAACGACTTTGTTACTGATGGTTTGGTAAAAAAAAGTCTACTGCAGGTGGCTTGAAAAGGTAGTTATGAAAGAGTTTTTCTGCGGTCTTTGGCTCAGGGCGTCAGGGAGGCTTTCTGGCAGGGTTTCACAAGGAGGTATATATGGGAGACCTATTTTTAGAAAAGTTGTGAACGAACTTTGTTACTGATGTTTGGGTACAAAAAAATCTACTGCACGTGGCTTGAAAAGGTAGTTATGAAAGGGTTTTCTGCGGTTTTTGGCTCGAGGGCGTCAGGGAGGCTTTCTGGGCAGGGTTTCAAAAGGGAGGTCATATATGGAGACCTATTTGAGAAAGTTTGTGAACGAACTTTGTTACTGATGGTTTGGGTACAAAAAAGTCAATGCACGTGGCTTGAAAAGGTAGTTATGAAAGAGTTTTCTGCGGTCTTTGGCTCGAGGTCAGGGAGGCTTTTGGCAGGGTTTCACAAAGGGAGGTCATATATGGAGACCTATTTTGAGAAAAATTTGTGAAAGAACTTTGTTACTGATGGTTTGGGTACAAAAAAGTCTACTGCACGGTGGCTTGAAAAGGTAGTTATGAAAGTGTTTTCATGCGGTCTTTCGTCGGGGGGCGCTAGGGAGGCTTTCTGGGCAGGGTTTCACAGGGAGGTCATATAGGAGACCTATTTTGAAAAGTTTGTGAACGAACTTTGTTACTGATGGTTTGGGTACAAAAAAGTCCACTGCACGTGGCTGAAAGGTAGTTATGAAAGAGTTTTTCTGCGGTCTTTGGCTCGAGGCTCAGGGAGGCTTTCTGGGCAGGGTTTCACAAGGGAGGTCATATACGGAGACCTATTTTGAGAAAAGTTTGTGAACGAACTTTGTTACTGTTGGTTTGGGTACAAAAAAGTCTACTGCACGGTGGCTTGAAAAGGTAGTTATGAAGAGTTTTCATGCGGGTTTGCGTCGGGGGCCTAGGGAGGCTTTGGGCAGGGTTTCACAAAGGGAGGTCAATATGGAGACCTATTTAGAAAAGTTTGTGAACGAACTTTGTTACTGATGGTTTGGGTACAAAAAAAGTCTACGCACGGTGGCGTTGAAAAGTGTTATGAAAGAGTTTTTATGCGGTCTTTGGCTCGAGGGGCGTCAGGGAGGCTTTCTGGGCGGGTTTCACAAAGGGAGGTCATATATGGGAAATTTTTGAGAAAAGTTTGTGAACGAACTTTGTTACTGATGGTTTGGGTACAAAAAAGTCTAATCACGGTGGCTTGAAAAAGTAGTTATGAAAGAGTTTTAGCGGTCTTGGCTGGGGGCGCAGGGAGGTTTCTGGGGGGGTTTCACAAGGGAGGTCATTATGGAGACCTATTTTTAGAAAAGTTTGTGAACGAACTTTGTTACTGATGGTTGGTAAAAAAAAGTCTACTGCAGGTGGCTTGAAAAGTAGTTATGAAAGAGTTTTTCTGCGGTCTTTGGCTCAGGGCGTCAGGAGGCTTTCTGGGCAGGGTTTCACAAGGAGGTATATATGGAGACCTTTTAGAAAAGTTTGTGAACGAAATTTGTTACTGATGGTTTGGGTACAAAAAAAGTCTACTGCACGTGGCTTGAAAAGGTAGTTATGAAAGAGTTTTATGCGGTTGGTCGAGGGCGTCAGGGAGGCTTTTGGGCAGGTTCAGTCAAAAGGGAGGTCATATATGGAGACCTATTTGAGAAAGTTTGTGAACGAACTTTGTTACTGATGGTTTGGGTACAAAAAGTTCACTGCACGGTGGCTTGAAAAGGTAGTTATGAAAGAGTTTTTCTGCGGTCTTTGGCTCGGGCTCAGGGAGGCTTTGGGCAGGGTTTCACAAAGGGAGGTCATATATGGAGACCTATTTTGAGAAAAATTGTGAAAGAACTTTGTACTGTGGTTTGGGTACAAAAAAGTCTACTGCACGGTGGCTTGAAAAGTAGTTATAAAAGTTTTTCATGCGGTTTTCGTCGGGGCGCCTAGGGAGGCTTTCTGGGCAGGGTTTCACAAGGGAGGTCATATGGAGACCTATTTTAGAAAAGTTTGTGAACGAACTTTGTTACTGATGGTTTGGGTACAAAAAAAGTCACTGCACGTGGCTTGAAAAGGTAGTTATGAAAGAGTTTTTCTGCGGTCTTTGGCTCGAGGCTCAGGGAGGCTTTCTGGGCAGGGGTTCACAAAGGGAGGTCATATATGGAGACCTATTTTGAGAAAAGTTTGGAACGAACTTTGTTACTGTGGTTTGGGTACAAAAAAAGTCTCTGACGGTGGCTTGAAAAGGTAGTTATGAAGAGTTTTCATGCGGTCTTTTTCGACGGGGGCCAGGGAGGCTTTCTGGGCAGGGTTTCACAAGGGAGGTCATATAAGGAGACCTATTTTAGAAAAGTTTGTGAACGAACTTTGTTACTGATGGTTTGGGTACAAAAAAGTCTACGCACGGTGGCTTGAAAAGTAGTTATGAAAGAGTTTTTATGCGGTCTTTGGCTCGAGGCGGTCAGGGAGGCTTTCTGGGCGGGGTTCACAAAGGGAAGTCATAAGGTGAAATTTTTGAGAAAAGTTTGTGAACGAACTTTGTTACTGATGGTTTGGTACAAAAAATTTACTCACGGTGGCTTGAAAAAGTAGTTATAAAGAGTTTTATGCGGTCTTTGGTCGAGGGGTAGAGGCTTTCTGGGCAGGGTTTCACAAAGGGAGTCATATATGGAGACCTATTTGAGAAAAGTTGTGAACGAACTTTGTTACTGGGGTTGGGTACAAAAAAGTTACTGCACGGTGGCTTGAAAAGGTAGTTTGAAAGAGTTTTATGCGGTCTTTGCTCGGGGGGCCAGGGAGGGTTCGGGCAGGGTTTCACAAAGGGAGGTCATATATGGAGACCTATTTTAGAAAAGTTTGTGAACGAACTTTGTTACTGATGGTTTGGGTACAAAAAAAGTCTACGCACGGTGGCTTGAAAAGGTTTAGTTGAAAGAGTTTTATGCGGTCTTTGGCTCGAGGCGTCAGGGAGGCTTTCTGGCAGGGTTTCACAAAGGGAGTCATATATGGAGAAATTTTGAGAAAAGTTGTGAACGAACTTTGTTACTGATAGTTTGGGTACAAAAAAATCTACTGCACGGTGGCTTGAAAAGGTAGTTATGAAAGAGTTTTTATGCGGTTTTTGGCTCGAGGGCGTCAGGGAGGCTTTCTGGGCAGGGTTTCACAAAGGGAGGTCATATATGGAGACCTATTTTTAGAAAAGTTTGTGAAACGAACTTTGTTACTGATGTTTGGGTACAAAAAAGTTCTGCAGGTGGCTTGAAAAGGTAGTTATGAAAGAGTTTTTGCGGTCTTTGGCTCGAGGGGCTCAGGGAGGCTTTCTGGCAGGGTTTCACAAAGGGAGGTCATATATGGAGACCTATTTTTAGAAAAGTTTGTGAACGAACTTTGTTAATGGGTTTGGGTAAAAAAAGTCTACTGCACGTGGCTGAAAAGGTAGTTATGAAAGAGTTTTATGCGGTCTTTGGCTCGGGGGCGCGCAGGGAGGCTTTTGGGCAGGGTTTTTCAAAGGGAGGTCATATATGGAGACCTATTTTAGAAAAGTTTGTGAACGAACTTTGTTACTGAGGTTTGGGTACAAAAAAAAGTCTACTGCACGGTGGCTTGAAAAGTAGTAGAAGAGTTTTTCTGCGGTCTTGGCTGAGGGCGTCAAGGAGGCTTTCTGGGCAGGGTTTCACAAGGGAGGTACTATATATGGAGACCTTTTAGAAAAGTTTGTGAACGAACTTTGTTACTGATGGTTTGGGTACAAAAAAAGTCTACTGGACGGTGGCTTGAAAAGGTAGTTATGAAAGAGTTTTTCGCGGTCTTGGCTCGAGGGCGTCAGGAGGCTTTCTGGGCAGGGTTTCACAAAGGGAGGTCATATATGGGACCTATTTTGAGAAAAGTTTGTGAAGAACTTGTTACTGATGGTTTGGGTACAAAAAAAGTCTACTGCACGTGGCTTGAAAAGGTAGTTATGAAAGAGTTTTTTTCGGTCTTTGGCTGAGGGCGTAGGGAGGTTTCTGGGCAGGGTTTCACAAAGGGAGGTCATATATGGAGACCTATTTGAGAAAAGTTGTGAACAACTTTGTTACTGCTAGTTGGGTACAAAAAAGTCTACGCACGGTGGCTTGAAAAGGTAGTTATGAAAGATTTCATTGCGGTCTTTGGCTCGGGGGCGCAGGAGGCTTTCTGCGGCAGGGTTTCACAAGGGAGGTCATATATGCGCTTTCTGGGCACGGTTTCACAATGGGAGGTCATATATGGAGACCTATTTTAAGAAAAGTTTGTGAACGAACATTGTTACTGATAGTTTGGGTACAAAAAAAGTCTACTGCACGGTGGCTTGAAAAGGTAGTTATGAAAGAGTTTTTCTGCGGTCTTTGGCTCGAGGGCGTCAGGGAGGCTTTCTAGGCAGGGTTTCACAAAGGGAGGTCATAAATGGAGACCTATTTTGAGAAAAGTTTGTGAACGAACTTTGTTACTGCTGGTTTGGGTACAAAAAAAGTCTACTGCATGATGGCTAGAAAAGGTAGTTATGAAAGAGTTTTCATGCGGTCTTTCGCTCGGGGGCGCCAGGGAGGCTTTCTGGGCAGGGTTTCACTAAGGGAGGTCATATATGGAGACCTATTTTCAGAAAAGTTTGTGAACGAACTTTGTTACTGATGGTTTGGGTACAAAAAAAGTCTACTGCACGGTGGCTTGAAAAGGTAGTTATGACAGAGTTTTTCTGCGGTCTTTGGCTTGAGGGCGTCATAGAGGCTTTCTGGGCAGGGTTTCACAATGGGAGGTAATATATGGAGACCTATTTTTAGAAAAGTTTGTGAACGAACTTTGTTACTGATGGTTTGGGTACAAAAAAAGTCTACTGGACGGTGGCTTGAAAAGGTAGTTATGAAAGACTTTTTTTGCGGTCTTTGGCTCGAGGGCGTCAGGGAGGCTTTCTCGGCAGGGTTTCACAAAGGGAGGTCATATATGGAGACCTATTTTGAGAAAAGTTTGTGAACGAACTTTGTTACTGCTGGTTTGGGTACAAAAAAGTATACTGCACGGTGGCTTGAAAAGGTAGTTATGAAAGAGTTTTCATGCGGTCTTTTGCTCGGGGGCGCCAGGGAGGCTTTCTGGGCAGGGTTTCACAAAGGGAGGTCATATATGGAGACCTATTTTCAGAAAAGTTTGTGAACGAACTTTGTTACTGATGGTTTGGGTACAAAAAAAGTCTACGGCACGGTGGCTTGAAAAGGTAGTTAAGAAAGAGTTTTTATGCGGTCTTTGGCTCGAGGGCGTCAGGGAGGCTTTCTGGGCGGGATTTCACAAAGGGACGTCATATATGGAGAAATGTATTGAGAAAAGTTTGTGATCGAACTTTGTTACTGATGGTTTGGGTACAAAAAAATTCTACTGCACGGTGGCTTGAAAAGGTAGTTATTAAAGAGTTTTTATGCGGTCTTTGGCTCGAGGGCGTCAGGGAGGCTTTCTGGGCAGGGTTTCACAAAGAGAGGTCATATATGGAGACCTATTTTTAGAAAAGTTTGTGAACGAACTTTGTTACTGATAGTTTGGGTACAAAAAAGTCGACTGCATGGTGGCTTGAAAAGGTAGTCATGAAAGAGTTTTTCTGCGGTCTTTGGCTCGAGGGCGTCAGGGAGGCTTTCTAGGCAGGGTTTCACAAAGGGAGGTCATATATTTAGACATATTTTGAGAAAAGTTTGTGAACGAACTTTGTTACTGCTGGTTTGGGTACAAAAATCACTAAGGGAGGTCTTCTGGGCAGGGTTTCACTAAGGGAGGTCATATATGGAGACCTATTTTCAGAAAAGTTTGTGAACGAACTTTGTTACTGATGGTTTGGGTACAAAAAAAGTCTACTGCATGGTGGCTTGAAAAGGTAGTTATGAAAGAGTTTTTCTGCGGTCTTTGGCTCGAGGTCGTCAAGGAGGCTTTCTGGGCAGGGTTTCACAATGGGAGGTAATATATGGAGACCTATTTTTAGAAAAGTTTGTGAATGAACTTTGTTACTGATGGTTTGGGTACAAAAAAAGTCTACTAGACGGTGGCTTGAAAAGGTAGTTATGAAAGAGTTTTTCCGCGGTCTTTGGCTCGAGGGCGTCAGGGAGGCTTTCTGGGCAGGGTTTCACAAAGGGAGGTCATATATGGAGACCTATTTTGAGAAAAGTATGTGAACGAACTTTGTTACTGCTGGTTTGGGTATAAAAAAGTCTACTACACGGTGGCTTGAAAAGGTAGTTATGAAAGAATTTTTCCGCGGTCTTTGGCTCGAGGGCGTCAGGGAGGCTTTCTAGGCAGGGTTTCACAAAGGGAGGTCATATATGGAGACCTATTTTGAGAAAAGTTTGTGAATGAACTTTGTTACTGCTGGTTTGGGTACAAAAAAGTCTACTGCACGGTGGCTTGAAAAGGTAGTTATGGAAGAATTTTTCTGCGGTCTTTGGCTCGAGGGCGTTAGGGAGGCTTTCTAGGCAGGGTTTCACAAAGGGAGGTCATATATGGAGACCTATTTTGAGAAAAGTTTGTGAACGAACTTTGTTACTGCTGGTTTGGGTATAAAAAAAAGTCTACTGCACGGTGGCTTGAAAAGGTAGTTATGAAAGAGTTTTCATGCGGCCTTTGGCTCGGGGGCGCCAGGGAGGCTTTCTGGGCAGGGTTTCACAAAGGGAGGTCATATATGGAGACCTATTTTCAGAAAAGTTTGTGAACGAACTTTGTTACTGATGGTTTGTGTACAAAAAAAGTATACTGGATGATGGCTTGAAAAGGTAGTTAAGAAAGAGTTTTTCTGCGGTCCTTGGCTCGAGGGCACCAGGGAGGCTTTCTAGGTAGGGTTTCACAAAGGGAGGTCATATATGGGGACCTATTTTGAGAAAAGTTTGTGAACGAACTTTGTTACTAATGGTTTGTGTACAAAAAAACTCACCGCATGGTGGCTTGAAAAGGTAGTTATGAAAGAGTTTTTATGTGGTCTTTGGCTCGAGGGCGTCATGGAGGCTTTCTCGGCAGGGTTTCACAAAGGGAGGTCATATATGGAGACCTATTTTCAGAAAAGTTTGTGAACGAACTTTGTTACTGCTGGTTTGGGTGCAAAAAAGTCTACTGCACGGTGGCCTGAAAAGGTAGTTATGAAAGAGTTTTCATGCTGTCTTTGGCTCGGGGCGCATAGCTTCTTTCTGGGCAGGTTCACAAAGGGAGGTCATATATGGAGACCTATTTTCAGAAAAGTTTGTGAACGAACTTTGTTACTGATGGTTTGGGTACAAAAAAAGTCTCGGCCGGTGGCTTGAAAAGGTAGTTATGAAAGAGTTTTATGCGGTCTTTGGCTCGAGGGCGTAGGGAGGCTTTCTGGGCAGGGTTTCACAAAGGGAGTCATATATGGGAATTTTTGAGAAAAGTTTGTGAACGAACTTTGTTACGATGGTTTGGGTACAAAAATTCTACTGCAGCGTGGCTTGAAAAGTAGTTAGAAAGAGTTTTTATGCGGTCTTTGGCTCGAGGCGTCGGGAGGCTTTCTGGCAGGGTTTCACAAAGGGAGTCATATGGAACCTATTTTGAGAAAAGTTTGTGAACGAACTTTGTTACTGATGGTTTGGTACAAAAAAGTCTACGTCACGGTGGCTTGAAAAGGTAGTTATGAAAGAGTTTTTCGCGGTCTTTGGCTCGAGGCGTAGGGAGGCTTTCTGGCAGGGTTTCACAAGGGAGGTCATATATGGAGACCTATTTTAGAAAAGTTTGTGAACGAACTTTGTACTGATGTTTTGGTACAAAAAAGTCTATGCACGTGGCTTGAAAAGGTAGTTATGAAAGAGTTTTTCGCGTCTTTGCTCGAGGGCTCAGGGAGGCTTTCTGGCGGTTTCACAAGGGAGGTCATATATGGAGACCTATTTTGAGAAAGTTTGTGAACGAACTTTGTATTGTGGTTTGGGTACAAAAAATTCTACTGCACGGTGGCTTGAAAAGGTAGTTATGAAAAGATTTTTCATGCGGTCTTTGGCTCGGGGGCGCCAGGGAGGCTTTCTGGGCAGGGTTTCACAAGGGAGGTCATATATGAGACCTATTTTAGAAAATTTGTGACGAACTTTGTTACTGATGGTTTGGGTACAAAAAAGTCTACGGCACGGTGGCTTGAAAAGGTAGTTATGAAAGAGTTTTTATGCGGTCTTTGCTCAGGGCGTCAGGGAGCTTTCTGGGCGGGTTTCACAAAGGAGTCATATATGGAGACATTTTGAGAAAGTTTGTGAACGAACTTTGTTACTGATGGTTTGGGTACAAAAAATTCTACTGCACGGTGGCTTAAAGGTAGTATGAAAGAGTTTTATGGGTCTTTGCTCGAGGGCGTCGGGGAGGCTTTTCGGGCAGGGTTTCACAAAGGGACATCATATTGGAGACCTATTTTGAGAAAAGTTTGTGAACACTTTGTTACTGATGTTTGGGTACAAAAAAAGTCTACTGCACGGTGGCTTGAAGGTAGTTATGAAGAGTTTTTCTGCGTCTTTGGCTCGAGGGCGTCAGGGAGGCTTTCTGGGCAGGGTTTAACAAGGGGGTCATATATGGAGACCTATTTTAGAAAAGTTTGTGAACGAACTTTGTTACTGATGTTTGGGTACAAAAAAGTCTACTGCACGGTGGCTTGAAAAGGTAGTTATGAAAGAGTTTTTCTGGTCTTTGGCTCGAGGGGGTCAGGGAGGCTTTCTGGCAGGTTTCACAAGGGAGTCATATATGGAGACCTATTTTGAGAAAAGTTTGTGAACGAACTTTGTTACTGTGGTTTGGGTACAAAAAAGTCTACTGCACGTGGCTAGAAAAGTTAGGTATGAAAGAGTTTTCATGCGGTCTTTGGCTCGGGGGCGCTAGGGAGGCTTTCTGGGCAGGGTTTCACTCAGGGAGGTCATATATGGAGACCTATTTTCAGAAAAGTTTGTGTACGAACTTTGTTACTGATGGTTTCGGTACAAAAAAAGTCTACTGCACGGTGGCTTGAAAAGGTAGTTATGAAAGAGTTTTCATGCGGTCTTTGGCTCGGGGCGCTAGGAGGCTTTCTGGGCAGGGTTTCACAAGGGTCTATATGGAACCTTTTTTGAGAAGTTTTGTAACGAACTTTGTTACTGATGGTTTGGGTACAAAAAAAGTCTACTGCACGGTGGCTTGAAAAGGTAGTTATGAAAGTTTTTTATGCGGTCTTGCTCGAGGGCGTCAGGGAGGCTTTCTGGGCAGGGTTTCACAAGGGTCATATATGGAGACCATTTTGAGAAAAGTTTGTGAACGAACTTTGTTACTGATGTTTGGGTACAAAAAAATTTACTGCACGGTGGCTTGAAGGTAGTTGAAAAGAGTTTTTATGGCGTCTTTGGCTCGGGGCGTCAGGGAGGCTTTCTGGCAGGGTTTCACAAAGGGAGTCATATATGGAACCTATTTTGAGAAAAGTTTGTGAACGAACTTTTACTGATGGTTTGTACAAAAAAGTCTACTGCACGGTGGCTTGAAAGGTAGTTATGAAAGAGTTTTTCTGCGGTCTTTGGCTCGAGGGCGTAGGGAGCTTTCTGGGCAGGTTTCACAAGGGAGGTCATATATGAAGCCTATTTTGAAAAGTTTGTGAACACTTTGTTACTGATGTTTGGGTACAAAAAAAGTCATTCAGGTGGCTTGAAAAGGTGTTATGAAAGAGTTTTTCGCGGTCTTTGGCTCGAGGGCGTCAGGAGCTTTCTGGCAGGTTTTCACAAAGGGAGGTCATATATGGAGACCTATTTTGAGAAAAGTTTGTGAACGAACTTTGTTACTGCTGGTTTGGGTACAAAAAAGTCTACTGCACGGTGGCTTGAAAAGGTAGTTATGAAAGAGTTTTTCTGCGGTCTTTGGCTCGAGGGCGTCAGGGAGGCTTTCTGGCAGGGTTTCACAAAGGGAGGTCATATATGGAGACCTATTTTGAGAAAAGTTTGTGAACGAACTTTGTTACTGGGTTTGGGTACAAAAAAGTCTACTGCATGTGCTTGAAAAGGTAGTTATGAAAGAGTTTTCATGCGGTCTTTGCTCGAGGGCGCAGGAGGCTTTCTGGGCAGGGTTTACAAGGGAGGTCATATATGGAGACCTATTTTAGAAAAGTTTGTGAACGAACTTTGTTACTGATGGTTTGGGTACAAAAAAAGTCTACTGCACGGTGGCTTGAAAAGTAGTTATGAAGAGTTTTTCTGCGGTCTTTGGCTGAGGGCGTCAGGAGGCTTTCTGGGCAGGGTTTCACAAGGGAGGTATATATGGAGACCTATTTTGAAAAGTTTGTGAAGAACTTTGTTACTGATGGTTTGGGTACAAAAAAGTCTACTGACGGTGGCTTGAAAAGGTAGTTATGAAAGATTTTTTGGCGTCTTTGGCTCGAGGGCGTCAGGGAGGCTTTCTGGCAGGGTTTCACAAAGGGAGGTATATATGGAGACCTATTTGAAAAGTTTGTGAAGAACTTTGTTCTGTGGTTTGGGTACAAAAAAGTAACTCACGGTGGCTTGAAAAGGTAGTTATGAAAGAGTTTTTCATGCGGTCTTTGCTCGAGGGCGCAGGGAGGCTTTCGGCAGGGTTTCACAAGGGAGGTCATATATGGAGACCTATTTAGAAAAGTTTGTGAACGAACTTTGTTACTGATGGTTTGGGTACAAAAAAAGTCACGGCACGGTGGCTTGAAAAGGTAGTTAGAAAGAGTTTTTATGCGGTCTTTGGCTCGAGGGCGTCAGGGAGGCTTTCTGGGCAGGGTTTCACAAAGGGAGTCATATATGGAGACCATTTTGAAGAAAGTTTGTGACGAACTTTGTTACTGATGGTTTGGAGCAAAAATTCTACTGCAGGGGCTTGAAAAGGTATTTATAAGAGTTTTTATGCGGTCTTTGGCTCGAGGCGCAGGGAGGCTTTCTGGGCAGGGTTTCACAAAGGGAGTCATATAGGGAGACCTATTTTAGAAAAGTTTGTGAACGAACTTTGTTACTGATGTTTTGGTACAAAAAAAGTCTACTGCATGGTGTCTGAAAAGGTAGTAGAAAGAGTTTTTCTGCGGTCTTTGGCTCGAGGGCGTCAGGGAGGCTTTCTAGGCAGGTTTACAAAGGAGGTCATATATAGACTATTTTAGAAAAGTTTGTGAACGAACTTTGTTACTTGCTGGTTTGGGTACAAAAAAGTATACTGCACGGTGGCTTGAAAAGGTAGTTATGAAAGAGTTTTCATGCGGTCTTTTGCTGGGGGGCGCAGGGAGGCTTCTGGGAGGGTTTCACAAGGGAGGTCTATATGGAGACCTATTTTTGAAAGTTTGTGAACGAACTTTGTACTGATGGTTGGTACAAAAAAAGTCTACTCACGGTGGTCTGAAAAGGTAGTTATGAAAGATTTTCTACGGTCTTTGGCTCGAGGGCGTCAGGGAGGCTTTCTGGCAGGGTTTCAAAAAGGGAGGTCATATATGGAGACTATTTTGGAAAGTTTGTGAACAACTTTGTTACTGATGGTTTGGGTACAAAAAAGTTACTGCACGGTGGCTTGAAAAGGTAGTTATGAAAGAGTTTTCTGCTCTTTGGCCGAGGGCGTAGAGGAGGCTTTCTGGGAGGTTTCACAAAGGGAGGTCATATATGGAGACCATATTTGAGAAAAGTTTGTGAACGAACTTTGTTACTGTGTTTGGGTACAAAAAAGTCTACTGCACACGTGGCTTGAAAAGAGTAGTTATGAAAGAGTTTTCATGCGGTCTTTGGCTCGGGGGCGCCAGGGAGGCTTTTGGGCAGGGTTTCACAAAGGAGGTCATATATGGGGACCTATTTTGAGAAAAGTTTGTGAACGAACTTTGTTACTAATAGTTTGTGTACAAAAAAACTCACTGCATGGTGGCTTGAAAAGGTAGTTATGAAAGAGTTTTTATGCGGTCTTTGGCTCGAGGGCGTCATGGAGGCTTTCTCGGCAGGGTTTCACAAAGGGAGGTCATATATGGAGACCTATTTTCAGAAAAGTTTGTGAACGAACTTTGTTACTGCTGGTTTGGGTGCAAAAAAGTCTACCGCACGGTGGCCTGAAAAGGTAGTTATGAAAGAGTTTTCATGCGGTCTTTGGCTCGGGGGCGCCACGGAGGCTTTCTGGGCATAGTTTCACAAAGGGAGGTCATATATGGAGACCTATTTTCAGAAAAGTTTGTGAACGAACTTTGTTACTGATGGTTTGGGTACAAAAAAAGTCAACGGCTCGGTGGCTTGAAAAGGTAGTTACGAAAGAGTTTTTATGCGGTCTTTGGCTGAAGGGCGTCAGGGAGGCTTTCTGGGCAGGGTTTCACAAAGGGACGTCATATATGGATACGTATTTTGAGAAAAGTTTGTGAACGAACTTTGTTACTGATGGTTTAGGTACAAAAAAAGTCTACTGCACGGTGGCTTGAAAAGGTAGTTATGAAAGAGTTTTTTGCGGTCTTTGGCTCGAGGGCGTTAGGGAGGCTTTCTGGGCAGGGTTTCACAATGGGAGGTCATATATGGAGACCTATTTTAGAAAAGTTTGTGAACAAACTTTGTGACTGATAGTTTGGGTACAAAAAAAGTCTATTGCACGGTGGCTTGAAAAGGTAGTTATGAAAGAGTTTTTCTGCGGTCTTTGGCTCGAGGGCATCAGGGAGGCTTTCTAGGCAGGGTTTCACAAAGGGAGGTCATATATGGAGACCTATTTTGAGAAAAGTTTGTGAACGAACTTTGTTATTGCTGGTTTGGGTACAAAAAAAGTCTACTGCACGGTGGCTTGAAAAGGTAGTTATGAAAGAGTTTTCATGCGGTCTTTGGCTCGGGGGCGCCAGGGAGGCTTTCTGGGCAGGGTTTCACAAAGGGAGGTCATATATGGAGACCTATTTTCAGAAAAGCTTGTGAACGAACTTTGTTACTGATGGTTTGGGTACAAAAAACAAAAAGTCTATGCACGGTGGCTGAAAAGGTAGTTTGAAAGAGTTTTTCTGTGGTCTTTGGCTCGAGGGCGTCAGGAGGCTTTCTGGCAGGTTTCACAAAGGGAGGTCATATATGAGACCTATTTTGAGAAAAGTTTGTGAACGAACTTTGTTCTGCTGGTTTGGGTACAAAAAAGTCTACTGCACGTTGCTGAAAAGTTAGTTATGAAGAGTTTTTCATGCGGTCTTTCGCTCGGGGGCGCTAGGGAGGCTTTCTGGGCAGGGTTTCACTAAGGGAGGTCATATATGGAGACCTATTTTCAGAAAAGTTTGTGTACGAACTTTGTTACTGATGGTTTGGTACAAAAAAAGTCTACTGCACGGTGGCTTGAAAAGGTAGTTATGAAAGAGTTTTCATGCGGTCTTTGGCTCGGGGGCGCTAGGGAGGCTTTCTGGGCAGGGTTTCACAAAGGGTGGTCATATATGGAGACCTATTTTCATAAAAGTTTGTGAACGAACTTTGTTACTGATGGTTTGGGTACAAAAAAGTCTACGGCACGGTGGCTTGAAAAGGTAGTTATGAAGAGTTTATGCGGTCTTGGCTCGAGGGCGTCAGGGAGGCTTTCTGGCAGGGTTTCACAGGGGTCATATATGGAGAAATTTTTGAGAAAAGTTTGTGAACGAACTTTGTTACTGATGGTTGTGGTACAAAAAAATTTACTGACGTGGCTTGAAAAGGTAGTTAGAAAGAGTTTTTATGCGGTCTTTGGCTCGAGGGCTTCAGGGAGGCTTTCTGCAGGGTTTCACAAGGGAGTCATATATGGAACCTATTTTGAGAAAGTTTGTGAACGAACTTTTTACTGGGTTGGTACAAAAAAAGTCTACTGCACGGTGGCTTGAAAAGGTAGTTATGAAGAGTTTTTCTGCGGTCTTTGGCTCGAGGCGTAGGGAGGCTTTCTGGGCAGGGTTTCACATGGAGGTCATATATGAGACCTATTTTAGAAAGTTTGTGAACGAACTTTGTTACTGATAGTTTGGGTACAAAAAAAGTCTTGCACGGTGGCTTGAAAAGGTAGTTATGAAAGAGTTTTTCTTGCGGTCTTTGGCTCGAGGGCGTCAGGGAGGCTTTCTGGCAGGGTTTCACAAGGGAGGTCATATATGGAGACCTATTTTGAGAAAAGTTTGTGAACGAACTTTGTTCCTGTGGTTTGGGTACAAAAAAGTCTACTGCACGGTGGCTTGAAAGGTAGTTATGAAAGAGTTTTTCTGCGGTCTTTCGCTCGAGGGCCGTCAGGGAGGCTTTTCTGGCAGGGTTTCACAAAGGGAGGTCATAAATGGAGACCTATTTTGAAAAGTTTGTGAACGAACTTGTTACGTGGTTTGGGTACAAAAAAGTCTCCTGCATGTGGCTTGAAAAGGTAGTTTTGAAAGAGTTTTCATGCGGTCTTTGCTCGGGCGCCAGGGAGGCTTTCTGGCAGGGTTTCACAAGGGAGGTCATATATGGAGACCTATTTTCAGAAAAGTTTGTGAACGAACTTTGTTACTGATGGTTTGGGTACAAAAAAGTCTACTGAGTCACTGCACGTGGCTTGAAAAGTTAGTTATGAAGAGTTTTTCTGCGGTCTTTGGTCAGGGCGTCAGAGGCTTTCTGGGCAGGGTTTCACAAGGGAGGTAATATATGGAGACCTATTTTTAGAAAGTTTGTGAACGAACTTTGTTACTGATGGTTTGGGTACAAAAAAGTCTACTACTGACGGTGGCTTGAAAAGGTGTTATGAAAGATTTTTTGCGGTCTTGGCTCGAGGGCGTCAGGGAGGCTTTTGGCAGGGTTTCACAAAGGGAGGTCAATATGGAGACCTTTTTGAGAAAAGTTTGTGAAGAACTTTGTTACTGTGGTTTGGGTACAAAAAAGTTACTGCACGGTGGCTTGAAAGGTAGTTATGAAAGAGTTTTCATGCGTCTTTTGCTCGGGGCGCAGGGAGGCTTTCTGGGCAGGTTTTCACAAAGGGTCTATATGGAGACCTATTTAGAAAAGTTTGTGAACACTTTGTTACTGATGTTTGGGTACAAAAAAAGTCTACTGCACGGTGGCTTGAAAGGTAGTTATGAAAGAGTTTTTATGCGGTCTTTGGCTCGAGGGCGTCAGGGAGGCTTTCTGGGCGGGGTTTCACAAAGGGAGTCATATTGGAGAAATTTTGGAAAGTTTGTGACGAACTTTTGTTACTGATGGTTTGGGTACAAAAAAATTCTACTGCACGGTGGCTTGAAAAGGTAGTTATAAAGAGTTTTTATGCGTCTTTGGCTCGAGGGCGTCAGGGAGGCTTTCTGGGCAGGGTTTCACAAAGGGGGTCATATATGGAGACCTATTTTAGAAAAGTTTGTGAACGAACTTTGTTACTGATGTTTTGGGTACAAAAGTCTACTGCAGGTGCTTGAAAGGTAGTATGAAAGAGTTTTTCTGCGGTCTTTGGCTCGAGGGCGTCAGGGAGGCTTTCTGGCAGGGTTTCACAAAGGAGGTCATATAGACATATTTGAGAAAATTTGTGAACGAACTTTGTTACTATTATTTACTGTGGTTTGGGTAAAAAGTCACTAAGGGAGGTCTTTCTGGCAGGGTTTCACTAAGGGAGGTCATTATGGAGACCTATTTTAGAAAAGTTTTTGAACGAACTTTGTTACTGATGGTTTGGGTACAAAAAAAGTCTACTGCATGTGGCTTGAAAGGTAGTTATGAAAGAGTTTTTCTGCGGTCTTTGGCTCGAGGCCGTCAGGAGGCTTTCTGGGCAGGGTTTCACAAGGGAGGTCATATATGGAGACCTATTTTAGAAAAGTTTGTGAACGAACTTTGTTACTGATGGTTTGGGTACAAAAAAGTCTACTGACGGTGGCTTGAAAAGGTAGTTATGAAAGAGTTTTTCGCGGTCTTTGGCTCGAGGGCGTCAGGGAGCCTTTCTGGGCAGGGTTTCACAAGGGAGGTCATATATGGAGACCTATTTTGAGAAAAGTTGTGAAAACGAACTTTGTTACGTGGTTTGGGTAAAAAAAGTCTACTCACGGTGGCTTGAAAAGGTAGTTATGAAGATTTTTCGCGGTCTTTGGCTCGAGGGCGTCAGGGAGGCTTTCTGGCAGGGTTTCACAAGGGAGGTCATATATGGAGACCTATTTTGAGAAAATTTTGTGAACACTTTGTTACTGATGGTTTGGGTACAAAAATATCTACTGCACGGTGGCTTGAAAAGGTAGTTATGAAGATTTTTCTGCGGTCTTTGGCTCGAGGGCGTAGGGAGCTTTCTGGGCAGGGTTTCACAAAGGGAGGTCATATATGGAGACCTATTTTGAGAAAAGTTTGTGAACGAACTTTGTTACTGTGGTTTGGGTAAAAAAGTCTACTGCACGTTGGCTTGAAAAGGTAGTTATGAAAGAGTTTTTTCGGTCTCTTGGCTCGGGGCGCCAGGGAGGCTTTCTGGGCAGGGTTTCACAAGGGAGGTCATATATGGGGACCTATTTTAGAAAGTTTGTGAACGAACTTTGTTACTGATGGTTTGGTACAAAAAAGTATCCTGATGTGGCTTGAAAAGGTAGTTATGAAGAGTTTTTTGCGGCTTTGGCTCGAGGGCGTCAGGGGCTTTCTGGCAGGGTTTCACAAAGGGAGGTCATATATGGAGACCTATTTTAGAAAAGTTTGTGAACGAACTTTGTTACTGTGGTTTGGGTCAAAAGTCTACTGCACGGTGGCTGAAAAGGTAGTTATGAAAGAGTTTTCATGCGGTCTTTGGCTCGGGGGCGCCAGGAGGCTTCTGGGCAGGTTTCACAAGGGAGGTCATATATGGAGACCTATTTAGAAAAGTTGTGAACAAACTTTGTTACTGATGGTTTTGGGTAAAAAAAGTCTACGGCCGGTGGCTTGAAAAGGTAGTTATGAAGAGTTTTATGCGGTCTTTGCTCGAGGGCGTCAGGGAGGCTTCTCGGCAGGGTTTCACAAAGGGAGTCATATATGGAGAATTTTTGAGAAAGTTTGTGAACGAACTTTGTTACTGATGTTTGGGTACAAAAAATTCTACTGCACGTGGCTTGAAAAGGTAGTTAGAAAGAGTTTTTATGCGGTCTTTGGCTCGAGGGCGTCAGGGAGGCTTTCTGGGCAGGGTTTCACAAGGGGAGTCATATATGGAACCTATTTTGAGAAAAGTTTGTGAACGAACTTTGTTACTGATGGTTTGGTACAAAAAAAGTCTACTGCACGGTGGCTTGAAAAGGTAGTTATGAAAGAGTTTTTTCTGCGGTCTTTGGCTCGAGCGTAGGGAGGCTTTCTGGGCAGGTTTCACAAGGGAGGTCATATATGGGACCTATTTTTAGAAAGTTTGTGAACAAACTTTGTACTGATGTTTGGGTACAAAAAAGTCTAGCACGGTGGCTTGAAAAGGTAGTTATGAAAGAGTTTTTCTGCGTTCTTTGGCTCGAGGGCTCAGGGAGGCTTTCTGGCAGGGTTTCACAAAGGGAGGTCATATATGGAGACCTATTTTGAGAAAAGTTTGTGAACGAACTTTGTTATATGTGGTTGGGTACAAAAAAGTCTACTGCACGTGGCTTGAAAGGTAGTTATGAAAGAGTTTTTCATGCGGTCTTTGGCTCGGGGGCGCCAGGAGGCTTTCTGGGCAGGGTTTCACAAAGAGGTCATATATGGAGACCTTTAGAAGTTGTGAACGAACTTTGTTACTGATGGTTGGGTACAAAAAAGTCTACGGCACGGTGGCTTGAAAAGGTAGTTATGAAAGATTTTTTATGCGTCTTTGGCTCAGGGCGTCAGGGGAGCTTTCTGGGCGGGGTTTCACAAAGGGAGTCATATATGGAGAAATTTTTTGAAAAGTTTGTGAACGAACTTTGTTACTGATGGTTTGGGTACAAAAAATTCTATCTGCACGGTGGCTTGAAAAGGTAGTTATGAAGAGTTTTTATGGGTCTTTGGCTCGGGGCGTCAGGGAGGCTTTCTGGGCAGGTTTTCACAAAGGGACTCATATATGGAGACCTATTTTGAGAAAAGTTTGTGAACAACTTTGTTACTGTGGTTTGGGTAACAAAAAAGTCTACTGCACGGTGGCTTGAAAAGGTAGTTATGAAAGAGTTTTCTGCGTCTTTGGCTCGAGGGCGTCAGGGAGGCTTTCTGGGCAGGGTTTCACAATGGGAGGTCATATAGGAGACCTATTTTGAAAAGTTTGTGAACGAACTTTGTTACTGATGTTTGGGTACAAAAATCTACTGCACGGTGGCTTGAAAAGGTAGTTATGAAAGAGTTTTTCTGGGTCTTTGGCTCGAGGGCGTCAGGGAGGCTTTCTGGCAGGGTTTCACAAAGGGAGGTCATATATGGAGACCTATTTTGAGAAAAGTTTGTGAACGAACTTTGTTACTGTGGTTTGGGTACAAAAAAGTCTACTGCACGTGGCTGAAAAGAGTATGAAAGAGTTTTCATGCGGTCTTTGGCTCGGGGCGCTAGGAGGCTTTCTGGGCAGGTTTTCACAGGGAGGTCATATATGGAGACCTATTTTAGAAAAGTTGTGTACGAACTTTGTTACTGATGGTTTGGTACAAAAAAAGTCTACTGCACGGTGGCTTGAAAAGGTAGTTATGAAGAGTTTTCATGCGGTCTTTGGCTCGGGGCCAGGGAGGCTTTCTGGGCAGGGTTTCACAAGGGGGTCATATATGGAGACCTATTTTAAAAAGTTTGTGAACGAACTTGTTACTGATGGTTTGGGTACAAAAAAGTCTACGGCACGGTGGCTTGAAAAGGTAGTTGAAAAGATTTTTTTGCGGTCTTTGGCTCGAGGGCGTCAGGGAGGCTTTCTGGGCGGGGTTTCACAAGGATCATATATGGAGAATTTTTTGAGAAAAGTTTGTGAACGACTTTGTTACTGAGGTTTGGGTACAAAAAAATTTACGGCACGGTGGCTTGAAAAGGTAGTTGAAAGAGTTTTTTTGCGGTCTTTGGCTCGAGGGCGTCAGGGAGGCTTTCTGGGCAGGGTTTCACAAAGGGAGTCATATATGGAACCTATTTTGAGAAAAGTTTGTGAACGAACTTTTTTACTGATGGTTTGGTACAAAAAAAGTCTACTGCACGGTGCTTGAAAAGGTAGTTATGAAAGAGTTTTTCTGCGTCTTTGGCTCGGGGCGTAGGGAGGCTTTCTGGGCAGGGTTTACAAGGGAGGTCATATATGGACCTATTTTAGAAAAGTTTGTGACGAACTTTGTTACTGATTTTTGGGTACAAAAAAGTCTATGCACGGTGGCTTGAAAAGGTAGTTATGAAAGAGTTTTTCGGCGGCTTTGGCTCGAGGGCGTCAGGGAGGCTTTCTGGCAGGGTTTCACAAAGGGAGTCATATATGGAGACCTATTTTGGAAAAGTTTGTGAACGAACTTTGTTACTGTGGTTTGGGTACAAAAAAGTCTACTGCACGGTGGCTTGAAAAGGTAGTTATGAAGAGTTTTCATGCGGTCTTGGCCGAGGGCGTAGGGAGGCTTTCTGGGCAGGGTTTCACAAGGGAGGTCATATTGAGACCTATTTTAGAAAAGTTTGTGAACGAACTTTGTTACTGGGTTTGGTTACAAAAAAGTCCTTGCACGGTGCTTGAAAAGGTAGTTAGAAAAGTTTTTATGCGGTTTTGGCTCGAGGGCGTCAGGGAGGCTTTCTGGGCGGGGTTTCACAAAGGGAGTCATATATGGAGACCTTTTTGAGAAAAGTTTGTGAACGAACTTTGTTACTGATGGTTTGGGTACAAAAAATTCTACTACTGCACGTGGCTTGAAAGGTAGTTATGAAAGAGTTTTTCATGGGTCTTTGGCTCGGGGCGTCAGGGAGGCTTTCTGGGCAGGGTTTCACAAGGAATCATATTGGAGACCTATTTTGAGAAAGTTTGTGAAGAACTTTGTTACTGATGGTTGGGTACAAAAAAAGTCTACTGCACGTGGCTTGAAAAGGTAGTTATGAAAGAGTTTTTTCTGCGGTCTTTGGCTGAGGGCGTCAGGGAGGCTTTCTGGGCAGGTTTCACAAGGGAGGTCATATATGGAGACCTATTTTAGAAAAGTTTGTGAACGAACTTGTTACTGAGTTTGGGTACAAAAAAGTCTACTGCACGTGGCTTGAAAAGTGTTATGAAAGAGTTTTTTTGCGGTTTGGCTCGAGGGCGTAGGGAGGCTTTCTGGCAGGGTTTCACAAAGGGAGGTCATATATGGAGACTATTTAGAAGTTTGTGAACGAACTTTTTACTGTGGTTTGGGTACAAAAAAAGTCTACTGCATGTGGCTGAAAAGGTAGTTATGAAGAGTTTTTCGTGTCTTTGCTCGGGGGGCGCGGGAGGCTTTCTGGGCAGGGTTTCACAAGGGAGTCATATTGAGACGCTATTTTAGAAAAGTTTGTGAACGAACTTTGTTACTGATGGTTTGGGTACAAAAAAAGTCTATGCACAGGTGGCTTGAAAAGGTAGTTATGAAGAGTTTTTCTGCGGTCTTTGGCTAGGGCGTGGAGGCTTTCTGGGCAGGGTTTCACAGGGAGGTAATATATGAGACCTATTTTAAAAAGTTTGTGAACGAACTTTGTTACTGATGGTTTGGGTACAAAAAAAGTCTACTGGACGGTGGTTTGAAAAGGTAGTTATGAAAGACTTTTTTTGCGGTCTTTGGCTCGAGGGCGTCAGGAGGCTTTCTGGGCAGGGTTTCACAAAGGGAGGTCATATATGGAGACCTAATTTGAGAAAAGTTTGTGAACGAACTTTGTTACTGCTGGTTTGGGTACAAAAAAGTTACTCACGGTGGCTGAAAAGGTAGTTATGAAAGAGTTTTCATCGGTCTTTGCTCGGGGGCGCCGGGAGGCTTTCTGGGGCAGGGTTTCACAAAGGAGGTCATATATGGAGACCTATTTTGAGAAAAGTTTGTGAACGAACTTTGTTACTGATGGTTTGGGTACAAAAAAAGTCTACGGCACGGTGGCTTGAAAAGGTAGTTATGAAAGAGTTTTTATGCGGTCTTTGGCTCGAGGGCGTCAGGAGGCTTTCTGGGCAGGGTTTCACAAGGGAGTCATATATGGAGACATTTTTGAGAAAAGTTTGTGACGAACTTTGTTACTGAGGTTTGGGTACAAAAAAGTCTACTACTGCACGTGTGGCTTGAAAAGGTAGTTATGAAAGAGTTTTTTGCGGTCTTTGGCTCGAGGGCTAGGGAGGCTTTTGGGCAGGTTTCAACAGGGAGGTCATATATGGAGACCTATTTTAGAAAATTTGTGAACAACTTTGTTACTGATGGTTTGGGTACAAAAAAGTCTACTGCACTGGCTTGAAAAGGTAGTTATGAAAGAGTTTTTATGCGGTTTTGGCTCGAGCGTCAGGGAGGCTTTCTGGCGGGGTTTCACAAAGGGAGTCATATATGGAGAAATTTTGAGAAAGTTTGTGAACGAACTTTGTTACTGATGGTTTGGGTACAAAAAAATCTACTGCACGTGGGCTTGAAAAGGTAGTTATAAGAGTTTTTATGGTCTTTGGCTCGAGGGCGTCAGGGAGGCTTTCTGGGCAGGGTTTCACAAAGGGAGGTCATATATGGAACCTATTTTGAGAAAGTTGTGAACGAACTTTGTTACTGATGGTTTGGTACAAAAAAGTCTACTGCACGGTGGCTTGAAAAGGTAGTTATGAAAGAGTTTTCTGCGTCTTTGGCTCGAGGGCGTCAGGAGGCTTTCTGGGCAGGGTTTCACAAGGGAGGTCATATATGAGACCTATTTTAGAAAATTTGTGAACGAACTTTGTTACTGATGTTTGGGTACAAAAAAAGTCTACTGCACGGTGGCTTGAAAAGTAGTTATGAAAGAGTTTTTCTGCGGTCTTTGGCTCGAGGGCCCAGGAGCTTTCTGGGCAGGGTTTCACAAAGGGAGGTCATATATGGGAACTATTTTGAGAAAAGTTTGTGAACGACTTTGTTACTGTGGTTTGGGTACAAAAAAAGTCTACTCATGATGTCTAGAAAAGGAGTTATGAAAGAGTTTTCATGCGGTTTTGCTCGGGGCGCAGGGAGGCTTTCTGGGCAGGGTTTCACAAGGGAGGTCATATATGAGACCATTTTAGAAAAGTTTGTGAACGAACTTTGTTCTGATGGTTTGGGTACAAAAAAAGTCTACTGCACTGCGTGGCTTGAAAAGGTAGTTATGAAGAGTTTTTCTGCGGTCTTTGGCTCGAGGGCGTCAGGAGGCTTTCTGGGCAGGGTTCACAAGGGGTATAATATGGAGACCTATTTTAGAAATTTTGTGAACAAACTTTGTTACTGATGGTTTGGGTACAAAAAAAGTCTACTGACGGTGGCTTGAAAAGGTAGTTATGAAGATTTTTTTTGCGGTCTTTGGCTCGAGGGCGTAGGGAGGCTTTCTGGGCAGGGTTTACAAAGGGAGGTCAATATGGAGACCTATTTTGAGAAAGTTTGTGAACGAACTTTGTTACTGTGTGGTTTGGGTACAAAAAAGTTACTGCACGGTGGCTTGAAAAGGTAGTTTGAAAGAGTTTTCATCGGTCTTTGCTCGGGGGCGCAGGGAGGTTTCTGCAGGGTTTCACAAAGGAGGTCATATATGGAACCTATTTTAGAAAAGTTTTGTACGAACTTTGTTACTGATGGTTTTGGTTACAAAAAAAGTCTACGCACGGTGGCTTGAAAAGGTAGTATGAAAGGTTTTATGCGGTCTTTGGCTCGGGGCGTAGGGAGGCTTTCTGGCGGGTTTCACAAAGGGAGTCATATATGGAGAAATTTTTGAGAAAAGTTTGTAACGAACTTTTTTACTGATGGTTTGGGTACAAAAAATTCTACTATGCACGGTGGCTTGAAAAGGTAGTTATGAAAGAGTTTTTTATGCGGTCTTTGGCTCGAGGGCGTCAGGGAGGCTTTCTGGGCAGGGTTTCACAAAGGGAGGCATATATGGAGACCTTTTTAGAAAAGTTTGTGAACGAACTTTGTTACTGATGTTTGGGTACAAAAAAAGTCTACTGCAGGGTGGCTTGAAAGGTAGTTATGAAAGAGTTTTTTTGCGGTCTTTGGCTCGAGGCGTCAGGGAGGCTTTCTGGCAGGGTTTCACAAAGGGAGTCATATATGGAGACCATTTTTTAGAAAGTTTGTGAACGAACTTTGTTACTTGGTTTGGGTACAAAAAAAGTCTACTGCACAGTGGCTATGAAGGTAGTTATGAAAGAGTTTTCTGGGTCTTGGCTCGGGCGCCAGGGAGGCTTTCTGGCAGGTTTCACAAGGGAGGTCATATATGACCTATTTTAGAAAAGTTTGTGAACGAACTTTGTTACTGATGGTTTGGGTACAAAAAAAGTCTACTGCACGGTGGCTTGAAAAGGTAGTTATGAAAGAGTTTTTCTGCGTCTTTGGCTGAGGGCGTCAAGGAGGCTTTCTGGCAGGTTTCACATGGGAGGTAATATGGAGACCTTTTTTTGAGAAAAGTTTGTGAACGAACTTTGTTCTGATGGTTTGGTACAAAAAAAGTCTACTGCACGGTGGCTTAAAAGGTAGTTATGAAAGAGTTTTTCGCGGTCTTTGGCTCGGGGGGCGTCAGGGAGGCTTTCTGGGCAGGGTTTCACAAAGGGAGGTCATATATGAGACCTATTTTGAGAAGTTTGTGAAGAACTTTGTTCTGATGGTTTGGTACAAAAAAAGTCTACTGCACGGTGGCTTGAAAAGGTAGTTATGAAAGAGTTTTTCTGCGGTCTTTGTCTCGAGGGCGTCAGGGAAGCTTTCTGGGCAGGGTTTCACAATGGGAGGTCATATATGGCACCTATTTTGAGAAAAGTTTGTGAACGAACTTTGTTACTGCTGGTTTGGGTATAAAAAAAGTCTACTGCACTGTGGCTTGGAAAGGTAGTTATGAAAGAATTTTCATGCGGTCTTTGGCTCGGGGGCGCCAGGTAGGCTTTCTGGGTAGGGTTTCACTAAGGGAGGTCATATATGGAGACCTATTTTCAGAAAAGTTTGTGAACGAGCTTTGTTACTGATGGTTTCGGTAGAAAAAAAGTCTACTGCATGGTGGCTTGAAAAGGTAGTTATGAAAAGTGTTTTCTGCGGTCTTGGCTGAAGGGCGTCAAGGAGGCTTTTGGGCAGGGTTTCAAATGGGAGGTATATATGGAGACCTATTTTTAGAAAAGTTGTGAACGAACTTGTTACTGATGGTTTGGGTACAAAAAAAGTCTACTGCAGTGGCTTGAAAAGGTAGTTATGAAAGAGTTTTTCTGCGGTCTTTGGCTCGAGGCGTCAGGGAGGCTTTCTGGGCAGGGTTTCAAAAAGGGAGGTCATATATGGAGACCTATTTGAGAAAGTTTGTGAACGAACTTTGTTACTGAGGTTTGGGTACAAAAATAGTCCACTGCACGTTGGCTTGAAAAGGTAGTTATGAAAGAGTTTTTCTGCGGTCTTTGGCTCGATGGCGTCAGGGAGGCTTTCTGGGCAGGGTTTCACAAAGGGAGGTCATATATGGAGACCTATTTTGAGAAAATTTTGTGAACGAACTTTGTTACTGCTGGTTTGGGTACAAAAAAGTCTACTGCACGGTGGCTTGAAAAGTAGTATGAAAGTGTTTTCATGCGGTTATTTCGATCGGGGGCACTAGGGAGGCTTTCTGGGCAGGGTTTCACAAAGGGAGGTCATATAGGAGACCTATTTTAGAAAAGTTTGTGAACGAACTTTGTTACTGATGGTTTGGGTAAAAAAAAGTCTACGGCACGGTGGCTTGAAAAGTTAGTTATGAAAGAGTTTTTATGCGGTCTTGGCTCGAGGGCGTCAGGGAGGCTTCTGGGCGGGGTTTCACAAAGGGACGTCAATATGGTGAAATGTTTGAGAAAAGTTTGTGAACGAACTTGTGTACTGATGGTTTGGGTACAAAAATAATTCTACTACACGGTGGCTTGAAAAGTAGTTATGAAAGAGTTTTTATGCGGTCTTTGGCTCGAGGGCGTTAGTGAGGCTTTCTGGGCAGGGTTTCACAAAGGGACGTCATATATGGAGACCTATTTTGAGAAAAGTTTGTGAACAACTTTGTTACTGATGGTTTGGGTACAAAAAAAGTCTCTACGCACGGTGGCTTGAAAAGGTAGTTATGAAAGAGTTTTTCTGCGGTCTTTGGCTCGAGGGCGTTAGAGAGGCTTTCTGGGCAGGGTTTCACAATGGGGGGGTCATATATGGACACCTATTTTAGAAAAGTTTGTGAACGAACTTTGTATGATGTTGGGTACAAAAAAAGTCTACTGCACGGTGGCTTGAAAAGGTAGTTATGAAAGAGTTTTTCTGCGGTTTTGGCTCGAGGGCGTCAGGGAGGCTTTCGTTGAAGGGTTTCACAAAGGGGAGTCATATATGGAGACCTATTTTGAGAAAAGTTTGTGAACGAACTTTGTTACTGCTGGTTGGGTACAAAAAAAGTCACTCACGGTGGCTTGAAAAGGTAGTTATGAAAGAGTTTCACGCGGTCTTTGGCTCGGGGGCGCCAGGGAGGCTTTCTGGGCAGGGTTTCACTAGGGAGGTCATATATGGAGACCTATTTGAGAAAAGTCTGTGAACGAACTTTGTTACTGATGGTTTGGGTACAAAAAAAGTCTACTGCACGGTGGCTTGAAAAGGTAGTTATGAAAGAGTTTTTCTGCGGTCTTTGGCTTGAGGGCGTCGAGGAGGCTTTCTGGGCAGGGTTTCACAATGGGAGGTAATATATGGACACGTATTTTTAGAAAAGTTTGTGAACGAACTTTGTTACTGATGGTTTGGGTACAAAAAAAGTCTACTGCACGGTGGCTTGAAAAGGTAGTTATGAAATAGTTTTTCTGCGGTCTTTGGCTCGAGGGCGTTAAGGAGGCTTTCTAGGCAGGGTTTCACAAAGGGAGGTCACATATGGAGACATATTTTGAGAAAAGTTTGTGAACGAACTTTGTTACTGCTGGTTTGGGTACAAAAAAGTATACTGCACGGTGGCTTGAAAAGGTAGTTATGAAAGAGTTTTCATGCGGTCTTTGGCTCGGGGGCGCCAGGGAGGCTTTCTGGGCAGGGTTTCACAATGGGAGGTCATATATGGAGACCTATTTTTAAAAAAGTTTGTGAACGAACTTTGTTACTGATAGTTTGGGTACAAAAAAAGTCTACTGCACGGTGGCTTGAAAAGGTAGTTATGAAAGAGTTTTTCTGCGGTCTTTGGCTCGAGGGCGTCAGGGAGGCTTTCTAGGCAGGGTTTTACAAAGGGAGGTCATATATGGAGACATATTTTGAGAAAAGTTTGTGAACGAACTTTGTTACTGATGGTTTGGGTACAAAAAAAGTCTACTGCACGGTGGCTTGAAAAGTGATGCAGCGAAAAGTAACAACACCAGTAGCAGATCAAGAAATCAAGAGGCGCACATCAAGAACAGAGTAAGGGGAACTAGAACTAGCAGCGCTGCTGCTCATGGGCTTTCATTACCTGGGGATATTTCTTACACCGGGTGTTCTCCCCTCCCTCCAGTGGATAACCTTTTTCTACATGCGCTGGCCACACAGGACTTTCTTGACGAAGGGAGAAAGTAGTACAGGTGGAGTAGTACACTCACCCAAAGAAGTAAAGAAAAAAAAACAAAGGCTCCTACTACTACTGTCGATATTCCCAACTAGCACATGCCCAGCTTCTGTAAAAGTAGTGCTCTGCCTGCATCATCCTCCCCAGGCAGGGAAGAACTCGTCCACGAGTTCAGAGATTTAGATCCCTGGGCTTCAAAATATGGTTGAAGATGCTTCACATTGAACACATCAGAAGTCCTCAAATGGCTAGGTAGCTCCAGTTTGTAAGCATTGTCATTAATCCTCTTTTGTATCTTGCATGGTCCTATCTTCCTCTGACTCAGCTTGTTATACTCTCCAGCAGGAAAACGATCCCTGGTCAGCACAGCCCATACTAAATCTCCCTCATCAAATACAAGACGACGTCGATGTTGATCAGCTGCAGACTTGTATTTGGCATTGCTCTCTTGAATTCGCTGCTGCACAAGTTTATGAATCAAGCTGATCTCTTCTGCCATATTCTCTGCTTTACAATTTTTCTTTCCAACATCAGGTATTGGTGCTAGTTCCAGAACTCCATTAGGAATTCGGCCATATACTATTTCAAATGGAGTCAACCCAGTAGAGCGATTTGGGGTACGATTGAAAGCAAATTCGGCATGCGGCAGAACTGTATCCCATTGCTTCGGTTTGTCGCCCACAAGAGCTCGTAACATCTTCCCCAAGCTTTTATTTACCACTTCAGTTTGGCCATCCATCTGTGGATGATAAGCCGTGCTAAAATTCAGATTTGTTCCCATTTGCCTCCACAAAGATCGCCAAAAATGAGACATGAACTTGGTGTCTCGGTCAGAGGTAATGCTCCTTGGCACACCATGCAGCCGCACTATTTCTCGAAAGAACAAAACAGAAATTTGACTAGCATCAGATGTCTTGCGGTAGGCGATGAAGTGCGCCATTTTGCTGAATCTGTCTACCACGACAAAGATGGAGTACACTCGACGCTGTGTTCGTGGGAGACCTAGAACAAAATCCATACTTATATCTATCCATGGTGCTTCTGGTACAGGTAATGGCATATATAAACCTGCATTAGTAGCTGTCCCTTTTGAAACTTGACAAATATGGCATCTCTCAACAAACCTTTCCATATCTCTTCGAGCATGAGGCCAAAAATATTGCCGCAGAAGTAGTTGCACTGATTTGTCTCTTCCACGATGTCCTTCACTATGAATTTCCTTGATAATCAGATCACAAACAGAGCATTCAGGAATACAGAGTCGAACACCTTTAAAAAGAAATCCATCATTTATAGTGTAGTCCACTGATTGCTTGTTTTGGGCAGCTTCATAAATTTTGCTGAAATAAGGGTCATCAGGGTAGAGCTCAGGAATATTGTCAAACCCAACTACAACCACTTTCATTATGCTAAGGCATTGAGCTTTACGGCTCAGTGCATCAGCCACTCCGTTTTGGGCTCCAGATTTGTGTTTAAGTACAAAATTGTACTCCTCTAGAAGGCTTGCCCAACGAGCTTGTTTTCTGTTCAGGTTGGGCTGGTTGCGGATATATTTCAGAGCTTCATGATCGCTGTATAGAACAAACTCTTGATGCAACAGATAATGCCTCCAGTGCTGCAATGTTCTAACCACTGCATATAGCTCAGTTTCATAGGTTGAATAACGTAATTGTGCACCTGTAAGTTTTTCACTAAAGAAAGCCACTGGACGTGACTCCTGACTGAGAACAGCCCCAATTCCTGATCCTGAAGCATCACAATCCACCTCAAATAACTTGTTAAAATTTGGCAGTACTAAACAATCAGCTGATGCAATTTTGGCTTTAATTTCCTCAAATGCTACCATTGCTGCTCTTGTTAATACAAAGGCACCACTACGTTTCATGCAATCCGTAAATGGTGCCATGATGGTGCTAAAATTTCGAATGAACCTTCTATAGAATGAAGCAAGTCCATGGAAGCTGCGAGCTTCTGTTAGCGATCGTGGATCCGGCCAACTGATGATTGATTCCACCTTGCTAGGATCTACCTGCAACCCCTTTTCAGAAACAATAAAGCCTAGAAAATTAACAGAAGGAACCAGCATCTCACACTTCTTTGGATTAGCATACATCTGCTCGCGTCTCAAGGCAAGTAGCACTTCACTCAAATGTTGCAGGTGTTGTTCCAAGCTTCTACTATATATTAGAATATCATCAAAATATACCACAACAAACTTTCCAATAAAAGGCTGCAAAACATGGTTCATTAGCCGCATAAAAGTACTAGGACCATTAGAGAGTCCAAAAGGCATTACCAACCACTCGTATAGACCATCCCTTGTCTTGAAGGCAGTTTTCCATTCGTCACCTGGACGGATCCTCACTTGGTGGTAGCCACTCTTCAAATCAATTTTGGAGAACACCACAGCTCCTGCCAAATTGTCCAACATATCATCCAAACGGGGAATAGGAAAACGATACTTGATTGTGATTTTGTTGATTGCCCGAGAGTCAACACACATATGCCATGAACCATCCTTCTTTGGTGTTAGTCGTACAGGAACTGCACATGGACTCAGACTAGGCTGAATAAAAACCTTGTCCAATAATTCTTGCACCTACCGGTTTAGCTCCTCATATTCTTTTGGGTTCATTCAGTAGGCTGGACGGTTTGGTAGGCTAGCACCTGGAATTAAATCAATGTGATGTTGGATATCTCGTAACGGAGGTAATGCTGAAGGAAGTTCCTTAGGGAAGACATCAGAAAATTCTGTGAGAAGTTCTTGTGCCTCCTTGGATGTAGCAACTTCTTCCTTCTGTTTTGAAATGAACAATAAATATGCACCCCCTTCTTTGGCCTCACGTATAAACTGCTTGCAAGATATCAGATTTGTGGTTCTAGATGTTTCACCACCACTAGATTTAGCCAACTCATCCATGTTCACCGGATTTAACACAAACTTGTGGCCATCCTTCCTGATAGTATACGTATGCTTTCGGCCATCATGTACAGCATGGCGGTCATACTGCCACGGTCTCCCCAAAATGAGATGACTCACGTCCATATCAACCACATCACACTCTACTTCATCATGAAATTTGTTACCAATGGAGAAAGAAACCAGACATCTAAATTGTACCTTTGTCATCTTGTCTGATTTGAACCACCTCATGTTGTATGGATTAGGATGTTTCACTTTTGTGAAGCCCAAGTTTATATAGTTATTGA
>JAAAXO010000618.1:181404-344062 GCA_011799875.1 Thinopyrum elongatum | reverse complement strand
TCTAATGTTCATGAGAATATGATGCTACCTAAATTGGATACATTTGTGTTGCTTACAAATGAAGGGCCTAGCTTGGACAAGAAAGAGGAACCTTGGAGCAAGTTCAAGCATGGAGATGATGGCATGCGCAAGGGGAACAAGAACGGAGTTACAAGTGATGATTTCAGGACTTTGAAGCCACCATAATGAGTGCAGGAAGCCTTGGACGAAATATACAAGATGCCACTTCATAAATTTCGTCCAGAGGCTATTATAGGTGCTGCGTCACCTTATTATTGGGCCAGGCCCATGTAGTTTCGAAATACTTGAGTATAGGCTGTTTTTAGAGTCCGTATGTGTGGGGAAACAAGAGATAGGGTTGGTTTCGGACCCCTCCTTCAAGGGCCACGAAATCCCCTCCTCTTCCTCCATATATACAGCCCTTAGGGCACCGTTTAGACTTTGGGATTTGTTTAGTTAAAAGTTAGCCATTGCAACTTCGTGTACTTCGTTTGTGTCCAACGACCAGACCAAGACCGCTTTCGGATCCCCACCATTATCAATACTTCATCTATATTCGCAATATTCAGATTGCATTATCATATTCTTGCTTGTTCTTCGATTGCGTGCAGGAATAGACCTTTGTGGTCAGGTTGATCGTGCTTCCAACATCGTCAGTAACCTCAGGAGATTGGTTTAGCGATTGCTAAGGCGCAACGTCGTGCACGTTTGTAGTCGGATCGTCAAAGTCGGCTCCACCAAATCGATAGTTACCATCTCATCGAAAGATCGGGACACCCTCGCCTCTATCAAGTGGTATCAGAGTCCCAGGTTGCTCGGTGAGATTTACAGTTTTTCGTAGTTTAGATCGAGTCTGTTCTTCATACCTACAGTCCAGGAAAAAGCCAAAAAAAAATTTAGGGTTAGTTCATCATATCCGAACCAATCTGAGCCTTTGCATAATCTTTTTTGGGTTTTTGCTTTGTTGAATTTGCGGTTGCATCGTCGTGTCAAGTTGCTGGTCTTAGCGTCTAGTTCTTTAGAGTTTCGAGTTCTGTTCACAAGTTGTCACGCCGCCGCCGCACCATCATCATCGCCCCTACCATATACCACGACAGCTTATCTGCTATTTCTCTGAGTCCATATACCACCACCGATCCGAGTCCATATACCACCACCGATCCGAGTCCATATACCACCACCAATCCGAGCCCACATATACTACCGTCATATACCATCACCAGTCCGAGTTCCACCAGATTCATCTCTGCCACCAGTCCTAGTCCGAGTCCAGTATTTATTCCTTTATTTTAGAGTTCCAGATCACGCGATACTATGAGTCGTGAACAAGTCGGATTCCCCAATTTTCGTGCTACCCGCAGAAGAAAAATAGTTCCAGTTTCAAAAAAAAAAAAACTAAGTCTGGAAAATTCTGGCTAGGCAGTTTTTAGACCATTTGTAGACTTTTTCGAAAAAAAAATGTTGCGGAGCAAAAAAAAAAAAAGAGGAAAAAAAATGCAAAAAAAAAGAAAAAAATTCAGAGTGTGCTCCTCCCTTGTTTACGTGCAGCGCCGTGATTTTTGTTAGTGCTCTAGGCTCGCGTCTCTAGCACGGTCTAGCCTAGGACCAGCACAGTACCGTCGTTGAGAGTTTATTCAACATTGCATCTCTGAATTGATTATTGCTGACCCTTTTTGCTACCATATCATAAGCCTTCCCAGCTCCACATACATCTACATCGTGCGTTTGACACCACCTGGCAATCGCTCTGTCCAAGCTCTGAGAGTTTTGACTACAAAGGTTGCCGATCACCACCTGCTGCTGGGTAAGAACTGGTAAGAATTTGAGATTTGCTTGACGGATTTGTGACACCACACCACACCACCACCACTTTCTAGTAGTCTGTAGGATCATATTCTTGTGTGTTTCTATTACTGCTAACCATGGCAGGATCACAAGCCGACGAGATTGACTGGGAGAACATGACGAACAAGGAGTTGCATGATAAATTTCAGCAAATGATGAGTGGCCAGGTGGGAGATGTGCTAAACAGATTTGAAGAGGCCATGGAGAAGATAGATGGCATGGAGAAGTCGTTCGAGACAAAGCTGGATAACAAGTTTAATGAATTGCTCACGCGTCTTCCCCAACCACCACCGGCTGCACCTGTCGCACCTCTGCAACGACAACAACAACGCCCCCTTCCAAATCAGTTCGGACGAGCGAAGCGTGTTCCTCTTGAGGATGGCCAAACTTCTGGTGCTGCTGTACCTACTGTTGATGCTTCTTTGGCTCCTGCTCCTGCTGCTGCTGGTGCCGAGGAGGACGATGATTACGCGGGCGATTATGAGGATGAGGTTGATCAAAATCATAACTACGTGCAACCACCAGCACCAGGTCATCCACATGCAAATAATCGCAATGGTAGGTCTGCACCACCACTTCAGGTACGAGATCATGACCATCTTCCTAAATTAAAATTGAATATTCCACCATTCGAGGGTAGATATGTTCCTGATATATATCTTACTTGGGAGTTAGAAACTGAACAACGTTTTACATTTTTACAATATCCCGAGGGACGACGTGTTGCTGCTGCTGTTTGTGCTTTCAATAGTTTTGCATGTGGATGGTGGTCTGAACATTGTAGATTATATCCTATTCCAGCTACGTGGGCTGCTTTGAAAACTGCTATGCGTACTCGTTGGGTTCCACCATATTATCAACGTGAATTACTTCAAAAATTGCAGCGCTTAAGACAAGGAAAAAATTCTGTAGAAGAATATTATCAGGAATTACAAACTGGCATGATTAGATGTGGTATTGTTGAGGAGAATTAAGCTATGCTTGCACGTTTCATGGGTGGATTAAATAGAGAGATTCAGACCATTCTAGAGTATAAGGAGTATAATAATATCACTCGTTTATTCCATCTTGCTTGTAAAGCTGAACGTGAAGTGCAGGATCGACAGGCATTGGCGCGAACTAATTTTTCTGCAGGTCGATCTTCATCATGGACACCGCGTGCTTCCTCTACTCCCACACGTCCAACTGCGGCACCACTGACTTCAGCCGCCTATTCCAACCGAGATATAAGAAAACAGGCACCACCACCACCATCTGCCAAGAGTACACCTTCTGGGCCTGCCCAGAGCTCTTCTTCATCTATGGCATCAACAGGGCACACACATGATATTATTTGTCGTCGTTGTAAGGGAAGAGGTCATTATGCGAGAGAATGCCAATCTCCGCGTGTTATGATTGCTACTGAGGATGGTGGGTATGAGTCCGCTAGTGACTATGATGAGGAGACTTTGGCTCTTATTACAAGTGAAGAACACGGTGGAGATGATTCTGATCATGAGACGCAATACATGGCTCCTGAAGACGCTGACAGGTATGAATGTTTAGTTGCTCAACGTGTTTTGAGTGTGCAGGTCACACAAGCTGAGCAAAATCAGAGGCATAATTTGTTCCATACAAAGGGAGTTGTGAAGGAACGTTCTGTTCGCGTCATCATAGATGGAGGGAGCTGCAACAACTTGGCTAGCATGGAGATGGTGGAGAAGCTATCTCTCACCACAAGACCACATCCACATCCTTACTATATCCAATGGTTCAACAACAGCGGCAAGGTTAAGGTAACATGATGAGGACATCAATACCATTGTTACACCCACAGCCCCTGCTTCTATACATACTGGACCAATTACTAGAGCTCGCGCACGTCAATTAAAATATCAGGTACTTTCGTTTCTTGGTAATGATTCTAAAGTTCATGAGAATATGATGCTGCCTAAATTGGATACATTTGTTTTGCTTACAAATGAAGGGCCTAGCTTGGACAAGAAAGAGGAACCTTGGAGCAAGTTCAAGCATGGAGATGATGGCATGCACAAGGGGAACAAGAACGGAGTTACAAGTGATGATTTCAGGACTTTGAAGCCACCATAATGAGTGCAGGAAGCCTTGGACGAAATATACAAGATGTCACTTCATAAATTTCGTCCAGAGGCTATTATAGGTGCTGCGTCACCTTATTATTGGGCCAGGCCCATGTAATTTCGAAATACTTGAGTATAGGCTGTTTTTAGAGTCCGTATGTGTGGGGAAACAAGAGATAGGGTTGGTTTCGGACCCCTCCTTCAAGGGCCACGAAATCCCCTCCTCTTCCTCCATATATACAGCCCTTAGGGCACCGTTTAGACTTTGGGTTTTGTTTAGATTAAAAGATCGCCATAGCTGCAACTTCGCGTACTTCGTTTGTGTTCAACGACCAGACCAAGACGTCACAGAACCCCACCTTGATCAATAAAGCTTTCATCTTATATTCGCAATATCCAGATTGCAAATCTTAGTTTCTTGCTTGTTCTTCGTTTGCTTGCAGGAGATAGACCCTCGTGGTCAGGTTGATTGTGCTCCGGCGTGGTCAATAACCTCTCGGAGTTGGTTTAGCGATTGCTAAGGCGCGACGTCCTCGCACGTTCGTAGTCGGATCGTCAAAGTCTACTCCACCAAAAACGATAGCTATCATCTCATCGAAAGATCGGGACACCCACGCCTCTATCACTAGTAGTCTGTAGCATCATATTCTTGTGTGTTTCTATTGCTGCTAACCATGGCAGGATCACAAGCCGACGAGATTGACTGGGAGAACATGACGAACAAGGAGTTGCATGATAAATTTCAGCAAATGATGAGTGGCCAGGTGGGAGATGTGCTAAACAGATTTGAAGAGGCCATGGAGAAGATAGATGGCATGGAGAAGTCGTTCGAGACAAAGCTGGATAACAAGTTTAATGAATTGCTCACGCGTCTTCCCCAACCACCACCGGCTGCACCTGTCGCACCTCTGCAACGACAACAACAACGCCCCCTTCCAAATCAGTTCGGACGAGCGAAGCGTGTTCCTCTTGAGGATGGCCAAACTTCTGGTGCTGCTGTACCTACTGTTGATGCTTCTTTGGCTCCTGCTCCTGCTGCTGCTGGTGCCGAGGAGGACGATGATTACGCGGGCGATTATGAGGATGAGGTTGATCAAAATCATAACTACGTGCAACCACCAGCACCAGGTCATCCACATGCAAATAATCGCAATGGTAGGTCTGCACCACCACTTCAGGTACGAGATCATGACCATCTTCCTAAATTAAAATTGAATATTCCACCATTCGAGGGTAGATATGTTCCTGATATATATCTTACTTGGGAGTTAGAAACTGAACAACGTTTTACATTTTTACAATATCCCGAGGGACGACGTGTTGCTGCTGCTGTTTGTGCTTTCAATAGTTTTGCATGTGGATGGTGGTCTGAACATTGTAGATTATATCCTATTCCAGCTACGTGGGCTGCTTTGAAAACTGCTATGCGTACTCGTTGGGTTCCACCATATTATCAACGTGAATTACTTCAAAAATTGCAGCGCTTAAGACAAGGAAAAAATTCTGTAGAAGAATATTATCAGGAATTACAAACTGGCATGATTAGATGTGGTATTGTTGAGGAGAATTAAGCTATGCTTGCACGTTTCATGGGTGGATTAAATAGAGAGATTCAGACCATTCTAGAGTATAAGGAGTATAATAATATCACTCGTTTATTCCATCTTGCTTGTAAAGCTGAACGTGAAGTGCAGGATCGACAGGCATTGGCGCGAACTAATTTTTCTGCAGGTCGATCTTCATCATGGACACCGCGTGCCTCCTCTACTCCCACACGTCCTACTGCAGCACCACTGACTTCGGCGGCCAACTCCAACCGAGATACAAGAAAACAGGCACCACCACCACCATCTGCCAAGAGTACACCTTCTGGGCCTGCCCAGAGCTCTTCTTCATCTATGGCATCAACAGGGCACACACATGATATTATTTGTCGTCGTTGTAAGGGAAGAGGTCATTATGCCAGAGAATGCCAATCTCCGCGTGTTATGATTGCTACTGAGGATGGTGGGTATGAGTCCGCTAGTGACTATGATGAGGAGACTTTGGCTCTTATTACAAGTGAAGAACACGGTGGAGATGATTCTGATCATGAGATGCAATACATGGCTCCTGAAGACGCTGACAGGTATGAATGTTTAGTTGCTCAACGTGTTTTGAGTGTGCAGGTCACACAAGCTGAGCAAAATCAGAGGCATAATTTGTTCCATACAAAGGGAGTTGTGAAGGAACGTTCTGTTCGCGTCATCATAGATGGAGGGAGCTGCAACAACTTGGCTAGCATGGAGATGGTGGAGAAGCTATCTCTCACCACAAGACCACATCCACATCCTTACTATATCCAATGGTTCAACAACAGCGGCAAGGTTAAGGTAACACGTACTGTTCGTGTGCATTTTAGTATCTCTACATATGCTGATTATGTTGATTGTGATGTGGTACCCATGCAAGCATGTTCCTTATTACTTGGTAGACCATGGCAATTTGATAAAAATTATGTACACCATGGTAGAAACAATCAGTATACTCTTGTTCATAAGGATAAACATATTACTTTGCTTCCTATGACTCCTGATTCTATTTTGAAAGATGATATTAATAGAGCTAGTAAAGCAAAACAGGAGAAAAATAAGAGTGAAAATCAGATTGCGGCAAAAGAATTTGAGCAACAAATGAAGCCTAATAATAAACCATCTAGTGTTGCTTCTGAAATTAAATTGAAAAATGCGTGTTTACTTGCCACCAAATCTGATATTGATGAGCTAGATTTAAGCAAATCTGTTTGCTATGCTTTTGTGTGCAAAGAGGCATTATTTTCATTCGAGGACGTGCCTTCCTCTTTGCCTCCTGCTGTCACTAATATTTTGCAGGAGTTCGCTGACGTCTTTCCACAAGACGTGCCACCGGGATTACCACCTATTCGCGGGATTGAGCATCAGATTGACTTAATTCCCAGTGCTTCGTTGCCAAACCGTGCGCCATACCGTACCAATCCAGAGGAGACGAAGGAGATTATGCGTCAAGTACAGGAGCTGCTCGACAAAGGTTATATACGCGAATCTTTTAGTCCTTGTGCTGTTCCTATTATACTAGTGCCAAAAAAGGATGGTACGTCGCGTATGTGTGTTGATTGTAGAGGCATTAATAATATTACTATTCGTTATCGTCATCCTATTCCTAGGCTAGATGATATGCTTGATGAATTGAGTGGCTCTACAATATTCTCCAAAGTTGATTTGCGTAGTGGATACCATCAAATTCGTATGAAATTGGAAGATGAATGGAAAACAGCATTTAAAACTAAGTTCGGTTTATATGAGTGGTTAGTCATGCCTTTTGGGTTAACTAATGCACCTAGTACTTTCATGAGATTAATGAACGAAGTTTTACGTGCTTTCATTGGACGATTTGTGGTAGTTTACTTTGATGATATATTGATTTATAGCAGATCTTTGGAGGAACATTTGGAACATTTACGTGCTGTTTTTATTGCTCTACGTGATGCACGTTTGTTTGGTAACCTTGGGAAGTGCACCTTTTGCACCGACCGAGAATCTTTTATTGGCTATGTTGTTACTCTACAGGGAATTGAAGTTGATAAAGCAAAGATTGAAGCTATTGAGAGTTGGCCGCAGCCCAAAACGGTCACACAAGTGAGGAGTTTCCTTGGCCTCGTTGGTTTCTATAGGCGTTTTGTGAGAGATTTTAGCACCATTGCTGCACCTCTCAATGAGCTTACAAGGAAGGATGTGCCTTTTGTTTGGGGTACCGCACAGGAAGAAGCCTTCACGGTATTGAAAGATAAGTTGACACATGCTCCTTTACTCCAACTTCCTGATTTTAATAAGACTTTTGAGCTTGAATGTGATGCTAGTGGAATTGGATTAGGAGGTGTGTTATTACAAGATGGCAAACCTGTTGCATACTTTTCTGAAAAATTGAGTGGGCCTAGTCTGAACTATTCTACTTATGATAAAGAATTATATGCTCTTGTTCGGACCTTAGAAACATGGCAACATTATTTATGGCCCAAAGAATTTGTTATACATTCTGATCATGAATCTTTGAAACAACATTAAAAGTCAAGCAAAACTGAACCATAGACATGCTAAATGGGTTGAATTTATTAAGACTTTCCCTTATGTCATTAAACACAAGAAGGGTAAAGAAAATGTTATTGCTGATGCATTGTCTCGTCGTTATACTATGCTTTCACAACTTGACTTTAAAATATTTGGTTTGGAGACCATCAAAGATCAATATGTGCATGATCCAGAATTTAAAGATGCATTTCAGAATTGTAAAGAAGGGAGAACATGGAATAAGTTCGTCCTTAACGATGGATTTGTGTTTCGTGCTAACAAGCTATGCATTCCAGCTAGCTCCGTTCGTCTTTTGTTGTTGCAGGAGGCGCATGGAGGAGGATTAATGGGACACTTTGGCATAAAGAAGAATGAGGATGTACTTGCTACACATTTCTTTTGGCCAAAGATGAGACGGGATGTTGAGCGCTTTGTTGCTCGCTGCACTACATGTCAAAAAGCTAAGTCACGACTCAATCCTCATGGTTTATATATGCCTTTGCCTGTACCTAGTGTTCCATGGGAGGATATATCTATGGACTTTGTTTTGGGTTTACCTCGAACAAAGAAGGGGAGGGATAGCATATTTGTTGTCGTGGATAGGTTCTCGAAAATGGCACACTTTATACCATGTCATAAAAGCGATGATGCTACTAATGTTGCTGATTTGTTCTTTCGTGAAATTATTCGCTTGCATGGTGTGCCAAATACTATTGTTTCAGATCGTGATACCAAATTTCTTAGTCACTTTTGGAGATGTTTATGGGCTAAGTTGGGGACTAAACTTCTTTTTAGTACTACTTGTCACCCCCAAACTGATGGACAAACTGAAGTAGTCAATAGAACTTTGTCTACTATGCTTAGGGCTGTTTTGAAGAATAACAAGAAAATGTGGGAAGAATGCTTGCCT
The DNA here is from genome assembly GCA_011799875.1 of Thinopyrum elongatum. NCBI lineage: Eukaryota > Viridiplantae > Streptophyta > Magnoliopsida > Poales > Poaceae > Thinopyrum > Thinopyrum elongatum. The sequence goes on along the minus strand of JAAAXO010000618.1, from coordinate 335,147 downwards.
CATATTGAATTTGCTTATAATCGTTCGTTGCATTCTACTACTAAGATGTGCCCTTTTGAAATTGTATATGGTTTCCTACCTCGTGCACCTATTGATTTGTTGTCTCTTCCATCTTTGGATAAGGTTAATTTTGACGCTAAACAACGTGCTGAATTGATCTTAAAAATGCATGAGTTAACTAAGGAGAACATTGAGCGTATGAATGCTAAATATAAACTTGCTGGAGATAAGGGTAGAAAACATGTTGTGTTTGCACCTGGAGATCTTGTTTGGTTACATTTGCGTAAGGATAGCTTTCCTGATTTGCGCAAATCAAAGCTAATGCCACGTGCTGATGGTCCTTTTAAGGTGTTAGAGAAAATAAATGATAATGCATATAAACTTGAGCTGCCTGCAGATTTTGGGGTTAGTCCCACTTTTAACATTGCAGATTTGAAGCCTTATTTGGGTGAGGAAGATGAGCTTCTATCGAGGACGACTTCATTTCAAGAAGGGGAGGATGATGAGGACATCAATACCATTGTTACACCCACAGCCCCTGCTGCTATACATACTGGACCAATTACTAGAGCTCGCGCACGCCAATTAAATTATCAGGTACTTTCGTTTCTTGGTAATGATTCTAATGTTCAGGAGAATATGATGCTGCCTAAATTGGATACATTTGTTTTGCTTACAAATGAAGGGCCTAGCTTGGATAAGAAAGAGGAACCTTGGAGCAAGTTCAAGCATGGAGATGATGGCATGCGCAAGGGGAACAAGAACGGAGTTACAAGTGATGATTTCAGGACTTTGAAGCCACCATAATGAGTGCAGGAAGCCTTAGACGAAATATACAAGATGCCACTTCATAAATTTCGTCCAGAGGCTATTATAGGAGCTGCGTCACCTTATTATTGGGCCAGGCCCATGTAATTTCGAAATACTTGAGTATAGGCTGTCTTTAGAGTCCGTATGTGTGGGGAAACAAGAGATAGGGTTGGTTTCGGACCCCTCCTTCAAGGGCCACGAAATCCCCCCCCCTCTTCCTTCATATATACAGCCCTTAGGGCACCGTTTAGACTTTGAGTTTTGTTTAGATTAAACGTTCGCCATAGCTGCAACTTCGCGTACTTCGTTTGTGTTCAACGACCAGACAAAGGCGTCACAGAACCCCACCTTCATTAATAAAGCTTTCCTCTTAATTCGCAATATCCAGATTGCAATCTCAGTTTCTTGCTTGTTCTTCATTTGCTCACAGGAAACAGACCCTCGTGGTCAGGTTGATCATGCTCCGGCGTGGTCAATAACCCTTGGAAGTTGGTATAGCGATTGCTAAGGCGCGACGTCTCGCACGTTCGTAGTCGGATCGTCAAGGTCAACTCCCACAAAAAACGATAGCCACCATCTCATCGAAACATCGGGACACCTTCGATGATGAGGACATCAATACCATTGTTACACCCACAGCCCCTGCTGCTATACATACTAGACCAATTACTAGAGCTCGCGCACGCCAATTAAATTATCAGGTACTTTCGTTTCTTGGTAATGATTCTAATGTTCAGGAGAATATGATGCTGCCTAAATTGGATACATTTGTTTTGCTTACAAATGAAGGGCCTAGCTTGGACAAGAAAGAGGAACCTTGGAGCAAGTTCAAGCATGGAGATGAGGGCATGCGCAAGGGGAACAAGAACGGAGTTACAAGTGATGATTTCAGGACTTTGAAGCCACCATAATGAGTGCAGGAAGCCTTGGACCAAATATACAAGATGCCACTTCATAAATTTCGTCCAGAGGCTATTATAGGTGCTGCGTCACCTTATTATTGGGTCGGGCCCATGTAATTTTGAAATACTTGAGTATAGGCTATTTTTAGAGTCCGTATGTGTGGGGAAACAAGAGATAGGGTTGGTTTCGGACCCCTCCTTCAAGGGCCACGAAATCCCCCCCTCTTCCTCCATATATACAGCCCTTAGGGCACCGTTTAGACTTTGGGTTTTGTTTAGATTAAAAGTTCACCATAGCTGCAACTTCGCGTACTTCGTTTGTGTTCAACGACCAGACATGATGAGGACATGACTACCTTGGATACGACCAAAAATATTGCATACATGTATATTTGTGAGGTGATTTCTAATGCAAACTATGCAATAATTTATTTATGTCATCCAGGACAAAAATACTTCACAAACTTTTGTGTCATGTCTAATTGCAGGTGTATGGGACATTTGTACAATCCACATATGAAGATAAGGAGAAAAGTGTTGTTTAGGTGCTATTCAAAAAGTCCTCTCACGTCACTTTTGGGCCAAGAGAAGATAGAGTCCAAGTCTCTCACGTTCTGGATTCAGATTCGGACTGCACAGACATACCTGACTCAAAACGCCAAGACCTCTTTCATACGGACTCCGAATTGGGTGATTCTTTTTTTGTTGGAAAGTAGATTTCGTGCTCTTTCCAGCCCAGTTGGATTCACCTTCAAATTCGTCCGGAGCGTTGAGTTCTCGACGAAACAATCTGACGCTGCAACAGAATCCGAGTCAAACTACAAGTCCAAAGGTGTTGCATCACCTCCTCTTGGGCCCATGAGCCTTGTACGACCTAGGGTTAGTTTTAGGCTGCCTTGGGACGTCCTCCCACCTCCTTGGCTGCCACCCCTTGCTCCTATATAAGTAGATCCATCTAGTAGCTTTTTCCTTGGGTTTTGTTTAGATTAAAAGTTCGCCATAGCTGCAACTTCGCGTACTTCGTTTGTGTTCAACGACCAGACCAAGACGTCACAGAACCCCACCTTGATCAATAAAGATTTCATCTTATATTCGCAATATCCAGATTGCAAATCTTAGTTTCTTGCTTGTTCTTCGTTTGCTTGCAGGAGATAGACCCTCGTGGTCAGGTTGATTGTGCTCCGGCGTGGTCAATAACCTCTCGGAGTTGGTTTAGCGATTGCTAAGGCGCGACGTCCTCGCACGTTCGTAGTCGGATCGTCAAAGTCTACTCCACCAAAAACGATAGCTATCATCTCATCGAAAGATCGGGACACCCTCGCCACTATCAAGTGGTATCAGTTTTCAGGTTGCTCGGTGAGAATTTCCTGTTTTTCCTAGATTAGATTTATTTTCTCACCTATTGTCCAAGAAAAAACCACAAAAAAAAAGTTAGATTTATTCATCCTTTGTCCAAGCCAGTCTGAGCCTTCGTAATTTTCTTTTCAGTGCTTGTATAGTTGAATTATCGGTTGCATCGTCGTGTCGAGTTGCTGGTCTTAGTGTCTAGTTCGTTTAGAGTTTCGAGTTCTTTTCACATTAGTCACGCTGCCGCTGCATCATTATCCCTTCCGCTGTCCACCACCTCCCATCCATCAATTTCCATCACGTGCTACCCACCGTTCATTGTCATAATCATAGCTGACGCCATTCATATCTTCGCTTGATCCAATCTGCATCTTATCTAGTTTGTTTTGGAAAGAGAGAAAAAAAAGTCAGAAAAAAAAAGTTAGAGAAAAAAATAGAGAGAAGAAAAAAAAACACAAAATTCGGATCTATCTAGACTCACTCTCGTACCTGAATTCGGATTTGAATCTGTTTTGCGCACTGTTCAGTAAAACAGGAGTATCTTTCTCACACGAAGTCCGTTTTGGCTCCGTGAGTACTCAAATTAAAGCTAACGACGAGCCGCATCTAAATAGTTGCAGAAGCTAGTTCAATATTTGATACCTCAAAATCGGCTTCTAAATAGGTCTTTTTGCCCTCCGAAGTTCGTGAACACAGCTTGTTCCAGTTTTTCAGGTCAGTTTTAGAATTTTTTGACTCCTCATATCAACTCGGAATTGAGTGATTCTTTTTGCGTTTGAAAGCTTGAGTCAGTTCCATTCTTGAGAAAAATTATCAGAAAATTGGCAAAAACTTTTCCAGAGGAAAGTTGGAGAGAAAGTTGTTGGTATATCCTGCTTGGCAGTTATTTCACATCATTATCTTTACTGCTATTGTGGTATTCACTTTTATCTTACTGTCCAGGGCTACTTCATATCCTTTATTGATGCTAGTTGTGCTACGCCATGACCTCATTAGTGTTTTAGGCTCGCGTCTCTAGTCCGGTCTAGCCTAGGACCAGCACAGTACCGTCGTTGAGCGTTTATTCAACATTGCATCTCTGAATTGATTATTGCTAATCTTTTGCTACCATATATAGCCAACCCAGCTCCACATATTTCTACACTGTGTACACGTACATTCCCCTGGCAATCGCTTTACTCAATCTTCGGAGTTATTTGACACCGCTGGTTGCCGTCACCACCTGCTGCATGGTAAGAACTTGTAAGATATTGATATTTGCTTTACTGTGAGCGCTTTACCACCACATCCTAGTAGTTCATAGGAACATTATTCTCGATTTTTTTTTGTTTCTACTAATCATGGCAGGTTCCGGAGTTGTTAGTTCTTGGGCTTCATCGATCGTGGGAGATTTGCCACCACCTAAGAAATACAACAACCGTCACAAGAGAAGCAACAACATCAGAATGCACAGAATCAGGTTAATGTTTCCATGCCACCATTTACTGGTCGTTTTAGGCCTGATTTATATATTGAATGGGAGTACAAAATTAATGCTATATTTGCTTCCCATAATTTTGATGAGCGTGGAAAATTTCAAGCTGCGGTTAGTACTTTCAGTAGCTTTGCTTTAGTTTGGTGGAGTGAATACTGTCGGTTAAACCCTGATTATATACCTACTACTTGGGATGGTTTAAAACATGTCATGAGAGATAGATTCATAGATGTTCCTTATACTCGTGGCATGATTAAAAAACTACAACATTTAAAACAAGGTAGTGACACCGTAACAAAATATTATGATGATTTACAAACTACCTTGTTGCACTCATTTTTAGAAGAAAGTGAAGAAGATTTTATGGATAGATTTTGGGGAGGATTAAACAGTGATATTCAGGAGATACTAATTCATGAAGAGTGTTATCCTATGAACCGTTTGTTTAGTCTTTCTTGCAAAGCTGAACAGAGAATAAAACGACGTGTTGCCCACGAGGAGAACAAGCGCAAGGTGCACATTCCAAGTGTTGATACAGATGTTTCTTTAGCCACTAGGCGTACTATGACAACCACATCCCTTGTTGCGAGGACTACATCATCTCCACCATGTGACACATCACCACCGAGAGTGCCTACATCATCTGAGTTGATCATAAGAGGTAATGACAAAGGTACATATTTTCCACTTTCACATAAGAATGATGCATGCCTAGTTAACTTGAATACATCATGTGTTGAGTTACCTATTGATTTGGGCACGTCACCTATTTTAGAGAATTGTGTTACTGTCATGAATGCGTCATGTGATCAAACAACTGAAATACCAACAATTTTGAGTGCGCTCATTGAATTAACTGTTGATGCAAAAGAACCAATGTTTAATCATTTTGATATGACCTCTAATCTTGGTGATGATTCTGTGACCAATGACTTATTGCATGTTTGCTTATTTAAGCATGTTGTAGCATGTAAATTTGATGCAACTAAGGTTTATTCACCAATGTTAGGATGGTTTAATGATGAACATTGTCAACCTTTTGAAATGAATAAGTGCTTCACTTATATGTGCAAACTGAGTTGCAATATTTTCATGCCTTCTACTTCTTGTGATAATATTTTGGCTTTAGATTTTATGAACTATGAAGGTTACTCATGTATACATGTGTCATATATGCAAAAACTAAGGGAAGTAAAACTGGATGACATATACATATACAACATGTACACCTTGTCTCTTTTGTTAGCTACAGTTCAGCTTAAGCAACGCCGAGGATGGCTTTGTTTTCAAGAAGGGGAGGATGATGAGGACATGACTACCTTGGATACGACCAAAAATATTGCATACATGTATATTTGTGAGGTGATTTCTAATGCAAACTATGCAATAATTTATTTATGTCATCCAGGACAAAAATACTTCACAAACTTTTGTGTCATGTCTAATTGCAGGTGTATGGGACATTTGTACAATCCACATATGAAGATAAGGGGAAAAGAGTTGTTTATGTGCTATTCAAAAAGTCCTCTCACGTCACTTTTGGGCCAAGAGAAGATAGAGTCCAAGTCTCTCACGTTCTGGATTCAGATTCGGACTGCACAGACATACCTGACTCAAAACGCCAAGAACTCTTTTATACGGACTCCGAATTGGGTGATTCTTTTTTTGTTGGAAAGTAGATTTCGTGCTCTTTCCAGCCCAGTTGGATTCACCTTCAAATTCGTCCGGAACGTTGAGTTCTCGATGAAACAATCTGACGCTGCAACAGAATCCGAGTCAAACTACAAGTCCAAAGGTGTTGCATCACCTCCACTTGGGCCCATGAGCCTTGTACGACCTAGGGTTAGTTTTAGGCTGCCTTGGGACGTCCTCCCACCTCCTTGGCTGCCACCCCTTGCTCCTATATAAGTAGATCCATCTAGTAGCTTTTTCCTTGGGTTTTGTTTAGATTAAAAGTTCGCCATAGCTGCAACTTCGCGTACTTCGTTTGTGTTCAATGACCAGACCAAGACGTCACAGAACCCCACCTTGATCAATAAAGATTTCATCTTATATTCGCAATATCCAGATTGCAAATCTGAGTTTCTTGCTTGTTCTTCGTTTGCTTGCAGGAGATAGACCCTCGTGGTCAGGTTGATTGTGCTCCGGCGTGGTCAATAACCTCTCGGAGTTGGTTTAGCGATTGCTAAGGCGTGATGTCCTCGCACGTTCGTAGTCGGATCGTCAAAGTCTACTCCACCAAAAACGATAGCCATCATCTCATCGAAAGATCGGGACACCCTCGCCACTATCAAGACAAAGGCGTCACAGAACCCCACCTTCATTAATAAAGCTTTCCTCTTATATTCGCAATATCTAGATTGCAATCTCAGTTTCTTGCTTGTTCTTCGTTTGCTCGCAGGAAACAGACCCTCGTGGTTAGGTTGATCGTGCTCCGGCGTGGTCAATTATCCCTTGGAAGTTGGTATAGCGATTGCTAAGGCGCGACGTCTCGCACGTTCGTAGTCGGATCATCAAGGTTGACTCCCACAAAAAACGATAGCCACCATCTCATCGAAACATCGGGACACCTTCGATGATGAGGACATCAATACCATTGTCACACCCACAGCCCCTGCTGCTATACATACTAGACCAATTACTAGATCTCGCGCACGCCAATTAAATTATCAGGTACTTTCGTTTCTTGGTAATGATTCTAATGTTCAGGAGAATATGATGCTGCCTAAATTGGATACATTTATTTTGCTTACAAATGAAGGGCCTAGCTTGGACAAGAAAGAGGAACCTTGGAGCAAGTTCAAGCATGGTGATGATGGCATGCGCAAGGGGAACAAGAACGGAGTTACAAGTGATGATTTCAGGACTTTGAAGCCACCATAATGAGTGCAGGAAGCCTTGGACGAAATATACAAGATGCCACTTCATAAATTTAGTCCTGAGGCTATTATAGGTGCTGCGTCACCTTATTATTGGGCCAGGCCCATGTAATTTCGAAATACTTGAGTATAGGCTGTTTTTAGAGTCCGTATGTGTGGGGAAACAAGAGATAGGGTTGGTTTCGGACCCCTCCTTCAAGGGCCACGAAATCCCCCCCTCTTCCTCCATATATAAAGCCCTTAGGGCACCGTTTAGACTTTGGGTTTTGTTTAGATTAAAAGTTCGCCATAGCTGCAACTTCGCGTACTTCGTTTGTGTTAAACGACCAGACAAAGGCGTCACAGAACCCCACCTTCATTAATAAAGCTTTCCTCTTATATTCGCAATATCCAGATTGCAATCTCAGTTTCTTGCTTGTTCTTCGTTTGCTCGCAGGAAACAGACCCTCGTGGTCAGGTTGATCATGCTCCGGCGTGGTCAATAACCCCTTGGAAGTTGGTATAGCGATTGCTAAGGCGCGACGTCTCGCACGTTCGTAGTCGGATCGTCAAGGTCGACTCCCACAGAAAACGATAGCCACCATCTCATCGAAACATCGGGACACCTTCGCCTCTATCACCTTCTTTGTAAGCTCGTTGAGAGGTGCAGCAATGGTACTGAAATCTCTCACAAAACGCCTATAGAAACCAGCGAGGCCAAGGAAACTCCTCACTTGTGTGACCGTTTTGGGCTGCGGCCAACTCTCAATAGCTTCAATCTTGGCTTTATCAACTTTAATTCCCTGTGGTGTAACAACATAGCCAAGAAAAGATACTCGGTCGGTGCAAAAGGTGCACTTCCCAAGGTTACCAAACAAACGTGCATCACGTAGAGCAATAAAAACATCACGTAAATGTTCCAAATGTTCCTCCAAAGATCTGCTATAAATCAATATATCATCAAAGTAAACTACCACAAATCCTCCAATGAAAGCACGTAAAACTTCGTTCATTAATCTCATGAAAATACTAGGTGCATTAGTTAACCCAAAAGGCATGACTAACCACTCATATAAACCGAACTTAGTTTTAAATGTTGTTTTCCATTCATCTCCCAATTTCATACGAATTTGATGGTATCCACTACGCAAATCAACTTTGGAGAATATTGTAGAGCCACTCAATTCATTAAGCATATCATCTAGCCTAGGAATAGGATGACGATAACGAATAGTAATATTATTAATGCCTCTACAATCAACACACATACGCGATGTACCATCCTTTTTTGGCACTAGTATAATAGGAACAACACAAGGACTAAGAGATTCGCGTATATAACCTTTGTCGAGCAGCTCCTGTACTTGACGCATAATCTCCTTCGTCTCCTCTGGATTGGTACGGTATGGCGCACGGTTTGCAACGAAGCACCGGGAATTAAGTCAATCTGATGCTCAATCCCGCGAATAGGTGGTAATCCCGGTGGCACGTCTTGTGAAAAGACGTTAGCGAACTCCTGCAAAATGTTAGTGACAGCAGGAGGCAAAGAGGAAGGCACGTCCTTGAATGAAAATAATGCCTCTTTGCACACAAAAGCATAGCAAACAGATTTGTTTAAATCTAGCTCATCAATATCAGATTTGGTGGCAAGTAAACACGCATTTTTCAATTTAATTTCAGAAGCAACACTAGATGGTTTATTATTAGGCTTCATTTGTTGCTCAAATTCTTTTGCCACAATCTGATTTTCACTCTTATTTTTCTCCTGTTTTGCTTTACTAGCTCTATTAATATCATCTTTCAAAATAGAATCAGGAGTCATAGGAAGCAAAGTAATATGTTTATCCTTATGAACAAGAGTATACTGATTGTTTCTACCATGGTGTACGGAATTTTTATCAAATTGCCATGGTCTACCAAGTAATAATGAACATGCTTGCATGGGTACCACATCACAATCAACATAATCAGCATATGTAGAGATACTAAAATGCACACGAACAGTACGTGTTACCTTAACCTTGTCGCTGTTTTTGAACCATTGGATACAGTAAGGATGTGGATGTGGTCTTGTGGTGAGAGATAGCTTCTCCACCATCTCCATGCTAGCCAAGTTGTTGCAGCTCTCTCCATCTATGATGACGCGAACAGAACGTTCCTTTACAACTCTCTTTGTATGGAATAAATTATGCCTCTGATTTTGCTCAGCTTGTGTGACCTGCACACTCAAAACACATTGAGCAACTAAACATTCATACCTGTCAGCGTCTTCACGGGCCATGTATTGCGTCTCATGATCAGAATCATCTCCACCGTGTTCTTCACTTGTAATAAGAGCCAAAGTCTCCTCATCATAGTCACTAGCGGACTCATACCCACCATCCTCAGTAGCAATCATAACACGCGGAGATTGGCATTCTCTCGCATAATGACCTCTTCCCTTACAACGAAGACAAATAATATCATGTGTGTGCCCTATTGATGCCATAGATGAAGAAGAGCTCTGGGCAGGCCCAGAAGGTGTACTCTTGGCAGATGGTGGTGGTGGTGCCTGTTTTCTTGTATCTCGGTTGGAATTGGCGGCTGAAGTCAGTGGTGCTGCAGTAGGACGTGTGGGAGTAGAGGAGGCACGCGGTGTCCATGATGAAGATCGACCAGCAGAAAAATTAGTTCGCGCCAATGCCTGTCGATCCTGCACTTCACGTTCAGCTTTACAAGCAAGATGGAATAAACCAGTGATATTATTATACTCCTTATACTCTAGAATGGTCTGAATCTCTCTATTTAATCCACCCATGAAACGTGCAAGCATAGCTTCATTCTCCTCAACAATACCACATCTAATCATGCCAGTTTGTAATTCCTGATAATATTCTTCTACAGAATTTTTTCCTTGTCTTAAGCGCTGCAATTTTTGAAGTAATTCACGTTGATAATATGGTGGAACCCAACGAGTACGCATAGCTGTTTTCAAAGCAGCCCAAGTATCTGGAATAGGATATAATCTACAATGTTCAGACCACCATACACATGCAAAACTAGTAAAAGCACAAACAGCAGCAGCAACATGTCTCTCCTCGGGATATTGTAAACATATAAAACGTTGTTCAGTTTCTAACTCCCAAGTAAGATATATATCAGGAACATATCTACCCTCAAATGGTGGAATATTCAATTTCAGTTTAGGAAGATGGTCATGATCTCGTACCTGAGGTGGTAATGCAGCCCTACCATTGCGATTATTGGCATGTGGACGACCTGGTGCTGGTACGTAGTTCTGATTTTGATCAACCTCATCCTCGTAATCGCCCGCATAATCGTCCTCCTCAGCGTCAGCAGGAGCCATAGAAGCATCAACAGTAGGTGCAGCGGCACCAGAAGTTTGACCAGGCTCAAGGGGAACGCGCTGTGCTCGTCCCACTTGATTTGGAAGGCGACGTTGTTGTTGTTGTAGAGGTGCGACAGGTGCAGCCGGCGGTGGTTGTGGAAGATGCGCGAGCAATTCATTAAACTTGTTATCGAGCTTTGTTTCGAACATCTTCTCAATTCCATCTATCTTCTCCATGGCCTCTTCAAATCTGTTTAGCACATCTTGCACCTGTCCACTCATCATTTGTTGAAATTTATCATGTAGCTGTTTGTTCGTCATGTTCTCCCAATCAGTCTCATCGGCTTGTGATCCTGCCATGGTTAGCAGCAATAGAAACACACAAGAATATGATCCTACAGACTACTAGGAAGTGGTGGTGGTGGTGTATCACAAATCCGTCAAGCGAATCTCAAATGCTTACCAGTTCTTACCCAGCAGCAGGTGGTGATCGGCCACCGTTGTAGTCAAAACTCTCAAAGATTGGACAGAGCGATTGCCAGGTGGTGTCAAACGCACGACGTAGATGTATGTGGAGCTGGGAAGGCTTATGATATGGTAGCAAAAATGTCAGCAATAATCAATTCAGAGATGCAAAGTTGAATAAACGCTCAACGACGGTACTGTGCTGGTCCTAGGCTAGACCGTACTAGAGACGCGAGCCTAGAACACTAACAAAATCACGGCGCGGCACGTAAACAAGGGAAGAGCACACTCTAAAATTTCGCTTTTTTTGCGCTCTTTTTTTTTTGCGCTCCTCTTTTTTTTGCGCTCCTTTTCTTTTTGCAAAAAATCACTATAATGGCGAGTGTCTCAAAACTCATCCCAAGTCAAACTAACAGGATTGGCACGAAATTTTTTTTGACAATTTTTTTTTCGGAAATCAGGGCAGCGACGACGAAAAAGTGCGACAAAAAATCACTATGATGGCGAGTGTCTCAAAACGCTCCGTGGGACCTAAAAATAGGATATCGAAAAAATATTTTTGACTGCCAAAATTTTGGCCTAAAAACTGCCTGGGGGTCTCCAGACTCTTTTTTTTTCGAATCCTACTCAGGCAAGGAAACACGAATCGGAAAAAAAAGATGGGTCTCGAAAACAAACCTAATATGAAAAGAACTCGGATTGGTGGTGGATATATGGTGGTAGAATATGGCAGCGGTGATGGTATATGGCAGCGGTGGTAGGATATGGCAGCGGTGGTGGTATATGGCAGCGATGGTGGTATATGGCAGCAGCGATGAAGATGGTGCGGCGGCGGCGTGACAAACTGTGACAGAACTCGAAACTCTAAAGGACTAGACGCTAAGACCAGCAACTAGACACGATGATGCAACCGCAAATTCAACAAAGCAAAAACCCTAAAAAGATTATGCAAAGGCTCAGATTGGTTTGGATATGATGAACTAACCCTAATTTTTTTTTTGGCTTTTTCGTGGACTGTAGGTATGAAGAACAGACTCGATCTATACTACGAAAAACTGTAAAATCTCACCGAGCAACCTGAAAATCTGATACCACTTGATAGAGGCGAAGGTGTCCCGATGTTTCGATGAGATGGTGGCTATCGTTTTCTGTGGGAGTCGACCTTGACGATCCGACTACGAACGTGCGAGACGTCGCGCCTTAGCAATCGCTATACCAACTTCCAAGGGGTTATTGACCACGCCGGAGCACGATCAACCTGACCACGAGGGTCTGTTTCCTACGAGCAAACGAAGAACATGCAAGAAACTGAGATTGCAATCTGGATATTGTGAATATAAGAGGAAAGCTTTATTAATGAAGGTGGGGTTCTGATAGAGGCGAGGGTGTCCCGATCTTTCGATGAGATGATATCTATCGTTTTTGGTGGAGTAGACTTTGACGATCCGACTACGAACGTGCGAGGACGTCGCGCCTTAGCAATCGCTAAACCAACTCCGAGAGGTTATCGACCACGCCGGAGCACAATCAACCTGACCACGAGGGTCTATCTCCTGCAAGCAAACGAAGAACAAGCAAGAAACTAAGATTTGCAATCTGGATATTGCGAATATAAGATGAAAGCTTTATTGATCGAGGTGGGGTTCTGTGACGTCTTGGTCTGGTTGTTGAACACAAACGAAGTACGCGAAGTTGCAGCTATGGCGAACTTTTAATCTAAACAAAACCCAAGGAAAAAGCTACTAGATGGATCTACTTATATAGGAGTAAGGGGTGGCGGCCAAGGAGGTGGGAGGACGTCCCAAGGCAGCCTAAAACTAACCCTAGGTCGTACAAGGCTCATGGGCCCAAGTGGAGGTGATGCAACACCTTTGGACTTGTAGTTTGACTCGGATTCTGCTACAGCGTCAGATTGTTTCGTCGATAACTCATAGCTCCGGATGAATTTTAAGGTGAATCCAATTGGGTTGGAAAGAGCACGAAATCTACTTTCCAACAAAGAAAGAATCACCCAATTCGGAGTCCGTATGAAAAAGTGCTTGGCGTTTTGAGTCAGGTATGTCTGTGCAGTCCGAATCTGAATCCAGAACGTGAGAGACTTGGACTCTATCTTCTCTTGGCCCAAAAGTGACGTGAGAGGACTTTTTGAACAGCACCTAAACTTCTCATTTTCCCTTATCTTCATATGTGAATTGTACAAATGTCCCATACACCTCACAAATATACATGTATGCAATATTTTTGGTCGTATCCATGGTATTCATGTCCTCATCATCCTCCACTTCTTGAAAACAAAGCCGTCCTCGGCGTTGCTTAATCTGAAATGTGGCTAACAAAAGAGACAAGGTGTACATGTCATCCATTTTTACTTCCCTTGATTTTTGCACATATGACACATGTATACATGAGTAACTTTCATAGTTCATAAAATGTAAAGCCAAAATATTATCACAAGTATTAGAAGACATGAAAATATTGCAACTCAATTTGCACATATAAGTGAAGCTCTTATTCATATCAAAGGATTGACAATGTTCATCATTAAACCATCCCAACATTGGTGAATAAACCTTACTTGCATCAAATTTACATGCTACTACATGCTTAAATAAGCAAACATGCAATAAGTCTTTTGACACAAAATCATCACCAAGATTAGAGGTCATATCAAAAGGATTAAACATTGTTTCTTTTGCATCAACAGTTAATTCATTGGGTGCACTCAAAATTGTTGATACTTCAACTCTTTGATCACATGACGCATTCATGACAGTAACACGATTCTCTAAAATAGTTGGTGTGCTCAAATCAAGAGGTAACACAACACATGATGTATTCAAGTTAACTAGGCATGCATCATTCTCATGTGAAAGTTGAAAATCTGTACCTTTGTCATTACCTCTTATGATCAACTCAGATGATGTAGGCACTCTTGGAGGTGATGTGTCACATGATGGAGATGATGTAGTCCTCGCAACAACGGATGTGGTTGTCATAGTACGCCTAGTAGTTGAAGAAACATCTGTATCAACACTTGGAATGTGCACCGTGCGCTTGTTCTCCTTGTGGCCAACACGTCGTTTTATTTCCTGTTCAGCTTTGCAAGCAAGACGAAACAAATGGTCCATAGGATAACACTCTTCATGAATTAGAATCTCTTGAATATCACAGTTTAATCCTCCCCAAAATCTATCCATAAAATCTTCTTCACTTTCTTCTAAAAATGAGTACAATAATGTAGTTTGTAAATCATCATAGTATTTTGTTACCGTGTCAGTGCCTTGTTTTAAATGTTGTAATTTTTTAATCATGCCACGAGTATAATAAACATCAACGAATCTATCTCTCATGACAAGTTTTAAATCATCCCAAGTAGTAGGTATAAGATCAGGGTTTAACCGACAATATTCACTCCACCAAACTAAAGCAAAGCTACTGAAAGTACTAATCGCAGCTTGAAATTTTCCACGCTCATCAAAATTATGGGAAGCAAATATAGCATTAATTTTGTACTCCCATTCAATATATAAATCAGGTCTAAAACGACCAGTAAATGGTGGCATGGAAACATTAACCTGATTATGTGCATTCTCATGTTGTTGCTCCTCTTATGACGGTTGTTGTATTTTCTTAGGTGGTGGCAAATCTCCCACGATCGATGAAGCCCAAGAACTAACAACTCCGGAACCTGCCATAGTTAGTAGAAAACAAGAAACAAAATCCAAGAATAATGTTCCTATGAACTACTGTGGTGGTAAAACGCTCACAGTGTAGCAAATATCAATATCTTACAAGTTCTTACCATGCAGCAGGTGGTGACAGGCAACCAGCGGTGTCAAATAACTCCGAAGATTGAGTAAAACGATTGCCAGGAGAACGTACGTATACACGGTGTAGAAATATGTGGAGCTTGGAAGGCTTAAATATTTGGTAGCAAAAGATTAGCAATAATCAATTCAGAGATGCAATGTTGAATAAACGCTCAACGACGGTACTGTGCTGGTCCTAGGCTAGACCGGACTAGAGACGCGAGCCTAGAACACTAATGAGGTCACGGCGTAGCACAACTAGCATCAATAAAGGATATGAAGTAGCTCTGGACAGCAAAATATAAGTGAAGATCACAATGGCAGTAAAGATAATGATGAGAAATAACTACCAAGTAGCATATACCAATAATTCTCTCTCCAACTTTATTCTATAAAAGTTTGTGCCAATTCTATGATAATTTTTCTCAAGAATGGCACTGACTCAAGCTTTCAAATGCAAAAGGAATCACTCAATTCCGAGTTGATATGAGGAGTCAAAAAATTCTAAAACTGGCCTGAAAAACTGGAACAAGCTGTGTTCATGAACTTCGGAGGGCAAAAAGACCTATTTAGAAGCCGATTTTGAGGTGTCAAATATTGAACTAGCTTCTGCAACTATTTTGATGCGGCTCGTCGCTAGCTTTAATTTGAGTACTCACGGAGCCAAAACAGACTTCGTATGAAAAAGATATGCCTGTTTTACTGAACACTGCGCAAAACAGATTCCAATCCGAATTCAGCTACGAGATTGAGTCTAGATAGATCCGAATTTTGTTTTTTTTTCTTCTCTCTTTTTTTTCACACTTTTTTCTTTTTCTTTCTCTCTTTTTTTTCTCTAACTTTTTTTTTACTTTTTTTTCTCTCTTTTTTCTCTCTCCCTCTTTCCAAAACAAACTAGATAAGATGTAGATTGGATCAAGCACAGATGTGAACGACCTCAACTATGATTATGACAATGAACAGTGGGTAGCACGATGTGGAAATTGATGGATGGGATGGTGGACAGCGGAAGGAATAACGATGCAGCGGCGGCGTGACAAATGTGAACAGAACTCGAAACTCTAAACGAACTAGACACTAAGACCAGCAACTGAACACGACGATGCAACCGATAATTCAATAATGCAAACAATGAAAAGAAAATTGCAAAGGCTCAGACTGGCTTGGACAAAGGATGAATAGATCTAACTTTTTTTTGTGGCTTTTTCTTGAACAATAGGTAAGAAAATAAATCTAATCTAGGGAAAACTGGAAATTCTCACCGAGCAACCTGAAAACTGATACCACTTGATAGAGGCGAGGGTGTCCCGATCTTTCGATGAGATGATATCTATCGTTTTTGGTGGAGTAGACTTTGACGATCCGACTACGAACGTGCGAGGACGTCGCGCCTTAGCAATCGCTAAACCAACTCCGAGAGGTTATCGACCACGCCGGAGCACAATCAACCTGACCACGAGGGTCTATCTCCTGCAAGCAAACGAAGAACAAGCAAGAAACTAAGATTTGCAATCTGGATATTGCGAATATAAGATGAAAGCTTTATTGATCGAGGTGGGGTTCTGTGACGTCTTGGTCTGGTTGTTGAACACAAACGAAGTACGCGAAGTTGCAGCTATGGCGAACTTTTAATCTAAACAAAACCCAAGGAAAAAGCTACTAGATGGATCTACTTATATAGGAGTAAGGGGTGGCGGCCAAGGAGGTGGGAGGACGTCCCAAGGCAGCCTAAAACTAACCCTAGGTCGTACAAGGCTCATGGGCCCAAGTGGAGGTGATGCAACACCTTTGGACTTGTAGTTTGACTCGAATTCTGCTACAGCGTCAGATTGTTTCGTCGATAACTCATAGCTCCGGATGAATTTTAAGGTGAATCCAATTGGGTTGGAAAGAGCACGAAATCTACTTTCCAACAAAAAAAGAATCACCCAATTCGGAGTCCGTATGAAAAAGTTCTTGGCTTTTTGAGTCAGGTATGTCTGTGCAGTCCGAATCTGAATCCAGAACGTGAGAGACTTGGACTCTATCTTCTCTTGGCCCAAAAGTGACGTGAGAGGACTTTTTGAACAGCACCTAAACTTCTCGTTTTCCCTTATCTTCATATGTGAATTGTACAAATGTCCCATACACCTCACAAATATACATGTATGCAATATTTTTGGTCGTATCCAAGGTATTCATGTCCTCATCAGGTTCTGTGATGCCTTTGTCTGGTCGTTGAACACAAACGAAGTACGCGAAGTTGCAGCTATGGCGAACTTTTAATCTAAACAAAACCCAAAGTCTAAGCGACGCCCTAAGGGCTGTATATATGGAGGAGTAGGGGTGAATTTTGTGGCCCCTTGTAGGAGGGGTCCAAAACCAACCCTAACTTTGTTTCCCCACACGTATGGACTCTAAAAACAGCCTATACTTAAGTATTTCAAAATTACATGGCCCTGGCCAAAAAATAAGGTGGCGCAGCACCTAAAATAAGCTATGGACGAAATTTATGAAGGGGCATCTTGTATATTTCGTCCATGTCCTTGTAGGTCATCACGGAGGCTTCAAAGTGCTTAAATATGCACTAGAAACGCCATTCTGGATCCCTTCACGCACGCCTTCATCTCCATGCTTGATCCTGCTCCAGTGTTCATCCCTCTTGTTCATGCTAGGCCCTTCATTAGTAATCAATACAAATGTATCCAATTTAGGCAGCATCATATTCTCATGAACATTAGAATCATTACCAAGAAACGAAAGTTCCTGATAATTTAATTGGCGTGCGCGAGCTCTAGTAATTGGTCCAGTATATGTAGCAGTAGGGGCTGTGGGTGTAACAATGGTATTGATGTCCTCATCATGGTCCCCAAACAAAAGGTGCATTTTTCTTACTCAAAGCATGTAAAGGTGAAGCAATGGTGCTAAAATCCTTCACAAATCTACGATAGAAACCGGCTAAACCAAGAAAACTACGCACTTGTTGCAAATTGGTTGGTTGGGGCCAAGTTTTAATAGCATTGATCTTAGATTTATCTAAATGAACACCCTTAGAAGACACAACGAAACCCAAGAAAACGAGCTTATCGACACCAAAAAGGCATTTGTCCATATTAGCATAAAGGCGCTCTTTTCTAAGAGTTTGTAGAATGGTTCTAAGATGGGTGACATCAGCTTTGAGAGATTTGCTAAATACAAGAATATCGTCAAAGTAGACCACAACAAATACACCAATGTAGGGTCGAAGAACAAAATGCATGACTCTCATGAAAGTACTGGGTGCTTCGGATAAACCCATTGGCATAACAAGCCATTCATATAAGCCAAATTTGGTCTTAAATGCAGTTTTCCATTCATCACCTTCTTGGATGCGTATTTGATAGTAGCCACTTTTAAGATCAATTTTAGAGAAAATGATGAGGACATGACTACCTTGGATACGACCAAAAATATTGCATACATGTATATTTGTGAGGTGATTTCTAATGCAAACTATGCAATAATTTATTTGTGTCATCCACGACAAAAATACTTCACAAACTTTTGTGCCATGTCTAATTGCAGGTGTATGGGACATTTGTACAATTCACATATGAAGATAAGGGAAAAAGAGAAGTTTAGGTGCTGTTCAAAAAGTCCTCTCACGTCACTTTTGGGCCAAGAGAAGATAGAGTCCAAGTCTCTCACGTTCTGGATTCAGATTCGGACTGCACAGACATATCTGACTCAAAACGCCAAGAACTTTTTCATACGGACTCCGAATTGGGTGATTCTTTTTTTGTTGGAAAGTAGATTTCGTGCTCTTTCCAACCCAATTGGATTCACCTTAAAATTCATCCGGAGCGTTGAGTTATGAATGAAACAATCTGACGCTGCAGCAGAATCCGAGTCAAACTATAAGTCCAAAGGTGTTGCATCACCTCCACTTGGGCCCATGAGCCTTGTACGACCTAGGGTTAGTTTTAGGCTGCCTTGGGACGTCCTCCCACCTCCTTGGCCACCACCCCTTACTCCTATATAAGTAGATCCATCTAGTAGCTTTTTTCCTTGGGGTTTTGTTTAGATTAAAAGTTCGCCATAGCTGCAACTTCGCGTACTTCGTTTGTGTTCAACGACCAGACCAAGACGTCACAGAACCCCACCTTGATCAATAAAGCTTTCATCTTATATTCGCAATATCCAGATTGCAAATCTTAGTTTCTTGCTTGTTCTTCGTTTGCTTGCAGGAGATAGACCCTCGTGGTCAGGTTGATTGTGCTCCGGCGTGGTCAATAACCTCTCGGAGTTGGTTTAGCGATTGCTAAGGCGCGACGTCCTCGCACGTTCGTAGTCGGATCGTCAAAGTCTACTCCACCAAAAATGATAGCTATCATCTCATCGAAAGATCGGGACACCCTAGCCTCTATCAGAAAATGGTAGCTCCGCTAAGCTCATCTAGCATATCATCTAGGCGTGGGATAGGGTAACGATAACGCACGGTAATAGCATTGATAGGACGACAATCGGAACACATGCGAAATGTACCATCTTTCTTGGGAACAAGGATTACCGGGATGGCACATGGGCTCAAGCTTTCACGTACATGGCCGTTGTCGATGAGTTGTTGTACTTGCCGTTGGATCTCCTTGGTTTCCTCGGGGTTGACGCGGTAGGCAGCCTTGTTAGGAAGGGGTGCTCCGAGGATGAGGTCGATGCGATGTTCGATGCCTCGTAGAGGAGGTAGACCCGGAGGTAGCTCGTCGGGAAATACATCTTGGAATTCCTGCAAGAGAGAAGATAACACTAAAGGTAGATTGTGAGAGTTGTTAGTTTTGGGTGCCTCATCCTTGCACAAAAGGACATAGTGGATGGGTTCTCACACACTTCTCTCATCTCACTTTTGGTGGCAAATAGGACTAGGTTTTTCTTGTCGCTTATCATGGAGGCACTTGATTTGGGCTTGTGGCGCTCACTCTCTTTATGGTGGTTCGCTCTCTCACTATTCTCTCCACAATGGGTGGCTTGCTTGTCGGCGATCACTTGGCTAGGAGACATAGGTCGTAGCACGTACTCCTTTCCCTTCATCTTGAAGCTATAGTGATTTGTCCGCCCGTTGTGGATGACACCTCGGTCAAATTGCCATGGTCGTCCAAGGATGAGATGGCAAACGGACATAGGAACGACATCACACTCCAAAGTATCTTCGTAAGCTCCGATCTTGAAGGAAACTTGCACCATATGCTCGACTTGGATAGTGCCGGAGTCGCTTAGCCATTGAACCTTGTAGGGATGTGGGTGCTTCATCTTGACTAATTGGAGCTTGGAGCATAGTTCTTCACTTGCCAAATTATGACAACTCCCTCCATCGATGATGACCTTCACGGACCTTCCATTGATGCCGGCCTTGGTATGGAAGATATGGCATCTTTGGTCTTCTTCTTGTTGATGTTGAAGTGTCAAGACCTTGGAGACGACAAGAGCGGGGCTCGAATCTTCGTCGCAAAAGACTTGATCATCTTCATCCTCGTTCACTTGCCGGTGCATGGCCACATGCTCAAGGGCTTCCGTTTCGCCTTCACTCATTGAGTCATATGTACCATCATCGTTGAAGATCATGGTGCGTTTGTTGGTACATTCGAAGGAATTGTGGCCTCGGCCGCCGCATGTGAAACACTTGAGTGAACTTGTCTTGATGGTCTCATCGGTTGGAGTAGATGATGATGAAGCTCGCGGCTTGAAGTTGCTTGTAGTAGGAGGACGACTTGAATTTGTCGAAGTTTTCTTGTAACTTGACTTGTCGTTGTTGCTTGTAGATGGCTTGGTTGAGGTGGAAGGTGTTGGAGTCGTTGAAGGTTGAGAGTTGGAGAAACCATAGGACTTGGATGAGAACTTGGCATACTTGAAGTCATCTTGCACTTGACGTTCCGCTTTGGTAGCTTGATGAACTAGCTCGATGAGGTTCGAGTATGGTTGGAAGTCGGCGATCTTCTTGATAGGATGATTGAGTCCATTCAAGAAACGTGCCATCGTTTGCTCATCATCTTCCGTGACATTGGCTCGTATCATGGCAATCTCCATTTCCTTGTAGTACTCTTCAACGCTCTTGGTTCCTTGCTTGAGGAGTTGGAGTTTCTTGAAGAGGTCGCGGTTGTAGTAGGTTGGCACAAAACGTGCTCTCATGACATCCTTCATTTGCGCCCAAGTGGTGATTGGTGGTTCACCTCTTGCCTCACGACGCTCAATGACTTGTTCCCACCATATGAGGACGTAGTCTTGGAACTCAAGGGATGCCATCGCGATCTTCTTCTCTTGCTCATAGTTGTGCAAACGAAAGATCTTGTCGACCTTCAATGCCCATGATAGGTACTCTTCGGGATCATTGCTTCCGGTGAACTTGGGCATGGTGAACTTTAGCTTGCCATAGCGTTGTTCGTCATTGTGTTGAGGTCAAGGGTGATGACGTCCTTGATGAGGAGGATTGTTTCCCTCAACTTGTTCTTATCGTGGAGGATTTCCATTGTCTTGTTGCTCTTGTTGAATGTGAGGTTCTTGGCGAGCTTGTGGAGGAGCTTGTCGAGCTTGATGATGCACACGTGATTGATAAATCCTCTCTTGAACTTCATCGCGAAGCGCTTCTTGTTGCTCACGAGCTTGCCGGTTTCGTGTGGCGACGGCTCGACTTGAATCTCGGAGGGCACGTTGCGCCTCAAGTGCTTGAACTTCTCGCCATAGTTGTTCTTGATGTTGTGCCTCGGCATCTTGCTCGTCTTGGTGTAGGCGTGCGCGTTCTTCCTCTTCTTGGCATTGACGTTGCCGTTCTTGTGCGTGCGCAAATGTAGCTTGGTTGAGGCGATGTCGATGCTCTTGCGCTCGAAGTTGCTCTTGAGAATCAGTTTCGTGTAGAGGATTGCGGTTTGCTTGACGGTCTTTGATAGAGGCGGGGGTGTCCCGATCTTTCGATGAGATGATAGCTATCGTTTTTGGTGGAGTAGACTTTGACGATCCGACTACGAACGTGCGAGGACGTCGCGCCTTAGCAATCGTTAAACCAACTCCGAGAGGTTATTGACCACGCCGGAGCACAATCAACCTGACCACGAGGGTCTATCTCCTGCAAGCAAACGAAGAACAAGCAAGAAACTAAGATTTGCAATCTGGATATTGCGAATATAAGATGAAAGCTTTATTGATCAAGGTGGGGTTCTGTGACGTCTTGGTCTGGTCGTTGAACACAAACGAAGTACGCGAAGTTGCAGCTATGGCAAACTTTTAATCTAAACAAAACCCAAAGTCTAAACGGTGCCCTAAGGGCTGTATATATGGAGGAAGAGGAGGGGATTTCGTGGCCCTTGAAGGAGGGGTCCGAAACCAACCCTATCTCTTGTTTCCCCACTCATACGGACTCTAAAAACAGCCTATACTCAAGTATTTCGAAATTACATGGGCCTGGCCCAATAATAAGGTGACGCAGCACCTATAATAGCCTCTGGACGAAATTTATGAAGTGACATCTTGTATATTTCGTCCAAGGCTTCCTGCACTCATTATGGTGGCTTCAAAGTCCTGAAATCATCACTTGTAACTCCGTTCTTGTTCCCCTTGTGCATGCCATCATCTCCATGCTTGAACTTGCTCCAAGGTTCCTCTTTCTTGTCCAAGCTAGGCCCTTCATTTGTAAGCAAAACAAATGTATCCAATTTAGGCAGCATCATATTCTCATGAACTTTAGAATCATTACCAAGAAACGAAAGTACCTGATATTTTAATTGGCGTGCGCGAGCTCTAGTAATTGGTCCAGTATGTATAGAAGCAGGGGTTGTGGGTGTAACAATGGTATTGATGTCCTCATCAATTGGTTCGTCAACCAATGTCGATCACTCGTGGTAGATACTTGAAGGCGATCTACGAACCTTTACAGACTTCTTCTTCGAGAAACATAATCACTCTTGGTTTATGAAGAAATTGACACCTAACCGTCTAGAGATTTTGCAGCTCTCAAGAGTAATAGGCGGAGCGTACTGGACCTAGTTTCTAGTGATGCTGAACCACTATCTAATTCTTCGGCTCTAGGGGTATCTCTCTCGGTGGATTTTAAACTCAAATCGGTCGGAGAGGGGGTTGCTCAACAATTTCTGATAGAGGCGAGGGTGTCCCGATCTTTCGATGAGATGATATCTATCGTTTTTGGTGGAGTAGACTTTGACGATCCGACTACGAACGTGCGAGGACGTCGCGCCTTAGCAATCGCTAAACCAACTCCGAGAGGTTATTGACCACGCCGGAGCACAATCAACCTGACCCCGAGGGTCTATCTCCTGCAAGCAAACGAAGAACAAGCAAGAAACTAAGATTTGCAATCTGGATATTGCGAATATAAGATGAAAGCTTTATTGATCGAGGTGGGGTTCTGTGACGTCTTGGTCTGGTCGTTGAACACAAACGAAGTACGCGAAGTTGCAGCTCTGGCGAACTTTTAATCTAAACAAAACCCAAAGTCTAAACGGTGCCCTAAGGGCTGTATATATGGAGGAAGAGGAGGGGATTTCGTGGCCCTTGAAGGAGGGGTCCGAAACCAACCCTATCTCTTGTTTCCCCACACATACGGACTCTAAAAACAGCCTATACTCAAGTATTTCGAAATTACATGGGCCTGGCCCAATAATAAGGTGACGCAGCACCTATAATAGCCTCTGGACGAAATTTATGAAGTGACATCTTGTATATTTCGTCCAAGGCTTCCTGCACTCATTATGGTGGCTTCAAAGTCCTGAAATCATCACTTGTAACTCCGTTCTTGTTCCCCTTGTGCATGCCATCATCTCCATGCTTGAACTTGCTCCAAGGTTCCTCTTTCTTGTCCAAGTTAGGCCCTTCATTTGTAAGCAAAACAAATGTATCCAATTTAGGCAGCATCATATTCTTATGAACTTTAGAATCATTACCAAGAAACGAAAGTACCCGATATTTTAATTGGCGTGCGCGAGCTCTAGTAATTGGTCCAGTATGTATAGAAGCAGGGGCTGTGGGTGTAACAATGGTATTGATGTCCTCATCAGTCTTGGCACGCGGCTTGGCGAAGAGTGTTCGACGTCGGTGTACTTGAGTGGTCGGAGGAATGTCGACTTGAGTGGCTCCGTCTTGAGGAGGACGAAGTGGTAGAAGAGCGGTTGACCAACAAGGCACAAATCTCGTCCATTCTTGCATCGTTCTCTTGTTTGTGTTGGTCGAGCTTGTGGTCAAAGTAGTCTCTTGTACATTGCTCGGAGAGGTGTAAGTCGGTGGCGAGATTGTCGATGCGGTCGCTCATTGCTTGTTGTTCTTGATGCAAAGCTCGTTGTGCACCAAAGAGGTGGCTCTTGGTGACGTAGGTGTTCGGGTCGTCGTCTTGCTCGATGAAGAGTGGGTTGGTAGAAGAACTTGGCCTATCCATTATTCCAAGCAAATATGTGAGTGGGAGAAAGAGAAGAACTTATACCAAATGTACCTTGACCGATGTTGAAGATGGATCAATGATCACTCAAATGTGGAACAAGGAAATAGCACAATTGGTACCGATTCTTGTCGGTTCTCACACCTACACAAGTAAAAACTTATGGTGGAGCTTGGTGAGGATGGTGGCACAAAATTTGATGCAATTGTTAGTAAGACTCAATAATGTTGAAAAAGATTCGCAAATTCGCAAATGCAACAAGTAGACCAAGTAAGTAGTGGTACACGGAAACACACACGGAAATAGATAAATGGGGTCGTGCAGCCAAAAATGAGCGGAAAATGTGGAATCCACGGAAAATGCTCTTGTTGCACAACACTAGAGAGACACTAGCACGATTGCACAATAGGCGGATACGAAACTTGTGCACGACCTACTAAGCAAAAATGCAACGACTTCTATCCCAAGTATGCTATATGTATGGTGTTTCGGTGATATGATCCAAGATGATTGAGTATGATAATCTTAATGTAGTATGATGCTATGGTCTTGTTTAAAAGCTCTTTGCTTATCTTTCTCTTTTGCTTAAAAGCTTGTTTGGTTCTTTCTCTTTTGAGCTCTTTCTTTGGCCACTTATGCAAAACTTCAGGAACCAAGCTAGCAATTGTGTATGCGATGACAACCTTGTGTCACAAGATATGATAGCAAGAAGAAAGGAGATATGCAATGGAAGGTGCGGATCGACTATCTCTAATGTGCACAAGTAGCGTTACCGGCAATACTCAAATGGCTAGTCTCGATAGGAAAGGTACACAAAATGGGCTATGTGGTTATCAATGTAATGGCAAGGAGTAGACCAAGATGCCGTCGAGATTACCGTCCTTGCTTACGGTTGAGGGTGTCAAAATTGTTGAGCAGTTATTGTCGATGACGAGTCCGTGGCGATGATGAAGTGGTCGGTGATGTAGTGCATGGTCTTCAGTACGTTGGGGAAGATGCCGCTGCACCGTAGTCGGAGTTGTCGAAGTAGCGAAAGTCGACGAAAGAGGCGCAGACTTTCTGTCTAGGCCGGAAGTTCCGGGCAAGACGGAAGGTCCAGGAGCCGGAAGTTCTGGGCAGGGCCGGAAGGTCCGGTGGTTGCGATTCTGCCAAGAACAGGAAATTTGGGGAACGTGGATTTGGGCGGAAAAACTTCGGGAAAAACCCAAATCCGATGGGGAAAAGAAAATTTTGGGTGGATGGGAGGGTGGGGAAGCCAGATCTACGTGCCACACACGAAATCCATGGATCAAATCCAACAAAACTTCATCACACCAACAAATCACAAGGGCTATTTTTGTGGGGATTTTCAAAATTGGGACGAATCACAACAAAATTAGGCTAGAAAACAAAGAGGGAGGCTCCAAAATCGTGATCAACGTGGCTCATGATACCAAGACGATGTAGGGTAGAACCCTAGATGCCCGATCTTTCATGATTGGAGCGGATCCCGCGATGAACACGAAGAACACGAGGAGAAAACACGATGGGAAACACGAGAGAATCACTCAAACCAACAAGATCAATTACACGTGTGCTAGATCCTCGAAACACAAAGAGATACACGATCCGAATCCAACAAAGGACGATACACAGGGTAACCGGTTCTTCTCCGTGAGGAGGTCTTGAGTTCTTCCCGTTAGGGGTCTTGAATCCAAGTGGATCTTCTCCGTAGAGGCACGGTCTCTCTCGGAGGAGTAGATCCGGATGGATGAGCAAGGCTCTATCTCACAAATGAGCTATCACTTTGCTGACCCTCAAACGGAGGTAGAAGAAGAGTATATATAGTCTCGGGGGCGAAAGGGTACACAGGCCTCGGCCCAAGTCACTGCGCACAGGCAGGGCCGGAAGTTCCGGGCAGGGCCGGAAGTTCCGGGCTCCGGAGGTTCCGGGCCATGTTCCGGGCGGGGTCCGGCCTAACCAGAGAGTTGGCACGGTGGGAGCTGGGCTGGCGTCCAGGGGCCGGAAGTTCCGGGCAGGTCGGAGGTTCCGGAGGCCGGCAGGTCTGGCCCAGGTTCCGGGCTGGTTCCGGGCTAACCAGAGAGTTGGCGCGCCCGAGCTCGTCTGGGTCGTCGAGGACCGGAAGTTCCGGGTCGGCCGGAGGTTCCGGGGGACGGAAGTTCCAGGATGAACAGAGAGTTGACGCCTGTTTCTTCTTCCTCAGCTCTCGGCTCCGTGGCTTGTGTGTTGTACCTGATCACACATAGTGTTTCTGACTTAGGCAGTAGCCATGTCTCGTTCGAAGGAAAGGGAAACTCAAGTAGGAGTGATGTCACCTCGGATTGAATAGCACGAGCTCTTGCTCTTGTCATGGGTCCACTTGGGGCTTGGATAGTTGAGGTAGTGTCCATGGGGATGACCGTGGGATGTTCCGCATCACATAGTTTGTCACGCCACCGCACCATCTTCATCGTTGCTGCCATATTCCACCACCGCTGCCATATACCACCACCACTGCCATATCCTACCACCGCTGCCATATACCACCACCGCTGCCATATCCTACCACCGCTACCATATACCACCACCGTTGCCATATACCACCACCGCTGCCATATCCTACCACCATATATCCACCACCAATTCGAGTTCTTTTCATATTAGGTTTGTTTTCGAGATCCATCTATTTTTCCGATTCGTGTTTCCTTGCCTGAGTAGGTTTAAAAAAAAAAGTCTGGAGACCCCCGGGCAGTTTTTAGGCCAAAATTTCAGCGATCGGAAATATTTTTTTCCTATCCTGTTTTTAGGTCCCAGGGAGCGTTTTGAGACACTCGCCATCATAGTGATTTTTTGTCGCACTTTTTCGTTGTCGCTGCCCTGATTTCCAGAAAAAAATAGTCAAAACAATTTCTTGCCTATCATGTTATTTTGACTTGGGAAGAGTTTTGAGACACTCGCCATTATAGTGATTTTTCGCAAAAAAAAAGGAGCGCAAAAAATTCCATAGTGTGCTTTTCCCTTGTTTACGTGTCGCGCCGTGATTTTGTTAGTGTTCTAGGCTCGCGTCTCTAGTACGGTCTAGCCTAGGACCGGCACAGTACCATCGTTGAGCGTTTATTCAACTTTGCATCTCTGAATTGATTATTGCTAACACTTTTTGCTACCATATTATAAGGCTTCCCAGCTTTGAGAGTTTTGACTACAACGGTTGCCGATCACCACCTGCTGCTTGGTAAGAACTGGTAAGAATATGTGATTCGCTTGACGGATTTGTAACTTTCCACAACACCACCGCCACTTCCTAGCAGTCTATATGATCATATTCTTGTGTTTTTTCTCTTGCTGCTAACCATGCCAGGATCACAAGTGGATGAGCTGGATTGGGAGAACATGACGAACAAGGAGCTCCATGATAAATTCCAGGAATGTTGGGTCAACAGGTGGAAGACGTGATGGCCAGTTTTGGCAAGGCATTAGCGAAGATTGATGACATTGAGAAGACAATTGACAACAAGTTGGATGCCAAGTTCCCTGAAGTGCTTACGCATCTACCTTCACCTACTGCCGCTGCTGCACCATTGCAACAACAATAACAACCACCAACTCCACGTCGCGAAACAGCCCTCCGCCAAGCGAGCCGTGTTCCTCTTGAGCCTGGCCAAACTTCTAGTGTTGCTGCTACTACTGTTGCTGCTTCTGTGGCTCCTGCTGTTGCTGCGGAGGAGGACGATTACGCGGGCGATTATGAGGATGAGGTTGATCAAAATCATAACTATGTGCAACCACCAGCACCACCAGGTCATCCACATGCAAATAATTGCAATGGTAGGCCTGCACCACCACCTCAGGTACGAGATCATGACCATCTTCCTAAACTAAAATTGAATATTCCACCATTTGAGGGTAGATATGTTCCTGATATATATCTTACTTGGGAGTTAGAAACTGAACAACGTTTTACATGTTTACAATATCCCGAGGAAAGGCGTGTTGCTGCTGCTGTTTGTGCTTTCACTAGTTTTGCATGTGTTTGGTGGTCTGAACATTGTAGATTATATCCTATTCTGGCTACTTGGGCTGCTTTGAAAACTGCTATGCGTACTCGTTGGGTTCCACCATATTATCAACGTGAATTACTTCAGAAATTAAAGCGTTTAAGACAAGGAAAACATTCTATAGAGGAATATTATCAGGAATTGCAAACTGGCATGATTAGATGTGGTATTGTTGAGGATAACGAAGCTGTGCTTGCACGTTTTATGGGTGGATTAATTAGAGAAATTCAGACCATTTTAGAGTATAAGGAGTATAATAATATCACTCGTTTATTCCATCTTGCTTGCAAAGCTGAACGTGAAGTGCAGGATCGACAGGCATTGGCGCGAACTAACTTTCTTCAGGTCGACCTTCATCATGGACACCGCGTGCATCCTCTACTTCCACACATTCTGCTGCACTGGCACCTCCGTCAGCTGCCACCCCCAGTCGTGATACAAGAAAGCAGGCACAACCACCGCTATCTGCCAAGAGCACACCTGCCGGGCCTGCACAGAGCTCTTCTTCATCCATGGCATCAACAGGGCACACACATGATATTATTTGTCATCATTGTAAGGGTAGAGGTCATTTTGTGAGAGAATGCAAATCTCTGTGTGTTATGATCGCTACTAAGGATGGTGGGTATGAGTCCGCTAGTGACTATGATGAGGAGACTTTGGCTCTCATTACAAGTGAAGAACACGGTGGAGATGATTCTAATTATGAGACGCAATACATGGCTGCCGAAGATGCTGATAGGTATGAAAGTTTAGTTGCTCAACATGTTTTGAGTGTGCAGGCCACACAAGCTGAGCAAAATCAGAGGCATAATTTGTTCCATACAAAGGGAGTTGCGAAGGAACGTTCTGTTCGCGTCATCATAAATGGAGGGAGCTGCAACAAGTTGGCTAGCATGGAGATGGTGGAGAAGCTATCTCTCACCACAAGACCACATCCACATCCTTACTACATTCAATGGTTCAACAACAGCGGCAAGGTTAAGGTAACATGTACTGTTCGTGTGCATTTTAGTATCTCTACATATGCTGATTATGTTGATTGTGATGTGGTACCCATGCAAGCATGTTCCTTATTACTTGGTAGACCATGGCAATTTGATAAAAATTATGTACACCATGGTAGAAACAATCAGTATACTCTTGTTCATAAGGATAAACATATTACTTTGCTTCCTATGTCTCCTGATTCCATTTTGAAAGATGATATTAATAGAGCTAATAAAGCAAAACAGGAGAAAAATACGACTGAAAATCAGATTGTGGCGAAAGAATTTGAGCAACAAATGAAGCCTAATAATAAACCATCTAGTGTTGCTTCTGAAATAAAATTGAAAAGTGCATGTTTACTTGCCACCAAATCTGATCTTGATGATATAGATTTCAGCAAATCTGTTTGCTATGCTTTTGTGTGCAAAGAAGCATTATTTTCATTCAATGACGTGCCTTCCTCTTTGCCTCCTATTGTCATTAACATTTTGCAGGAGTTCGCTGACGTCTTTCCACAAGATGTGCCACCGGGATTACCACCTATTCGCTGGATTGAGCATCAAATTGACTTAATTCCCGGTGCATCGCTACCCAACCGTGCACCATACCGTACCAATCCAGAGGAGACGAAGGAGATTATGTGTCAAGTACAGGAGCTGCTCGATAAAGGTTATATACGCGAATCCCTTGGTCCTTGTGATGTTCCTATTATACTAGTGCCGAAAAAGGATGGTACATCGCGTATGTGTGTTGATTGTAGAGGCATTAATAATATCACTATCCATTATCGTCATCCTATTCCTAGGCTAGATGATATGCTTGATGAATTGAGTGGCTCTACAATATTCTCCAAAGTTGATTTGCGTCGTGGATACCATCAAATTCGTATAAAATTGGGAGATGAATGGAAAACAGCATTTAAAACTAAGTTTGGAATATATGAGTGGTTAGTCATGCCTTTTGGGTTAACTAATGCACCTAGTACTTTCATGAGATTAATGAACGAAGTTTTATGTGCTTTCATTGGATGATTTGTGGTAGTTTACTTTGATGATATACTGATTTATAGCAGATCTTTGGAGGAACATTTGAAACATTTATGTGCTGTTTTTATTGCTCTACGTGATGCACGTTTGTTTGGTAACCTTGGGAAGTGCACCTTTTGCACCGACCGAGTATCTTTTCTTGGCTATGTTGTTACTCCACGGGGAATTAAAGTTGATAAAGCCAAGATTGTAGGTATTGAGAGTTGGCCGTAGCCCAAAACGGTCACACAAGTGAGGAGTTTTCTTGGCCTCGCTGGGTTTTATAGGCGTTTTGTGAGAGATTTCAGCACCATTGCGGCACCTCTCAATGAGCTTACAAAGAAGGATGTGCCTTTTGTTTGGGGTACAACACAGGAAGAAGCCTTCACGGTATTGAAAGATAAGTTGACACATGCTCCATTACTCCAACTTCCTGATTTTAATAAGACTTTTGAGCTTGAATGTGATGCTAGTGGAATTGGATTATGAGGTGTGTTGTTACAAGATGGCAAAACCTATTGCATATTTTTCTGAAAAATGAGTGGGCCTAGTCAGAATTATTCTACTTATGATAAGGAATTATATGCTCTTGTTCAGACTTTGGAAACATGGCAACATTATTTATGGCCCAAAGAATTTGTTATTCATTCTGATCATGAATCTTTGAAACATACTAAAAGTCAAGCAAAACTGAACCGTAGACATGCTAAATGGGTTGAATTCATTGAGACTTTCCCTTATGTCCTTAAACACAAGAAGGGTAAAGAAAATGTTATTGCAAATGCATTGTCTCGTCGTTATACTATGCTTTCACAACTTGACTTTAAGAAATTTGGTTTGGAGACCATCAAAGATCAATATGTGCATGATGCTGAATTTAAAGATGTATTGCAGAATTGTAAAGAAGGGAGAACATGGAACAAGTTCGTCGTTAATGATGGATTTGTGTTTCGTGCTAACAAGCTATGCATTCCAGCTAGCTCCGTTCGTCTATTGTTATTGCAGGAGGCACATGGAGGAAGATTAATGGGACACTTTGTCATGAAGAAGACAGAGGATGTACTTGCTACACATTTCTTTTGGCCAAAGATGAGACGGGATGCTGAGCGTTTTGTTGCTCGCTGCACTATATGTCAAAAAGCTAAGTCACGACTCAATCCTCATGGTTTATATATGCCTTTTCCTGTACCTAGTGTTCCATGGGAGGATATATCTATGCACTTTGTTTTGGGTTTACCTCGAACAAAGAAGGTGAGGGATAGCATATTTGTTGTTGTGGATAGATTCTCGAAAATGGCACACTTTATACCATGTCATAAAAGTGATGATGCTGCTAATGTTGCTGATTTGTTCTTTTGTGAAATTATTCGCTTGCATGGTGTGCCAAATACAATTGTTTTAGATCATGATACTAAGTTTCTTAGCCACTTTTGGAGATGTTTATGGGCTAAATTGGGGACTAAACTGCTTTTTAGTACTACATGTCATCCCCAAACTGATGGACAAACTGAAGTAGTCAATAGAACTTTGTCTACGATGCTTAGGGCTGTTTTGAAGAATAACAAGAAAATGTGGGAAGAATGCTTGCCTCATATTGAATTTGCTTATAATCGTTCGATGCATTCTACTACTAAGATGTGCCCTTTTGAGATTGTGTATGGTTTTCTACCTCGTGCACCTATTGATTTGTTGCCTCTTCCATCTTCGGAGAAGGTTAATTTTGATGCTAAAGAACGTGTTGAATTGATCTTAAAAATGCATGAGTTAACTAAGGAGAACATTGAGCGTATGAATGCTAAATATAAACTTGCTGGGGATAAGGGTAGAAAACATGTTATGTTTGTACCTGGAGATCTTGTTTGGTTACATTTGCGTAAGGATAGATTTCCTGATTTGATCAAATCAAAGCTAATGCCACGTGCTGATGGTCCTTTTAAGGTGTTAGAGAAAATAAATGATAATGCATATAAACTTGAGTTGCCTGCAGATTTTGGGGTTAGTCCCACTTTTAACATTGCAGATTTGAATCCTTATTTCGGTGAGGAAGATGAGCTTACGTCGAGGACGACTTCATTTCAAGAAGGGGAGGATGATGAGGACATCAATACCATTGTTACAGCCACAGCCCCTACTACTACTACATATACTGGACCAGTTACTAGAGCTCACGCATGCGAATTAAATTATCAGGTACTTTTGTTTCTTGGTAATGATTCTAATGTTCATGAGAATATGATGCTGCCTAAATTGGATACATTTGTTTTGCTTACAAATGAAGGGCCTAGCATGGACAAGAGGGATGAATATTGGAGCAAGATCAAGCATGGAGATGATGGCATGCGCAAGGGGAACAAAACAGGAGTTTCAAGTGATGATTTCAGGACTTTGAAGCCACCATAATGAGTGAATGAAGGCTTGGACGAAATATAGAAGATGTCACTTCCTAAATTTCGTCCAAAGGCTATTATAGGTGCTGCGCCACCTTATTTTTGGGCCAGGCTGATGAGGACATGACTACCTTGGATACGACCAAAAATATTGCATACATGTATAT
The DNA here is from genome assembly GCA_011799875.1 of Thinopyrum elongatum. Lineage (NCBI taxonomy): Eukaryota > Viridiplantae > Streptophyta > Magnoliopsida > Poales > Poaceae > Thinopyrum > Thinopyrum elongatum. The sequence continues at coordinate 302,163 of JAAAXO010000618.1, read as the reverse complement.
TTGTGAGGTGATTTCTAATGCAAACTATGCAATAATTTATTTATGTCATCCAGGACAAAAATACTTCACAAACTGATGAGGACATCAATACCATTGTTACACCCACAGCCCCTGCTGCTATACATACTGGACCAATTACTAGAGCTCGCGCACGCCAATTAAATTATCAGGTACTTTCGTTTCTTGGTAATGATTCTAATGTTCATGAGAATATGATGCTGCCTAAAGTGGATACATTTGTTTTGCTTACGAATGAAGGGCCTAGCTTGGACAAGAAAGAGGAACATTGGAGCAAGTTCAAGCATGGAGATGATGGCATGCGCACGGGAAACAAGAACGGAGTTACAAGTGATGATTTCAGGACTTTGAAGCCACCATAATGAGTGCATGAAGCCTTGGACGAAATATACAAGATGCCACTTCATAAATTTCGTCCAGAGGCTATTATTGGTGCTGCGTCACCTTATTATTGGGCCAGGCCCATGTAATTTCGAAATACTTGAGTATAGGTTGTTTTTAGAGTCCGTATGTGTGGGGAAACAAGAGATAGGGTTGGTTTCAGACCCCTCCTTCAAGGGCCACGAAATTCCCCCCCTCTTCCTCCATATATACAGCCCTTAGGGCACCGTTTAGACTTTGGGTTTTGTTTAGATTAAAAGTTTGCCATAGCTGCAACTTCGCATACTTCGTTTGTGTTCAACGACCAGACCAAGACGTCACAGAACCCCACCTTGATAAATAAAGCTTTCATCTTATATTCGCAATATCCAGATTGCAAATCTTAGTTTCTTGCTTGTTTTTCGTTTGCTTGCAGGAAATAGATCCTCGTGGTCAGGTTGATCGTGCTCCGACGTGGTCAATAACCTCTCAGAGTTGGTTTAGCGATTGCTAAGGCGCGACGTCCTCGCACGTTCGTAGTCGGATCGTCAAAGTCTTGATGAGGACATCAATACCATTGTTACACCCACAGCCCCTGCTTCTATACATACTGGACCAATTACTAGAGCTCGCGCACGTCAATTAAAATATCAGGTACTTTCGTTTCTTGGTAATGATTCTAAAGTTCATGAGAATATGATGCTGCCTAAATTGGATACATTTGTTTTGCTTACAAATGAAGGGCCTAGCTTGGACAAGAAAGAGGAACCTTGGAGCAAGTTCAAGCATGGAGATGATGGCATGCACAAGGGGAACAAGAACGGAGTTACAAGTGATGATTTCAGGACTTTGAAGCCACCATAATGAGTGCAGGAAGCCTTGGACGAAATATACAAGATGTCACTTCATAAATTTCGTCCAGAGGCTATTATAGGTGCTGCGTCACCTTATTATTGGGCCAGGCCCATGTAATTTCGAAATACTTGAGTATAGGCTGTTTTTAGAGTCCGTATGTGTGGGGAAACAAGAGATAGGGTTGGTTTCGGACCCCTCCTTCGAGGGCCACGAAATCCCCTCCTCTTCCTCCATATATACAGCCCTTAGGGCACCGTTTAGACTTTGGGTTTTGTTTAGATTAAAAGTTCGCCATAGCTGCAACTTCGCGTACTTCGTTTGTGTTCAACGACCAGACCAAGACGTCACAGAACCCCACCTTGATCAATAAAGCTTTCATCTTATATTCGCAATATCCAGATTGCAAATCTTAGTTTCTTGCTTGTTCTTCGTTTGCTTGCAGGAGATAGACCCTCGTGGTCAGGTTGATTGTGCTCCGGCGTGGTCAATAACCTCTCGGAGTTGGTTTAGCGATTGCTAAGGCGCGACGTCCTCGCACGTTCGTAGTCGGATCGTCAAAGTCTACTCCACCAAAAACGATAGCTATCATCTCATCGAAAGATCGGGACACCCTCGCCTCTATCAAGTCTACTCCACCAAAAACGATAGCCTCCATCTCATCGAAAGACGGGACACCTCTGCCTCTATCACAAACTTTTGTGTCATGTCTAATTGCAGGTGTATGGGACATTTGAACAATCCACATATGAAGATAAGGGGAAAAGAGATGTTTAGGTGCTGTTCAAAAGTCCTCTCACATCACTTTTGGGCCAAGAGAAGATAGAGTCCAAGTGTCTCACGTTCTGGATTCAGATTCGGACTGCACAGACATACCTAACTCAAAACGCCAAGCATTCTTTCATACGGACTCCGAATTGGGTGATTCTTTTGGATTCACCTTCAAATTCGTCCGGAGCGTTGAGTTATCGACGAAACAATCTGACGCTGCAGCAGAATCCGAGTCAAACTACAAGTCCAAAGGTGTTGCATCACCTCCACTTGGGCCCATGAGCCTTGTACGACCTAGGGTTAGTTTTAGGCTGCCTTGGGACGTCCTCCCACCTCCTTGGCCGCCACCCCTTTGTCCTATATAAGTAGATCTATCTAGTAGTTTTTTCCTTGGGATTTGTTTAGTTAAAAGTTAGCCATTGCAACTTCGTGTACTTCGTTTGTGTCCAACGACCAGACCAAGACCGCTTTCGAATCCCCAATTTTATCAACACTTCATATATATTCGCAATATTCAGATTGCTTTATCATATTCTTGCTTGTTCTTCGATTGCATGCAGGAATAGACCTTTATGGTCAGGCTGATCGTGCTTCCGGCATCGTCAGTAACCTCAGGAGATTGGTTTAGCGATTGCTAAGGCGCAACGTCGTGCATGTTTGTAGTCGGATCGTCAAAGTCGTCTCCACCCAATCGATAGTTATGATCTCATCGAAAGATCGGGACACCCCGCCTCTATCAAGTGGTATCAGTTTTCAGGTTGCTCGGTGAGAATTTCCAGTTATCCCTAGATTAGATTTATTTTCTTACCTATTGTCCAAAGAAAAAGCCACAAAAAAAAGTTAGATCTATTCATCCTTTGTCCAAGCCAGTCTGAGCCTTCACAATTTTCTTTTCAGTGCTTGTATAGTTGAATTATTGGTTGCATCGTCGTGTCGAGTTGCTGGTCTTAGTGTCTAGTTCGTTTAGAGTTTCGAGTTCTGTTCACATTAGTCACGCCACCGCTGCATCATTATTCCTTCCGCTATCCACCATCCCATCCATCAATTTCCACCTCGTGCTACCCACCATTCATTGTCATAATCATAGTTGAGGTCGTTCACATCTTTGCTTGATTCAATATGCATCTTATCTAGTTTGTTTTGGAAAGAGGGAGAGAGAAAAAAGACAGAGAAAAAAAAGGTGAGAAAAAAATGTGTGAGAAAAAAAAAGAAAAAAAAAAAGAAAATTCGGATCTATCTAGAGTCAATCTCGTAGCTGAATTCGGATTGGAATCTGTTTTGTGTACTGTTCAGTAAAACAGGCATATCTTCCTCATACGAAGTCCGTTTTGGCTCCGTGAGTACTCAAATTAAAGCTAGCGACGAGCCGCATCTAAATAGTTGTAGAAGTTAGTTCAATATTTGACACCTCAAAATCGGCTTCTAAATAGGTCTTTTTGCCCTCCGAAGTTCGCGAACACAGGTTGTTCCTGTTTTTCAGGCCAGTTTTAGATTTTTTTTGACTCCTCATATCAACCCGGAATTGAGTGATTCTTTTTGCGTTTGAAAGCTTGAGTCAGTGCCATTCTTGAGAAAAATTATTAGAAAATTGGCACAAAATTTTCTGGAGGAAAGTTGGAGAGAAAGTTGTTGGTATATCCTGCTTGGCAGTTTTTTCACATCATTATCTTTACTGCTATTGTGATCTTCAATTTTATCTTGCTGTCCAGAGCTACTTCATATCATTTATTGATGCTAGTTGTGCTACGCCGTGACCTCATTAGCGTTCTAGGCTCGCGTCTCTAGTCCGGTCTAGCCTAGGACCAGCACTGTACCGTCGTTGAGCGTTTATTCAACATTGCATCTCTGAATTGATTATTGCTAATCTTTTGCTACCATATATTTAAGCCTTCCAAGCTCCACATATTTCTACACCGTGTATACGTACGTTCCCCTGGCAATCGCTTTACTCAATCTTTGGAGTTATTTGACACCGCTGATTGCCTGTCACCACCTGCTGCATGGTAAGAACTTGTAAGATATTGATATTTGCTTTACTGTGAGCGCTTTACCACCATATCCTAGTAGTTCATAGGAACATTATTCTCGAATTTTGTTGCTTGTTTCTACTAATCATGATAGGTTCCGGAGATAGAAGTTCTTGGACGACGGATACATCTTCACCATCACGAGAGGTGGGATAACACACACAAGCACATGGTCATGTTATCTCTTTACCGTCATTTGAGGGTAGATTTAATCCTGATATTTATCTAGTTTGGGAACTTGAAGTAGAACAAGTTTTTAGTCACCAGGATTTTTCTGAACTTGAGAGAGTACGAGCTGCCACTGGAGTATTTACTAGTTTTGCTTCTGTTTGGTGGGGTGTACATTGTAAGAAAAACATTGATAACCAACCCACAACTTGGAAAGATTTGAAAGCTGTAATGAGACAACAATTTTTTCCTCCTTACTATCATCGTGAATTGCTTCGCAAATTGGAACAATTAAAACAAGGCAATAACACTGTTCATGCTTATTACCAAGAGTTCAAATCTTATATGCATCATCGTGACATAGAAGAATCTGAGGATGATACAATGAATATTTTTTTTGGTGGTTTGAACCATGATATCCGTGCAAGATTTTAGTATATTCCTCGTTGCATTACTGGTATGTATGTTCGCGCTTGTACCTTTGAGAGACAGATACAGGAGGATGCATTCGGTGGTTCCTCCACCGTTGCACCTACTAGAGCAGCCACACTTCAGATTGTGAGCGCGACATCATCTCGAGAGTATGGTACATTATCATCGTCCGTACCTACATCAGCTACGTCTTTGCGACAAGGTAACAATAAAGATATTGATGAGGACATCAATACCATTGTTACACCCACAGCCCCTGCTGCTATACATACTGGACCAATTACTAGAGCTCGCGCACGCCAATTAAATTATCAGGTACTTTCGTTTCTTGGTAATGATTCTAATGTTCATGAGAATATGATGCTGCCTAAATTGGATACATTTGTTTTGCTTACAAATGAAGGGCCTAGCTTGGACAAGAAAGAGGAACCTTGGAGCAAGTTCAAGCATGGAGATGATGGCATGCGCAAGGGGAACAAGAACGGAGTTACAAGTGATGATTTCAGGACTTTGAAGCCACCATAAGGAGTGCAGGAAGCCTTGGACGAAATATACAAGATGCCACTTCATAAATTTCGTCCAGAGGCTATTATAGGTGCTGCGTCACCTTATTATTGGGCCAGGCCCATGTAATTTCGAAATACTTGAGTATAGGCTGTTTTTAGAGTCCGTATGTGTGGGGAAACAAGAGATAGGGTTGGTTTCGGACCCCTCCTTCAAGGGCCACGAAATTCCCTCCTCTTCCTCCATATATACAGCCCTTAGGGCACCGTTTAGACTTTGGGTTTTGTTTAGATTAAAAGTTCGCCATAGCTGCAACTTCGCGTACTTCGTTTGTGTTCAACGACCAGACCAAGACGTCACAGAACCCCACCTTGATCAATAAAGCTTTCATCTTATATTCGCAATATCCAGATTGCAAATCTTAGTTTCTTGCTTGTTCTTCGTTTGCTTGCAGGAGATAGACCCTCGTGGTCAGGTTGATTGTGCTCCGGCGTGGTCAGTAACCTCTCAGAGTTGGTTTAGCGATTGCTAAGGCGCGACGTCCTCGCACGTTCGTAGTCGGATCGTCAAAGTCTACTCCACCAAAAATGATAGCTATCATCTCATCGAAAGATCGGGACACCCTCGCCTCTATCACTTTTGCACCGACCGAGTATCTTTTCTTGGCTATGTTGTTACTCCACAGGGAATTGAAGTTGATAAAGCCAAGATTGAAGCTATTGAGAGTTGGCCACAGCCCAAAACGGTCACTCAAGTGAGGAGTTTTCTTGGACTCGCTGGTTTCTATAGGCGTTTTGTGAGAGATTTCAGCACCATTGCTGCACCTCTCAATGAGCTTACAAAGAAGGATGTGCCTTTTGTTTGGGGTACCTCACAGGAAGAAGCCTTCACGGTATTGAAAGATAAGTTGACACATGCTCCTTTACTCCAACTTCCTGATTTTAATAAGACTTTTGAGCTTGAATGTGATGCTAGTGGAATTGGATTAGGAGGTGTTTTATTACAAGATGGCAAACCTGTTGCATACTTTTCTAAAAAATTGAGTGGGCCTAGTCTGAACTATTCTACTTATGATAAAGATTTATATGCTCTTGTTCGGACCTTAGAAACATGGCAACATTATTTATGGCCCAAAGAATTTGTTATACATTCTGATCATGAATCTTTGAAACACATTAAAAGTCAAGCAAAACTGAACCGTAGACATGCTAAATGGGTTGAATTTATTGAGACTTTCCCTTATGTCATTAAACACAAGAAGGGTAAAGAAAATGTTATTGCTGATGCATTGTCTCGTCGTTATACTATGCTTTCACAACTTGACTTTAAAATATTTGGTTTGGAGACCATCAAAGATCAATATGTGCATGATGCTGAATTTAAAGATGTATTGCAGAATTGTAAGGAAGGGAGAACATGGAACAAGTTCGTCGTTAACGATGGATTTGTGTTTCGTGCTAACAAGCTATGCATTCCAGCTAGCTCCGTTCGTCTTTTGTTGTTGCAGGAGGCGCATGGAGGAGGATTAATGGGACACTTTGGCGTAAAGAAGACGGAGGATGTACTTGCTACACATTTCTTTTGGCCAAAGATGAGACGGGATGTTGAGCGCTTTGTTGCTCGCTGCACTACATGTCAATCCTCATGGTTTATATATGCCTTTGCCTGTACCTAGTGTTCCATGGGAGGATATATCTATGGACTTTGTTTTGGGTTTACCTCGAACAAAGAAGGGGAGGGATAGCATATTTGTTGTCGTGGATAGGTTCTCGAAAATGGCACACTTTATACCATGTCATAAAAGCGATGATGCTGCTAATGTTGCTGATTTGTTCTTTCGTGAAATTATTCGCTTGCATGGTGTGCCAAATACTATTGTTTCAGATCGTGATACCAAATTTCTTAGCCACTTTTGGAGATGTTTATGGGCTAAGTTGGGGACTAAACTGCTTTTTAGTACTACTTGTCACCCCCAAACTGATGGACAAACTGAAGTAGTCAATAGAACTTTGTCTACTATGCTTAGGGCTGTTTTGAAGAATAACAAGAAAATGTGGGAAGAATGCTTGCCTCATATTGAATTTGCTTATAATCGTTCGTTGCATTCTACTACTAAGATGTGCCCTTTTGAAATTGTATATGGTTTCCTACCTCGTGCACCTATTGATTTGTTGCCTCTTCCATCTTCGGAGAAGGTTAATTTTGATGCTAAACAACGTGCTGAATTGATCTTAAAAATGCATGAGTTAACTAAGGAGAACATTGAGCGTATGAATGCTAAATTTAAACTTGCTGGAGATAAGGGTAGAAAACATGTTGTGTTTGCACCTGGAGATCTTGTTTGGTTACATTTGCGTAAGGATAGATTTCCTGATTTGCGCAAATCAAAGCTAATGCCACGTGCTGATGGTCCTTTTAAGGTGTTAGAGAAAATAAATGATAACGCATATAAACTTGAGCTGCCTGCAGATTTTGGGGTTAGTCCCACTTTTAACATTGCAGATTTGAAGCCTTATTTGGGTGAGGAAGATGAGCTTCCGTCGAGGACGACTTCATTTCAAGAAGGGGAGGATGATGAGGACATCAATACCATTGTTACACCCACAGCCCCTGCTGCTATACATACTGGACCAATTACTAGAGCTCGCGCACGCCAATTAAATTATCAGGTACTTTCGTTTCTTGGTAATGATTCTAATGTTCATGAGAATATGATGCTGCCTAAATTGGATACATCTGTTTTGCTTACAAATGAAGGGCCTAGCTTGGACAAGAAAGAGGAACCTTGGAGCAAGTTCAAGCATGGAGATGATGGCATGCGCAAGGGGAACAAGAACGGAGTTACAAGTGATGATTTCAGGACTTTCAAGCCACCATAAGGAGTGCAGGAAGCCTTGGACGAAATATACAAGATGCCACTTCATAAATTTCGTCCAGAGGCTATTATAGGTGCTGCGTCACCTTATTATTGGGCCAGGCCCATGTAATTTCGAAATACTTGAGTATAGGCTATTTTTAGAGTCCGTATGTGTGGGGAAACAAGAGATAGGGTTGGTTTCGGACCCCTCCTTCAAGGGCAACGAAATCCCCCCCTCTTCCTCCATATATACAGCCCTTAGGGCACCGTTTAGACTTTGGGTTTTGTTTAGATTAAAAGTTCGCCATAGCTGCAACTTCGCGTACTTCGTTTGTGTTCAACAACCAGACCAAGACGTCACAGAACCCCACCTCGATCAATAAAGCTTTCATCTTATATTCGCAATATCCAGATTGCAAATCTTAGTTTCTTGCTTGTTCTTCGTTTGCTTGCAGGAGATAGACCCTCGGGGTCAGGTTGATTGTGCTCCGGCGTGGTCAATAACCTCTCGGAGTTGGTTTAGCGATTGCTAAGGCGCGACGTCCTCGCACGTTCGTAGTCGGATCGTCAAAGTCTACTCCACCAAAAACGATAGATATCATCTCATCGAAAGATCAGGACACCCTCGCCTCTATCAAGTGGTATCAGATTCCCAGGTTGCTCGGTGAGATTTACAGTTTTTCGTAGTTTAGATCGAGTTTGTTCTTCATACCTACAGTCCAGGAAAAAGCCAAAAAAAAAATTTAGGGTTAGTTCATCATATCCGAACCAATCTGAGCCTTTGCATAATCTTTTTAGGGTTTTTGCTTTGTTGAATTTGCGGTTGCATCGTCGTGTCAAGTTGCTGCTCTTAGCGTCTAGTTCTTTAGAGTTTCGAGTTCTGTTCACAAGTTGTCACGCTGCCGCCGCACCATCATCATCGGCCCTACCATATACCACCACAGCTTATCTGCTATTTCTCTAAGTCCATATACCACCATCGATCCGAGTCCATATACCACCACCGATCCGAGTCCATATACCACCACCAATCCGAGCCCACATATACTACCGTCATATACCATCACCAGTCCGAGTTCCACCAGATTCATCTCTGCCACCAGTCCTAGTCCGAGTCCAGTATTTATTCCTTTATTTTAGAGTTCCAGATCACGCGATACTACGAGTCGTGAACAAGTCGGATTCCCCAATTTTCGTGCTACCCGCAGAAGGAAAATTCTGGCTAGGCAGTTTTTAGACCATTTGTAGACTTTTTCGAAAAAAATTTGTTGCGGAGCAAAAAAAAAAAGAGGAAAAAAAAAGTGCAAAAAAAAAAGAAAAAAATTCAGAGTGTGCTCCTCCCTTGTTTACGTGCAGCGCCGTGATTTTTGTTAGTGTTCTAGGCTCGCGTCTCTAGCACGGTCTAGCCTAGGACCAGCACAGTACCGTCGTTGAGAGTTTATTCAACATTGCATCTCTGAATTGATTATTGCTGACCCTTTTTGCTACCATATCATAAGCCTTCCCAGCTCCACATACATCTACATCGTGCGTTTGACACCACCTGGCAATCGCTCTGTCCAAGCTCTGAGAGTTTTGACTACAAAGGTTGCCGATCACCACCTGCTGCTGGGTAAGAACTGGTAAGAATTTGAGATTTGCTTGACGGATTTGTGACACCACACCACACCACCACCACTTTCTAGTAGTCTGTAGGATCATATTCTCGTGTGTTTCTATTGCTGCTAATCATGGCAGGATCACAAGCCGACGAGATTGACTGGGAGAACATGACGAACAAGGAGTTGCATGATAAATTTCAGCAAATGATGAGTGGCCAGGTGGGAGATGTGCTAAACAGATTTGAAGAGGCCATGGAGAAGATAGATGGCATGGAGAAGTCGTTCGAGACAAAGCTGGATAACAAGTTTAATGAATTGCTCACGCGTCTTCCCCAACCACCACCGGCTGCACCTGTCGCACCTCTGCAACGACAACAACAACGCCCCCTTCCAAATCAGTTCGGACGAGCGAAGCGTGTTCCTCTTGAGGATGGCCAAACTTCTGGTGCTGCTGTACCTACTGTTGATGCTTCTTTGGCTCCTGCTCCTGCTGCTGCTGGTGCTGAGGAGGAGGATGATTACGCGGGCGATTATGAGGATGAGGTTGATCAAAATCATAACTACGTGCAACCACCAGCACCAGGTCGTCCACATGCAAATAATCGCAATGGTAGGTCTGCACCACCACTTCAGGTACGAGATCATGACCATCTTCCTAAATTAAAATTGAATATTCCACCATTCGAGGGTAGATATGTTCCTGATATATATCTTACTTGGGAGTTAGAAACTGAACAACGTTTTACATGTTTACAATATCCCGAGGAACGACGTGTTGTTGCTGCTGTTTGTGCTTTCACTAGTTTTGCATGTGTATGGTGGTCTGAACATTGTAGATTATATCCTATTCCAGCTACGTGGGCTGCTTTGAAAACTGCTATGCGTACTCGTTGGGTTCCACCATATTATCAACGTGAATTACTTCAAAAATTCCAGCGCTTAAGACAAGGAAAAAATTCTGTAGAAGAATATTATCAGGAATTACAAACTGGCATGATTAGATGTGGTATTGTTGAGGAGAATGAAGCTATGCTTGCACGTTTCATGGGTGGATTAAATAGAGAGATTCAGACCATTCTAGAGTATAAGGAGTATTGATGAGGACATCAATACCATTGTTACACCCACAACCCCTGCTTCTATACATACTGGACCAATTACTAGAGCTCGCGCACGCCAATTAAAATATCAGGTACTTTCGTTTCTTGGTAATGATTCTAAAGTTCATGAGAATATGATGCTGCCTAAATTGGATACATTTGTTTTGCTTACAAATGAAGGGCCTAGCTTGGACAAGAAAGAGGAACCTTGGAGCAAGTTCAAGCATGGAGATGATGGCATGCACAAGGGGAACAAGAACGGAGTTACAAGTGATGATTTCAGGACTTTGAAGCCACCATAATGAGTGCAGGAAGCCTTGGACGAAATATACAAGATGTCACTTCATAAATTTCGTCCAGAGGCTATTATAGGTGCTGCGTCACCTTATTATTGGGCCAGGCCCATGTAATTTTGAAATACTTGAGTATAGGCTGTTTTTAGAGTCCGTATGTGTGGGGAAACAAGACATAGGGTTGGTTTCGGACCCCTCCTTCAAGGGCCACGAAATCCCCTCCTCTTCCTCCATATATACAGCCCTTAGGGCACCGTTTAGACTTTGGGATTTGTTTAGTTAAAAGTTAGCCATTGCAACTTCGTGTACTTCGTTTGTGTCCAACGACCAGACCAAGACCGCTTTCGGATCCCCACCTCTATCAATACTTCATCTATATTCGCAATATTCAGATTGCATTATCATATTCTTGCTTGTTCTTCGATTGCGTGCAGGAATAGACCTTCGTGGTCAGGCTGATCGTGCTTTCAGTATCGTCAGTAACCTCGGGAGATTGGTTTAGCGATTGCTAAGGCGCAACGTCGTGCACGTTTGTAGTCGGATCGTCAAAGTCGACTCCACCAAATCGATAGCTATCATCTCATCGAAAGATCGGGACACCCCCTCCTCTATCACATACGGACTCTAAAAATAGCCTATACTCAAGTATTTCGAAATTACATGGGCCTGGCCCAATAATAAGGCCTCTGGATGAAATTTATGAAGTGGCATCTTGTATATTTCGTCCAAGGCTTCCTGCACTCCTTATGGTGGCTTCAAAGTCCTGAAATCATCACTTGTAACTCCGTTTTTGTTCCCCTTGCGCATGCCATCATCTCCATGCTTGAACTTGCTCCAAGGTTCCTCTTTCTTGTCCAAGCTAGGCCATTCATTTGTAAGCAAAACAAATGTATCCAATTTAGGCAGCATCATATTCTCATGAACATTAGAATCATTACCAAGAAACGAAAGTACCTGATAATTTAATTGGCGTGCGCGAGCTCTAGTAATTGGTCCAGTATGTATAGCAGCAGGGGCTGTGGGTGTAACAATGGTATTGATGTCCTCATCATCCAGAATGGCGTTTCTAGTGCATATTTAAGCACTTTGAAGCCTCCGTGATGACCTACAAGGACATGGACGAAATATACAAGATGCCACTTCATAAATTTCGTCCAGAGGCTATTATAGGTGCTGCGTCACCTTATTATTGGGCCAGGCCCATGTAATTTCGAGACAAAGCTGGATAACAAGTTTAATGAATTGCTCACGCGTCTTCCCCAACCACCACCGGCTGCACCTGTCGCACCTCTGCAACGACAACAACAACGCCCCCTTCCAAATCAGTTCGGACGAGCGAAGCGTGTTCCTCTTGAGGATGGCCAAACTTCTGGTGCTGCTGTACCTACTGTTGATGCTTCTTTGGCTCCTGCTCCTGCTGCTGCTGGTGCCGAGGAGGAGGATGATTACGCGGGCGATTATGAGGATGAGGTTGATCAAAATCATAACTACGTGCAACCACCAGCACCAGGTCGTCCACATGCAAATAATCGCAATGGTAGGCCTGCACCACCACTTCAGGTACGAGATCATGACCATCTTCCTAAATTAAAATTGAATATTCCACCATTCGAGGGTAGATATGTTCCTGATATATATCTTACTTGGGAGTTAGAAACTGAACAACGTTTTACATGTTTACAATATCCCGAGGAACGACGTGTTGCTGCTGCTGTTTGTGCTTTCACTAGTTTTGCATGTGTATGGTGGTCTGAACATTGTAGATTATATCCTATTCCAGCTACGTGGGATGCTTTGAAAACTGCTATGCGTACTCGTTGGGTTCCACCATATTATCAACGTGAATTACTTCAAAAATTGCAGCGCTTAAGACAAGGAAAAAATTCTGTAGAAGAATATTATCAGGAATTACAAACTGGCATGATTAGATGTGGTATTGTTGAGGAGAATGAAGCTATGCTTGCACGTTTCATGGGTGGATTAAATAGAGAGATTCAGACCATTCTAGAGTATAAGGAGTATAATAATATCACTCGTTTATTCCATCTTGCTTGTAAAGCTGAACGTGAAGTGCAGGATCGACAGGCATTGGCGCGAACTAATTTTTCTGCAGGTCGATCTTCATCATGGACACCGCGTGCCTCCTCTACTCCCACACGTCCTACTGCGGCACCACTGACTTCAGCCGCCAATTCCAACCGAGATACAAGAAAACAGGCACCACCACCACCATCTGCCAAGAGTACACCTTCTAGGCCTGCCCAGAGCTCTTCTTCATCTATGGCATCAACAGGGCACACACATGATATTATTTGTCGTCGTTGTAAGGGAAGAGGTCATTATGCGAGAGAATGCCAATCTCCGCGTGTTATGATTGCTACTGAGGATGGTGGGTATGAGTCCGCTAGTGATTATGATGAGGAGACTTTGGCTCTTATTACAAGTGAAGAACACGGTGGAGATGATTCTGATCATGAGACGCAATACAGGGCTCCTGAAGACGCTGACAGGTATGAATGTTTAGTTGCTCAACGTGTTTTGAGTGTGCAGGTCACACAAGCTGAGCAAAATTAGAGGCATAATTTGTTCCATACAAAGGGAGTTGTGAAGGAACGTTCTGTTCGCGTCATCATAGATGGAGGGAGCTGCAACAACTTGGCTAGCATGGAGATGGTGGAGAAGCTATCTCTCACCACAAGACCACATCCACATCCTTACTATATCCAATGGTTCAACAACAGCGGCAAGGTTAAGGTAACACGTACTGTTCGTGTGCATTTTAGTATCTCTACATATGCTGATTATGTTGATTGTGATGTGGTACCCATGCAAGCATGTTCATTATTACTTGGTAGACCATGGCAATTTGATAAAAATTCTGTACACCATGGTAGAAACAATCAGTATACTCTTGTTCATAAGGATAAACATATTACTTTGCTTCCTATGATTCCTGATTCTATTTTGAAAGATGATATTAATAGAGCTAGTAAAGCAAAGCAGGAGAAAAATAAGAGTGAAAATCAGATTGTGGCAAAAGAATTTGAGCAACAAGTGAAGCCTAATAATAAACCATCTAGTGTTGCTTCTGAAATTAAATTGAAAAGTGCATGCTTACTTGCCACCAAATCTGATATTGATGAGCTAGATTTCAGCAATTCTGTTTGCTATGCTTTTGTGTGCAAAGAGGCGTTATTTTCATTCGAGGACGTGCCTTCCTCTTTGCCTCCTGCGGTCACTAACATTTTGCAGGAGTTCGCTGATGTCTTTCCACAAGACGTGCCATCGGGATTACCACCTATTCGCGGGATTGAGCATCAGATTGACTAAATTCCCGGTGCTTCGTTGCCAAACCGTGCGCCATACCGTACCAATCCAGAGGAGACGAAGGAGATTATGCGTCAAGTACAGGAGCTGCTCGACAAAGGTTATATACGCGAATCTCTTAGTCCTTGTGCTGTTCCTATTATACTAGTGCCATAAAAGGATGGTACGTCGCGTATGTGTGTTGATTGTAGAGGCATTAATAATATTACTATTCGTTATCGTCATCCTATTCCTAGGCTAGCTGATATGCTTGATGAATTGAGTGGCTCTACAATATTCTCCAAAGTTGATTTGCGTAGTGGATACCATCAAATTCGTATGAAATTGGGAGATGAATGGAAAACAGCATTTAAAACTAAGTTCGGTTTATATGAGTGGTTAGTCATGCCTTTTGGGTTAACTAATGCACCTAGTACTTTCATGAGATTAATGAACGAAGTTTTACGTGCTTTCATTGGACGATTTGTGGTAGTTTACTTTGATGATATATTGATTTATAGCAGATCTTTGGAGGAACATTTGGAACATTTACGTGTTGTTTTTATTGCTCTACGTCATGCACGTTTGTTTGGTAACCTTGGGAAGTGCACCTTTTGCACCGACCGAGTATCTTTTCTTGGCTATGTTGTTACTCCACAGGGAATTGAAGTTGATAAAGCCAAGATTGAAGCTATTGAGAGTTGGCCGCAGCACAAAACGGTCACACAAGTGAGGAGTTTCCTTCGCCTCGCTGGTTTCTATAGGCGTTTTGTGAGAGATTTCAGTACCATTGCTGCACCTCTCAACGAGCTTACAAAGAAGGATGTGCCTTTTGTTTGGGGTACCGCACAGGAAGAAGCCTTCACGGTGTTGAAAGATAAGTTAACACATGCTCCTTTACTCCAACTTCCTGATTTTAATAAGACTTTTGAGCTTGAATGTGATGCTAGTGGAATTGGATTAGGAGGTGTGTTATTACAAGATGGCAAACCTGTTGCATACTTTTCTGAAAAATTGAGTGGGCCTAGTCTGAATTACTCTACTTATGATAAGGAATTATATGCTCTTGTTCGGACTTTGGAAACATGGCAACATTATTTATGGCCCAAAGAATTTGTTATTCATTCTGATCATGAATCTTTGAAACATATTAAAAGTCAAGCCAAACTGAACTGTAGACATGCTAAATGGGTTGAATTCATTGAGACTTTCCCTTATGTCATTAAACACAAGAAGGGTAAAGAAAATGTTATTGCTGATGCATTGTCTCGTCGTTATACTATGCTTTCACAACTTGACTTTAAAATATTTGGTTTGGAGACCATCAAAGATCAATATGTGCATGATGCTGAATTTAAAGATGTATTGCAGAATTGTAAGGAAGGGAGAACATGGAACAAGTTCGTCGTTAACGATGGATTTGTGTTTCGTGCTAACAAGCTATGCATTCCAGCTAGCTCCGTTCGTCTTTTGTTGTTGCAGGAGGCGCATGGAGGAGGATTAATGGGACACTTTGGCGTAAAGAAGACGGAGGATGTACTTGCTACACATTTCTTTTGGCCAAAGATGAGACGGGATGTTGAGCGCTTTGTTGCTCGCTGCACTACATGTCAATCCTCATGGTTTATATATGCCTTTGCCTGTACCTAGTGTTCCATGGGAGGATATATCTATGGACTTTGTTTTGGGTTTACCTCGAACAAAGAAGGGGAGGGATAGCATATTTGTTGTCGTGGATAGGTTCTCGAAAATGGCACACTTTATACCATGTCATAAAAGCGATGATGCTGCTAATGTTGCTGATTTGTTCTTTCGTGAAATTATTCGCTTGCATGGTGTGCCAAATACTATTGTTTCAGATCGTGATACCAAATTTCTTAGCCACTTTTGGAGATGTTTATGGGCTAAGTTGGGGACTAAACTGCTTTTTAGTACTACTTGTCACCCCCAAACTGATGGACAAACTGAAGTAGTCAATAGAACTTTGTCTACTATGCTTAGGGCTGTTTTGAAGAATAACAAGAAAATGTGGGAAGAATGCTTGCCTCATATTGAATTTGCTTATAATCGTTCGTTGCATTCTACTACTAAGATGTACCCTTTTGAAATTGTATATGGTTTCCTACCTCGTGCACCTATTGATTTGTTGCCTCTTCCATCTTCGGAGAAGGTTAATTTTGATGCTAAACAACGTGCTGAATTGATCTTAAAAATGCATGAGTTAACTAAGGAGAACATTGAGCGTATGAATGCTAAATATAAACTTGCAGGAGATAAGGGTAGAAAACATGTTGTGTTTGCACCTGGAGATCTTGTTTGGTTACATTTGCGTAAGGATAGATTTCCTGATTTGCGCAAATCAAAGCTAACGCCACGTGCTGATGGTCCTTTTAAGGTGTTAGAGAAAATAAATGATAACGCATATAAACTTGAGCTGCCTGCAGATTTTGGGGTTAGTCCCACTTTTAACATTGCAGATTTGAAGCCTTATTTGGGTGAGGAAGATGAGCTTCCGTCGAGGACGACTTCATTTCAAGAAGGGGAGGATGATGAGGACATCAATACCATTGTTACACCCACAGCCCCTGCTGCTATACATACTGGACCAATTACTAGAGCTCGCGCACGCCAATTAAATTATCAGGTACTTTCGTTTCTTGGTAATGATTCTAATGTTCATGAGAATATGATGCTGCCTAAATTGGATACATTTGTTTTGCTTACAAATGAAGGGCCTAGCTTGGACAAGAAAGAGGAACCTTGGAGCAAGTTCAAGCATGGAGATGATGGCATGCGCAAGGGGAACAAGAACGGGATGATTTCAGGACTTTGAAGCCACCATAATGAGTGCAGGAAGCCTTGGACGAAATATACAAGATGCCACTTCATAAATTTCGTCCAGAGGCTATTATAGGTGCTGCGTCACCTTATTATTGGGCCAGGCCCATGTAATTTCGAAATACTTGAGTATAGGCTGTTTTTAGAGTCCGTATGTGTGGGGAAACAAGAGATAGGGTTGGTTTCGGACCCCTCCTTCAAGGGCCACGAAATCCCCTCCTCTTCCTCCATATATACAGCCCTTAGGGCACCGTTTAGACTTTGGGTTTTGTTTAGATTAAAAGTTCGCCATAGCTGCAACTTCGCGTACTTCGTTTGTGTTCAACGACCAGACCAAGACGTCACAGAACCCCACCTTGATCAATAAAGCTTTCATCTTATATTCGCAATATCCAGATTGCAAATCTTAGTTTCTTGCTTGTTCTTCGTTTGCTTGCAGGAGATAGACCCTCGTGGTCAGGTTGATTGTGCTCCGGCGTGGTCAATAACCTCTCGGAGTTGGTTTAGCGATTGCTAAGGCTTGACGTCCTCGCACGTTCGTAGTCGGATCGTCAAAGTCTACTCCACCAAAAACGATAGCTTCTCATCGAAAGATGATGAGGACATCAATACCATTGTTACACCCACAGCCCCTGCTGCTATACATACTGGACCAATTACTAGAGCTCGCGCACGCCAATTAAATTATCAGGTACTTTCGTTTCTTGGTAATGATTCTAATGTTCATGAGAATATGATGCTGCCTAAATTGGATACATTTGTTTTGCTTACAAATGAAGGGCCTAGCTTGGACAAGAAAGAGGAACCTTGGAGCAAGTTCAAGCATGGAGATGATGGCATGCGCAAGGGGAACAAGAACGGAGTTACAAGTGATGATTTCAGGACTTTGAAGCCACCATAAGGAGTGCAGGAAGCCTTGGACGAAATATACAAGATGCCACTTCATAAATTTCGTCCAGAGGCTATTATAGGTGCTGCGTCACCTTATTATTGGGCCAGGCCCATGTAATTTCGAAATACTTGAGTATAGGCTATTTTTAGAGTCCGTATGTGTGGGGAAACAAGAGATAGGGTTGGTTTCGGACCCCTCCTTCAAGGGCCACGAAATCCCCCCCTCTTCCTCCATATATACAGCCCTTAGGGCACCGTTTAGACTTTGGGTTTTGTTTAGATTAAAAGTTCGCCATAGCTGCAACTTCGCGTACTTCGTTTGTGTTCAACAACCAGACCAAGACGTCACAGAACCCCACCTCGATCAATAAAACTTTCATCTTATATTCGCAATATCCAGATTGCAAATCTTAGTTTCTTGCTTGTTCTTCGTTTGCTTGCAGGAGATAGACCCTCGGGGTCAGGTTGATTGTCCTCCGGCGTGGTCAATAACCTCTCGGAGTTGGTTTAGCGATTGCTAAGGCGCGACGTCCTCGCACGTTCGTAGTCGGATCGTCAAAGTCTACTCCACCAAAAACGATAGATATCATCTCATCGAAAGATCGGGACACCCTCGCCTCTATCAGATATTGACGATATAACTTCACATGAGAATGATGCATGCCTAGTTAACTTGAATACATCATGTGTTGAGTTACCTGTTGATTTGAGCACACCACCTATTTTAGAGAATCGTGTTAGTGTCATGAATGCGTCATGTGATCAAACAACTGAAATACCAACAATTTTGAGTGCACCCATTGAATTAACTGTTGATGCAAAAGAACCAATGTTTAATCATTTTGATATGACCTCTAATCTTGGTGATGATTCTGTGACCAATGACTTATTGCATGTTTGCTTATTTAAGCATGTTGTAGCATGTAAATTTGATGCAACTAAGGTTTATTCACCAATGTTAGGATGGTTTAATGATGAACATTGTCAACCTTTTGAAATGAATAAGAGCTTCACTTATATGTGCAAACTGAGTTGTAATATTTTCATGCCTTCTACTTCTTGTGATAATATTTTGGCTTTAGGTTTTATGAACTATGAAGGTTACTCATGTATACATGTGTCATATGTGCAAAAACTAAGGGAAGTAAAAATGGATGACATATACATATACAACATGTACACCTTGTCTCTTTTGTTAGTCACATTTCAGATTAAGCAACGCCGAGGACGGCTTTGTTTTCAAGAAGGGGAGGATGATGAGGACATGACTACCTTGGATACGACCAAAAATATTGCATACATGTATATTGGTGAGGTGATTTCTAATGCAAACTATGCAATAATTTATTTATGTCATCCAGGACAAAAATACTTCACAAACTTTTGTGTCATGTCTAATTGCAGGTGTATGGGACATTTGTACAATCCACATATGAAGATAAGGGGAAAAGAGATGTTTAGGTGCTGTTCAAAAGTCCTCTCACGTCACTTTTGGGCCAAGAGAAGATAGAGTCCAAGTGTCTCACGTTCTGGATTCAGATTCGGACTGCACAGACATACCTGACTCAAAACGCCAAGAACTCTTTCATACGGACTCCGAATTGGGTGATTCTTTTGGATTCACCTTCAAATTCGTCCGGAGCGTTGAGTTATCGACGAAACAATCTGACGCTGCAGCAGAATCTGAGTCAAACTACAAGTCCAAAGGTGTTGCATCACCTCCACTTGGGCCCATGAGCCTTGTATGACCTAGGGTTAGTTTTAGGCTGCCTTGGGATGTCCTCTCACCTCCTTGGCCACCACCCCTTGCTGAATATAAGTAGATCTATCTAGTAGCTTTTTCCTTGGGATTTGTTTAGTTAAAAGTTAGCCATTGCAACTTCGTGTACTTCGTTTGCGTCCAACGACCAGACCAAGACCGCTTCTGGATCCCCACTTTTATCAACACTTCATATATATTCGCAATATTCAGAAGACAAAGCAAGAGGCAGAACCATTGCGGCACCCCTTCCACTTTGAAGACCCCCTCTCATGCAGCCGCAGACGCCATAGGCGCCACAGCGGCGTTGGACGAGGTGGGTATCGTCAACAACACCCCAAGGGCATGATCCTCAAGCTACGGGTGGAAGGGACGTTCAGCCTCCACCACCCCGCCGAACTAGCGGGCGCAGCCGCAGCAACGACGCCCGCTCTGGTGCGAGTCGTGACCCTCTGGTCGTGCCTGCCACCGACGCGGCCACTGGGCACACACTTTGCCTGGAGAAAGGAGGACAAGGCGGAGCACCAAACGGGGGTGTCGATCCCAGAGCGCAGCCCGCTCAACACCAGATTGCCTTGGCGAGTGGTTCGTGATGGCATGAACGCGGCGACACCCCTGCTGGTACCACTAGGAGTCGAGCGACGTCGCGGTCTCCCTTGTTGGCTGCGCTTAGCACAGCTACGGAAGCCATGGCACGAGCCCAACTCTTACTAAGATTCCTGCCGGCGGCTAATCAGATGGATGAATGGAGGGCCACCATCCAGAGTTTGATCGGTTTCGCTGAAGCTGTAAAGTCGCAGCAGGCAGAACCATTGCGGCACCCGCGAACAGCAGCAGCAGCTTGGGCTGATGGCCGTGTCGAGGAGACTACACTGACGGTGGAGTATCCTTGCAACAGCAGACCCACAGGCGGCAGCAGCAAGAGCAGCGTGTCTGATAGAGGCGAGGGTGTCCCGATCTTTCGATGAGATGATAGCTATCATTTTTGGTGGAGTAGACTTTGACGATCCGACTACGAACGTGCGAGGACGTCGCCCCTTAGCAATCGCTAAACCAACTCCGAGAGGTTATTGACCACGCCGGAGCACAATCAACCTGACCACGAGGGTCTATCTCCTGCAAGCAAACGAAGAACAAGCAAGAAACTAAGATTTGCAATCTGGATATTGCGAATATAAGATGAAAGCTTTATTGATCAAGGTGGGGTTCTGTGACATCTTGGTCTGGTCGTTGAACACAAACGAAGTACGCGAAGTTGCAGCTATGGCGAACTTTTAATCTAAACAAAACCCAAGCAAAAAGCTACTAGATGGATCTACTTATATAGGAGCAAGGGGTGGCGGCCAAAGAGGTGGGAGGATGTCCCAAGGCAGCCTAAAACTAACCCTAGGTCGTACAAGGCCAATGGGCCCAAGTGGAGGTGATGCAACACCTTTGGACTTGTAGTTTGACTCGGATTCTGCTACAGCGTCAGATTGTTTCGACAACAACTCAACGCTCCGGATGAATTTGAAGGTGAAACCAATTGGGTTAGAAAGAGCACGAAATCTACTTTCCAACAAAAAAAGAATCACCCAATTCAGAGTTCGTATGAAATAGTTCTTGGCGTTGTGAGTCAGGTATGTCTGTGCAGTCCGAATCTGAATCCAGAACGTGAGAGACTTGGACTCTATTTTCTCTTGGCCCAAAAGTGACGTGAGAGGACTTTTGAACAGCACCTAAACATCTCTTTTCCCCTTATCTTCATATGTGGATTGTACAAATGTCCCATACACCTGCAATTAGACATGACACAAAAGTTTGTGAAGTATTTTTGTCCTGGATGACATAAATAAATTATTGCATAGTTTGCATTAGAAATCACCTCACCAATATACATGTATGCAATATTTTTGGTCGTATCCAAGGTAGTCATGTCCTCATCATCCTCCCCTTCTTGAAAACAAAGCCGTCCTCGGCGTTGCTTAATCTGAAATGTGACTAACAAAAGAGACAAGGTGTACATGTTGTATATGTATATGTCATCCATTTTTACTTCCCTTAGTTTTTGCACATATGACACATGTATACATGAGTAACCTTCATAGTTCATAAAACCTAAAGCCAAAATATTATCACAAGAAGTAGAAGGCATGAAAATATTACAACTCAGTTTGCACATATAAGTGAAGCTCTTATTCATTTCAAAAGGTTGACAATGTTCATCATTAAACCATCCTAACATTGGTGAATAAACCTTAGTTGCATCAAATTTACATGCTACAACATGCTTAAATAAGCAAACATGCAATAAGTCATTGGTCACAGAATCATCACCAAGATTAGAGGTCATATCAAAATGATTAAACATTGGTTCTTTTGCATCAACAGTTAATTCAATGGGTGCACTCAAAATTATTGGTATTTCAGCTGTTTGATCACATGATTTCATGACAGTAACACGATTCTCTAAAATATTCAAATCAATAGGTAACTCAACACAAGATGTATTCAAGTTAACTAGGCATGCATCATTCTCAAGTGAAAGTGGAAAATCTGTACATTTGTCCTTACCTCTTATGATCAACTCAGATAATGTAGGCACTCTCGGTGGTGATGTGTCACATGGTGGAGATGATGTAGTCCTCGCAACAACGGATGTGGTTGTCATAGTACGCCTAGTAGCTGAAGAAACATTTGTATCAACACTTGGAATATGCACCTTGCGCTTGTTCTCCTCATGGGCAGCACGTCGTTTTATTCTCTATTCAGCTTTGCAAGCAAGACTAAACAAACGGTTCATAGGATAACACTCTTCATGAATTAGTATCTCCTGAATATCACTGTTTAATCCTCCCCAAAATCTATCCATAAAATCTTCTTCATTTTCTTCTAAAAATGAGTGCAACAAGGTAGTTTGTAAATCATCATAATATTTTGTTACGGTGTCACTACCTTGTTTTAAATGTTGTAGTTTTTTAATCATGCCACGAGTATAATGAACATCTACGAATCTATCTCTCATGACATGTTTTAAACCATCCCAAGTAGTAGGTATATAATCAGGGTTTAACCGACAGTATTCACTCCACCAAACTAAAGCAAAGCTACTGAAAGTACTAATCGCGGCTTGAAATTTTCCACGCTCATCAAAATTATGGGAAGCAAATATAGCATTAATTTCGTACTCCCATTCAATATATAAATCAGGCCTAAAACGAACAGTAAATGGTGGCATGGAAACATTAACCTGATTATGTGCATTCTGATGTTGTTGCTCCTCTTGTGACGGTTGTTGTATTTTCTTAGGTGATGGCAAATCTCCCACGATCGATGAAGCCCAAGAACTAACAACTCCGGAACCTGCCATGATTAGTAGAAACAAAAAAAAATCGAGAATAATGTTCCTATGAACTACTAGGATGTGGTGGTAAAGCGCTCACAGTAAAGCAAATATCAATATCTTACAAGTTCTTACCATGCAGCAGGTGGTGACGGGCAACCAGCGGTGTCAAATAACTCCGAAGATTGAGTAAAACGATTGCCAGGCGAATGTACGTATACACGGTGTAAAAATATGTGGAGCTGGGTTGGCTATATATGGTAGTAAAAGATTAGCAATAATCAATTCAGAGATGCAATGTTGAATACACGCTCAACGATGGTACTGTGCTGGTCCCTAGGCTAGACCGGACTAGAGACGCGAGCCTAGAACACTAATGAGGTCACGGCGTAGCACAACTAGTGGCAATAAAGGATATGAAGTAGCTTTGGACAGCAAGATATAAGTGAAGATCACAATGGCAGTAAAGATAATGATGAGAAACAACTACCAAGTAGCATATACCAACAATTCTCTCTCCAACTTTACTCTATAAAAGTTTGTGCCAATTTTATGATAATTTTTGTCAAGAATGGCACTGACTCAAGCTTTCAAATGCAAAAAGAATCACTCAATTCCGAGTTGATATGAGGAGTCAAAAAATTCTAAAACTGGCCTGAAAAAATGGAACAAGCTGTGTTCGGGAACTTGAGAGGGCAAAAAGACCTATTTAGAAGACGATTTTGGGGTGTCAAATATTGAATAAGCTTCTGCAACTATTTAGATGCGGCTCGCCGCTAGCTTTAATTTGAGTACTCACGGAGCCAAAACAGACTTCGTATGAAAAAGATATGCCTATTTTACTGAACACTGCGCAAAACAAATTCCAATCCGAATTCAGCTACGAGATTGAGTCTAGATAGATCCGAATTTTGTTTTTTTTTCTTCTCTCTTTTTTTTTCTCACTTTTTTTTCTCTCCTTTTTTTCTCTGACTTTTTTTAACTTTTTTTTCTCTCTTCCTTTTTTTTCTCTCTCCCTCTTTCCAAGACAAACTAGATAAGATGCAGATTGGATCAAGCGAAGATGTGAACGACCTCAACTATGATTTTGACAATGAACGATGGGTAGCACGAGGTGGAAATTGATGGATGAGATGGTGGACAGCGGAAGGAATAACGATGCAGCGGCGGCGTGACTAATGTGAACAGAACTCGAAACTCTAAATGAACTAGACACTAAGACCAGCAACTCGACACGACGATGCAACCGATAATTCAATAATGCAAACAATGAAAAGAAAATTGCAAAGGCTCAGATTGGCTTGGACAAAGGATGAATAGATCTAACTTATTTTTTTGTGGCCTTTTCCTGGACAATAGGTAAGAAAATAAATCTAACCTAGGGAAAACTGGAAATTCTCACCGAGCAACCTGAAAACTGATACCACTTGATAGAGGCGAGGGTGTCCCGATCTTTCGATGAGATGATAGCTATCGTTTTTGGTGGAGTAGACTTTGACGATCCGACTACGAACGTGCGAGGACGTCGCGGCTTAGCAATCGCTAAACCAACTCCGAGAGGTTATTGACCACGCCGGAGCACAATCAACCTGACCACGAGGGTCTATCTCCTGCAAGCAAACGAAGAACAAGCAAGAAACTAAGATTTGCAATCTGGATATTGCGAATATAAGATGAAAGCTTTATTGATCAAGGTGGGGTTCTGTGACGTCTTGGTCTGGTCGTTGAACACAAATGAAGTATGCGAAGTTGCAGCTATGGCGAACTTTTAATCTAAACAAAACCCAAGCAAAAAGCTACTAGATGGATCTACTTATATAGGAGCAAGGGGTGGCGGCCAAAGTGGTGGGAGGATGTCCCAAGGCAGACTAAAACTAACCCTAGGTCGTACAAGGCCAATGGGCCCAAGTGGAGGAGATGCAACACCTTTGGACTTGTAGTTTGACTCGGATTCTGCTACAGCGTCAGATTGTTTCGACAACAACTCAACGTTCCGGATAAATTTGAAGGTGAAACCAATTGGGTTAGAAAGAGCACGAAATCTACTTTCCAACAAAAAAAAGAATCACCCAATTCGGAGTTCGTATGAAATAGTTCTTGGCGTTTTGAGTCAGGTATGTCTGTGCAGTCCGAATCTGAATCCAGAACGTGAGAGACTTGGACTCTATTTCTCTTGGCCCAAAAGTGACGTGAGAGGAATTTTTGAACAGCACATAAACTTCTCTTTTTCCCTTATGTTCATATGTGGATTGTACAAATCTCCCATACACCTGCAATTAGACATGGCACAAAAGTTTGTGAAGTATTTTTGTCTTGGATGACATAAATAAATTATTGCATAGTTTGCATTAGAAATCACCTCACAAATATATATGTATGCAATATTTTTGGTCGTATCCAAGGTAGTCATGTCCTCATCAGTGTCCGTGAGCCTGATGAGGCATCGATGGCCTCTTCTAATCCGCGAGCCCATCGGGACCAGCGGCAGGTCTTGGAGGATCGACGGAGGGAAGATGCACACGTCACCATATATAGAGCGACGCCAGGAGACTCGTCGTCAATCTGGCAGGCGAAATGGTCCAGACATTGACGAACCCGCGCCCAGTGATGGCGGGTACTTGCCTTACAAGGTTGGTTGCCCCGCCTTCACTCGTGAGCTGCGGCAAGTCTGTTGGCCGTTTGCCCGCGTCTTCAAGCCTAAATTACTAGAAAAGTACGATGGAAAGCTAAACCCGACAGAGTTCTTGAGCATTTATACTATTGTCGTTCAAGCTGCCGGGGGCAGGGATGAAAAGGTGTTCGCCAACTACTTCTTTTTGGCACTCAAGCCAAACGTGAGGTCATGGCTGATGCACCTGCCAGAAAATTCCATTTCATCATGGGCTGACTTGTGCAATGAATTGGTTGGCGCCTTCATGGGTGGCCACCAAGAGCCAGGACGGCCCAGCGACCTGCAAGTCCTTCAACAGAAGGAAGGGGAAAGCCTGCGGAAGTACATGCAAAGGTTCAGCCGAGTGCACCGCAACATTCCAGAGATACATCCAGCAGCTGTGATTGCTGTGTTCCATTCGAATGTGCGCAACAGAAGGATACGGTCCAAGATGAACGTCCGGCTGCCCAAGACCGTCAATGAGTTGTACACATTGGCGGATAAATGCGCTCGGGCTGAAGAGAAAAGGCGACTTCCCGGAGAAGAGGATGGCGTCGAGGTCGATTCAGATGATGACGACGAGGCCGCCAACCCGAAGAGGAGGAGCCGGAAGCGCAATAAGAAGCACAAGGCTAAATTAGTATTGGCTGTCGATAGCCCTGGCAACCTCAGCACTGGCAAGAAGGCCAAAACCAAAGCCCCCTGCAAGGAAGCTGCCACGTGCACTGATTGCCGGGGGGCTGCAGCGGCAGAGAAAGCTGGGAAGTCCGATGGGCCGTACTGCAAGATTCACCGCACCAAAGGTCACGATCTCCAGGAATGCCACCAAGTTGAGCAGCTTGTCAAGAAGCAGAAGGCAGAATATGAGAAAAGGGACAGGGAGAAGGACCAAGAGGGTGCTGGAGGGAAAGGCCGTGGCGGTAGAGGGGGCCGCCGTGGCAAGGCCCCGCAACAGAAAGAGAAACCTGCTAGAGGCCATGAGAAGAAAGAAGAAGATGGTGAAAGATATGAAGGGGATGAGGAAGAAACCAGCGAGCAAGAATTCCAGAAAGCAACTGAAGCCATGTGTATTGACGGAGGTCCATCTTTGCACTCCTCTCACCGCCAGCTCAAGCAGTGGGCGCGAGAGGTCAATGCCATGGAGCCAGCTGCAGATTCCCGGAAACCGCTCAAGTGGTCCCGCACGCCTATCATCTTTGATGAAGAGGATCACCCCGACCGCACTACCGCGGTAGGGTGTTTGCCGTTGTTGGTCTCCCCGACAATCCGCAACCTCAAAGTCACAAAGATGCTAGTTGACGGCGGGGCTGGGTTGAATTTGATCTCCCCCAAAGTGGTCGGCAAGCGATTCCTGATGAAGAGCTCAAGGTTACTGGTACGTTCCAAGGAATCAACCCCGGCAGGAGCCGTCCAAAGGGAAAGATTACGCTGCCGGTGATGTTTGGCTGGGAGCTGAACTACCGGACCGAGAGAGTTGTGTTTGACGTTGTTGAGCTTCCCTTGCCGTACAACGGGATCCTTGGTCGTCGAGCTCTGGCAAAATTCATGGCAGCATCCCACTATACTTACAACACCTTGAAGATGCCAGGGCCGTTGGGTGTCATTTCCATTCCATCAGATAAGAAAGATGCAATTATCTGTGTGGATCAGATGTATCGAGACGCGGTAGCTCCTGAAGCCACTGCTCCCGCCAAGGAGGCAAAGAAGGGAAAGGAAGCTAGCAGTGACACCGGCAAAGACTCCAGGAAGCGCGCCTCTTCGGAGTGTGCCGCACCTGTTGAGGACCTGCCGGAGAATTCCACTAGCAAGAGGCCCAAGGCTACTCCACCTGCTGTGAAAAGGGTCCCGGCAAGGCAGGATGGCGCTGACGGTATGTTCGCCATCAGTGCCACCCTTGATGACAAATAGGAAAGCGCGCTCGTTGCCTTCCTGCGGGCGAATGTTGATGTGTTTGCTTGGCAACCATCTGACATCCCCGGTGTTCCCAGGGAGGTAATCGAGCACCACCTTGCTGTCTGCCCTCACACCCGGCCCATCAAGCAAAAGGTTAGGAAGCAAGCTTTAGAGCGGCAACAGTTCATTGCCGAGGAAATCAAGAAACTTGAAGTAGATAGTTTGGTCAGGGAAGAGTTGCATCCAACATGGTTAGCAAACCCAGTGGTAGTGCGCAAGGCAAATGGGAAATGGAGGCTATGCATTGATTTCACAGACCTGAACAAAGCGTGCCCGAAGGACCCTTTCCCCCTCTCGCGCATCATTCAGATCGTAGACTCCACCTCCGGGTGTGATCTGCTTTCCTTTTTGGATGCGTACTCCGGATACCATCAGATATTCATGTCCAAGGAAGATGAAGAGAAGACTGTGTTCATAACCCCATGTGGCACGTACTGCTTTGTACGCATGCCTTTCGGGTTGAAGAGCGCTGGATCCACTTTTGCAAGAGCAGTACAGATTGGTTTCGAGCCATAGTTGCACAGAAACATAGAAGCTTACATGGATGATATAGTGGTCAAGACCAAGGACAAATCAACAATCATTCAAGATTTGGAAGAGACCTTTGCAAACTTGCGCAAGATCAACTTGAAGTTGAACCCTTAGAAGTGCGTGTTTGGTGTTCCCTCCGGCAAGTTACTGGGCTTCTTTGTGTCTCACCGAGGGATAGAGGCCAACCCCGACAAGATCAAAGCAATCGAGCATATACAAGCACCTAGGACTATCAAGGATGTGAGGCGTTTAATTGGATGTGTTGCCGCGCTAAGCAGGTTCATTTCCAAGTCCGCCGAACGTGCCTTGCCTTTCTTCAAAATCCTGAAGAAGGCAGGTCCAATGAAGTGGACCCCGGTGGCAGAAGCAGCGCCGCAGGACCTAAAAGCCTACCTTTCCTCTGCTCCCACCTTAGTCGCTCCTAAACCACAAGAGTCGTTACTGCTGTACTTAGCAGCAACGAACCAAGTGGTTAGTGCAGCGCTGGTGGCGCAACGGGAGGTGGATGAGGAAGCAGCTACCGCAACTATTCCTTCCGGAGACGAAGCTGAACCAGCCACAGCAGAATTGAGCACAGATCTAGTGGAAGCAGGGCAAGTTGGCACAGGCAATCCCAAGATCGCGGCAAAGAAGAAAGTGGTGCAACGGCCAGTGTATTTTGTCAGCTCCCTGTTACAGGGGGCTAGGTCAAGGTACTCTGGAGTGCAAAAGCTAATCTTCAGCCTCATCATGGCCTCGGGGAAATTGCGCCACTACTTCCAAGCCCATGAGATCATAGTTGTCACCCGTTTTCCACTACAGCGCATACTAAGGAATCCTGAAGCTGCTGGCAGGATAGTTGAATGGGCATTAGAGTTGTTAAGCTTTGGCTTGAAGTACGAAAGTACCTCAACCATTCAGAGCAGAGCATTGGCAGAATTCATTGTAGAATGGACGCCCACTCTAGATGAAGAAATACCAGAAATAGTTATCCCCAGCAAGGAGGCGCCTCAGGAGTGGACCATGTACTTTGATGGTGCTTTCTCGTTGCAGGGCGCTGGAGCTGGCGCGCTTCTTGTTGCACCCACCGAAGAGCACCTTAAATACGTGGTTCAAATGCACTTCCCCCGGGAGAAGGCCACAAACAACACTGCTGAGTATGAGGGGCTCCTTGCCGGGCTCAGAATTGCGGTGGAGTTGGGAATCAAGAAGTTGATCATCCATGGAGACTCACAGCTTGTGGTGAGGCAAGTCAACAAGGATTACCAGAGCCCGTTGATGGAGGCATACGTAGAGGAAGTGAGAAAGTTGGAGGAGCACTTTGATGGATTACAAGCAGAGCACGTGCCACGTGCGAAAAATAGCATTGCTGATCATTTATCAAAGTGCGCGGCCCAAAAGCTCCCCGTGGAACCAGGAACTTTTGTCCTCCACCTAACTCAACCATCAGTGTCCCCTTCAATGATGGCAAGAAAAAGGAGGAAGTTGGACTCCGGCAAGTATCTCCCGGCAGGGCTTCCCGAAGCCGCTCGTAGAGAGGCTGCCGGGAACAACTCCGCTTCGGTTGGTGAGCAGCACCCTCTCGCGAAACCACAGGCCCTTGCGGTCAAGGTTAGCGCTCCCACGAGCGGGGAGATGCCCCTAGTCATTGTTGTTGAGCCTCAGGCTCCAACTTGGGCGCGGCACATAGTTCACTTTCTTCAAACAGGAGAACTTCCCGAAGAGCAAGAAGAAGCCGAAAGAGTAGCCCGTGGTCCAGTATGTATCAGTTTGTCGATGACACTCTGTACAGAAGAAAGCCAAACGGTGTGAAATTGAAGTGCATTTGCCGGAAAGAAGGACAAGAACTGCTAGTAGAGATACACAAGGGTGTGTGTGGCTCCCACATTAGATCAAGAGCCCTGGTTGGAAAAGCTTTCCGGCAGGGGTTCTACAGGCCCACGGCCCTCCAAGATGTGGTTGAGCTAGTCACTAAATGTGAAGCCTGCCAGTACCACTCCAAGAACATCCATCAACCAGCTCAAGCTCTCCAGACAATCCCTTTATCTTGTCCCTTTTTGGTCTGGGGGCTCGCCATCCTGGGGCCCCTTCCCCCGTGCTACCGGGGGCTTTAAATTCTTGTACCTTGCAATCGACAAGTTTACAAAGTGGCCAGAAGTGGAGCCAGTGAGGAAGGTGACCGCACAGTCAGCTATCAAGTTCTTGAAAGGATTGGTGTGCCGTTTTGGAGTACCCGCCAAGGTGATCACTGATAATGGCACCCAATTCACAAGCCGTGCCTTCATGCAATATGTCCAAACCCTCAGAAGCAAGGTCTCTTTTGCCTCTGTTGCTCATCCCCGGAGCAATGGACAAACTGAGAGGATGAACGCTGAAGTGCTACGTGGGCTCAAGACAAGAACTTTTGACAAGATGCGAAAGTGCGGCAGACGCTGGATCGACGAGCTGCCGGTGGTTCTTTGGTCCCTCCATACGACACCGAATCGAGCCACCGGGCAGACTCCCTTCTCCCTAGTGATGTAGGGTAGAACCCTAGATGCCCGATCTTTCACGAAATGGAGTGGATCCTATGAAGAACATGACGAACACGAGGGGAAACACTCAAATCAATGGGAGAGATCACACATGTGCTAGATCCATGAACATAAAGAGTGATACAAGATGCAAACGCAACAAAGGACGATACAATCGGTAGCGAGTTCTTCTCCGAGAGGAGGTCTTGAGGGGTCTTCTCGTGAGGGGTCTTGAATCCAATCGATGGATCTTCTCCGTAGAGGCCGTGGTCTCTCGATGGAGTAGAACCGAATGGATGAGTAAAGCTCTATCTCTCAAATGAGCTAAACCTATGCTAACCCTAAAACGTTGGGGAAGAAGAGTATATATAGTCTAGGGGGCGAAGGGATACATGGGCTTCGGCCCTTTACACTGTGTGCAAACAGGGGGAGCCGGATGTCCAGGCCTTCGCGAGGTGCCGGATGTCCGGGCGCGGGGGCCGGATGTCCGGGCTGGCGGGGTCCGATTTCTGTGCTCTCTGAATAGGCGCTATCCAGATGTCCGGGCTGGAGTCTGGATTTCCAGGCTGGAGGCCGGATGTCCGGGCCTGAGGCCAGAGGTCCGGGCCCTGTAGACTTGGCTGCTGGGCTGCTGCTGCTGTCGACACCTCCAGGGGCCGGATGTCCGGGGTCCTGGCCGGATGTCCGGATCCTGGAAGCTGTTCTCGGTTCCTTCCATTGGTTCCCTTCATCCATGAACTTGTAGACTTGTCCGTCTTCACGTGCATCTTCGAGAGGGTCTTCTTGGTACCTGATCATGGACAACATTTCGGACTTAGGTAGTAGTCATGTCTCGAGAGGATCATATGGAATATCACTAAGGAGAGATGTCACCTCGTTCTCGAGAGCTCTAGCTCGTGCTCGTGTCATCGGTCCTCTTGGCACTTGGTGAGACGATGGTAGGTCCATGCGGATGACCATAGGATGCTTCGCATCATATATCCCCCCCTTGGGAAAGATCCGACCTAGGATCGAAAGCCTCATCACCATGGTAGGGAGAGAGATCCTTGACATTGAAGATGTCGCACACGAAGTACTTGTCACGTGGGATGTCGATCTTGTAGGCGATGTTATTGTAGCGTTCAAGCACCTTGAAGGGTCCATCGGCTCGTGGTCGAAGCTTGGACTTGTGTTTGTTGGGGAAACGGTCCTTGCGAAGGTGTAGCCACACAAGATCTCCGGTGTTGAATATCATGGGTTGCTTGTTGCTGTTGAGCTTGGTCGCGAGTCGTTGTACTTGGCGCTCGATGGTGTGCCTTGTATCTTCATGCATCTTCTTGAGGTAGCTCACTCGTGCATTCATGTCCATGTTGATGCGCTCTTGTAGCAGTAGAGGTAGAATGTCCAATGGGGACAACGGGTTGAAGCCGTAGACGACCTCGAAGGGGGACTTACGGGTAGTCGAATGTCTTGTACGGTTGTAGGCGTACTCGGCGATGGGTAGACACTCCTCCCACTCCTTGATGTTCTTCTGGATCAACACGCATAGTAGAGTAGAGAGCATCCAATTCGTGACCTCCGTTTGGCCGTCAGTTTGTGGGTGGTATGACGAATTGAACAAAACCTTGATTCCGAGCTTGGCGCATAGTGTCTTCCAAAAGTAGCTAAGGAACTTGACGTCGCGGTCCGACACGATAGTCTTGGGCACTCCATGTAGATGCAAGATTTCCCTACAAAAAAGATTCGCAACATGTGAAGCATCATCTATCTTGTTGCATGGGATGAAATGAGCCATCTTAGAGAATCGGTCCACAACAACAAATACGGAATCTTTGCTATTTCGAGTTCGAGGCAAACCAAGCACAAAGTTCATACTAATATCTTCCCATGGGTGATATGGAATTGGAAGTGGCATATAGAGACCATGAGATTGAGCTTTAGACTTAGGTTTGCAACATGTAGAGCATCGGTTGGTGAAGCGTTAGACATCGCGGAACATCTTGGGCCAAAAGTAGTTCTTGGAGAGTGTAGTGAATGTCTTCTCGCGTCCAAAGTGTCCCATAAGTCCTCTGATAGAGGCAAAGGTGTCCCGTCTTTCAATGAGATGGTGGCTATCATTTTTGGTGGAGTACACTTTGACGATCCGACTATGAACGTGCGAGGACGTCGCACCTTAGCAATAGCTAAACCAACTCCGAGAGG
Source organism: Thinopyrum elongatum (assembly GCA_011799875.1). Lineage (NCBI taxonomy): Eukaryota > Viridiplantae > Streptophyta > Magnoliopsida > Poales > Poaceae > Thinopyrum > Thinopyrum elongatum. Next base: position 269,257 of record JAAAXO010000618.1, on the reverse strand, counting down.
TTATTGACCACGCCGGAGCACGATCAACCTGACCACGAAGGTCTATTTCCTGCAAGAAAATGAAGAACAAGCAACAAACTGAAATTGCAATCTAGATATTGCGAATATAAGAGGAAAGCTTTATTAATGAAGGTGGGGTCCTGTGATGTCTTGGTCTGGTCGTTGAACACAGACGAAGTACGCGAAGTTGCAGCTATGGCAAACTTTTTAATCTAAACAGAACCCAAAGTCTAAACGACGCCCTAAGGGCTGTATATATGGAGGACTAGGGGGGAATTTCGTGGCCCCTTGTAGGAGGGGTCCGAAACCAAACCTAACTTTGTTTCCCCACACATACGGACTCTAAAAACAGCCTATACTTAAGTATTTCGAAATTACATGGGCCTGGCCCAAAAATAAGGTGGCGCGGCACCTAAAATAAGCTATGGACAAAATTTATGAAGGTGCATCTTGTATATTTCGTCCATGTCCTTGTAGGTCATCACGGAGGCTTCAAAGTGCTCAAATATTCACTAGAAACGCCATTCTGAATCCCTTCGCGCGCGCCTTCATCTCCATGCTTGATCCTGCTCTAGTGTTCATCCTCTTGTCCATGCTAGGCCCTTCATTAGTAATCAACACAAATGTATCCAATTTAGGCAGCATCATATTCTCATGAACATTAGAATTGTCACCAAGAAACGAAAGTACCTGATAATTCAATTGGCGTGCGCGAGCTCTAGTAGTTGGTCCAGTATGTATAGCAGCAGGGGCTGTGGGTGTAACAATGGTATTGATGTCCTCATCATCCTCCCCTTCTTGAAATGACGTAGTCCTCGACGGAAGCACATCTTCCTCACCCAAATAAGGCTTCAAATCTACAATGTTAAAAGTGGGACTAACCCCAAAATCTGCAGGCAGCTCAAGTTTATATGCATTATCATTTATTTTCTCTAACACCTTAAAAGGACCATCAGCACGTGGCATTAGCTTTGATTTGCGCAAATCAAGAAATCTATCCTTACGTAAATGAAACCAAATAAGATCTCCAGGTGGAAACACAACACGTTTTCTACCCTTATCTCCAGCAAGTTTATATTTAGCATTCATACGCTCCATGTTCTCCTTAGTTAACTCATGCAATTTTATGATCAATTCAGCACGTTGGTTAGCATCAAAATTAACCTTCTCCGAAGATGGAAGAGGCAACAAATCAATAGGTGCACGAGGTAGGAAACCATACACAATTTCAAAAGGGCACATCTTAGTAGTAGAATGCAGCGAACGATTATAAGCAAATTCAATATGAGGTAAGCATTCTTCCCACATTTTCTTGTTATTCTTCAAAACAGCCCTAAGCATAGTAGACAAAGTTCTATTGACTACTTCAGTTTGTCCGTCAGTTTGGGGGGTGACAAGTAGTACTAAAAAGCAGTTTAGTCCCCAACTTAACCCATAAACATCTCCAAAAGTGGCTAAGAAATTTAGTATCATGATCCGAAACAATAGTATTTGGCACACCATGCAAACGAATAATTTCACGAAAGAACAAATCAGCAACATTAGCAACATCATCGCTTTTATGACATGGTATGAAGTGTGCCATTTTCGAAAATCTATCCACGACAACAAATATGCTATCCCTCCCCTTCTTTGTTTGAGGTAATCCTAAAACAAAATCCATAGATATATCCTCCCAAGGAACACTAGGTACAGGCAAAGGCATATATAAACCATGAGGATTGAGTCGTGACTTAGCTTTTTGACATGTAGTGCAGCGAGCAACAAAACGCTCAACATCCCGTCTCATCTTTGGCTAAAAGAAATGTGTAGCAAGTATATCCTTCGTCTTCTTCATGCCAAAGTGTCCCATTAATCCTCCTCCATGCGCCTCCTGCAACAATAAAAGACGATCGGAGCTAGCTGGGACGCATAGCTTGTTAGCATGAAACAGAAATCCATCGTTAACGATGAACTTGTTCCATGTTCTCCCTTCTTTACAATTCTGCAATACATCTTTAAATTTAGCATCATGCACATATTGATCTTTGATGGTCTCAAACCAAATATTTCAAAGTAAAGTTGTGAAAGCATAGTATAACGACGAGACAATGCATCAGCAATAACATTTTCTTTACCCTTCTTGAGTTTAATGACAAAAGGAAAAGTCTCAATGAATTCAACCCATTTAGCATGTCTACGGTTCAGTTTTGCTTGACTTTTAATGTGTTTCAAAGATTCATGATCAGAATGTATAACAAATTCTTTGGGCCATAAATAATGTTGCCATGTTTCTAAGGTCCGAACAAAAGCATATGATTCTTTATCATAAGTAGAATAGTTCAGACTAGGCCCACTCAAATTTTCAGAAAAGTATGCAACATGTTTGCCATCTTGTAATAATACACCTCCTAATCTAATTCCACTAGCATCACATTCAAGCTCAAAAGTCTTATTAAAATCTGGAAGTTGGAGTAAAGGAGCATGTGTCAACTTATCTTTCAATACCGTGAAGGCTTCTTCCTCTGCGGTACCCCCAAACAAAAGGCACATCCTTCTTTGTAAGCTCATTGAGAGGTGCGGCAATGGTGCTAAAATCTCTCACAAAACGCCTATAGAAACCAGCGAGTCCAAGAAAACTCCTCCCTTGTGTGACCGTTTTGGGTTGCGGCCAACTCTCAATTGCTTCAATCTTGGCTTTACCAACTTCAATTCCCTATGGAGTAACAACATAGCCAAGAAAAGATACTCGGTCAGTGCAAAAGGTGCACTTCCCAAGGTTACCAAACAAACGTGCATCACGTAGAGCAATAAAAGTAGCACGTAAATGTTCCAAATGTTCTTCCAAAGATTTGTTATAAATCTGTATATCATCGAAATAGACTGCCACAAATCGTCCAATGAAAGCACGTAAAACTTCGTTCATTAATCTCATGAAAGTACTAGGTGCATTAGTTAACCCAAAAGGCATGACTAACCACTCATATAATCCAAACTTAGTTTTAAATGCTATTTTCCATTCATGTCCCAATTTCATACGAATTTGATGGTATCCACTACGCAAATCAACTTTGGAGAATATTATAGAACCAGTCTAGCATATCATCTAGCCTAGGAATAGGATGATGATTACGAATAGTAATATTATTAATGCCTTTACAATCAACACACATACGCGACGTACCGTCCTTTTTTGGCACTAGGATAATAGGAACAGCACAAGGACTAAGAGATTCGCGTATATAACCTTTGTGATGTAGGGTAGAACCCTAGATGCCTGATCTTTCACGATTGGAGCGGATCCCACGAAGAACACGAGAGGAAAACACGAGGGGAAACACGAGAGAAATCACTCAAACCAACGAGATTCGATTACACATGTGCTAGATCCTCGAAACACAAAGAGATACACGATCCACAATCAACAAAGGACGATACAAGTAGCTAGTTCATCTCCGTGAGGAGGCCTTGAATCCGCGAGGGATCTTCCCGTGAGGGGTCTTGAATCCAAGCATGGATCTTCTTCGAAGAGGCCGCGGTCTCTCGATCGAGAAGAACCACAAGGATGAGCAAAGCTCTATCTCTATAATGAGCTAAACCATTGCTAACCCTAAATAGGAGGAGGTGGAGGAGTATATATAGGCCTTAGCCACGAAGGGGTAAGTGGGAGAGGATACATGGGCCTCTGGCCCGTTCACTGTGCGCAGCAGGCGTCGGATGCCCGGGCTGGGGGCCGGATGTCCGGCGGCTCGCGAGGAGCCGGATGTCCGGGCCTCTGGCCGGATGTCCAGGCTGAACTTGGCCGGCTTCGGTTGCATTCTGTGATGAGGGGCCGGATTTCCGGGCGAAGGGGCCGGATGTCTGGGCCTTCGGGAGGAGCCGGATGTCCGGGGTGATGGCCGGATGTCCGGGCTGCGCTGGTCCTTTGCGGTGCTCTCTGGATAGCCGATGCCGGATTTCTGGGGCAGGGGCCGGATGTCCGGCTGCTGTAGCAGCTAGCTCTTCTTCCTTCTCCTTCCTTCGCTCCCGCGCACATTTGGCCTTGGTCCGTGGGCCCTCCATGGTTTCCTCGGGTCTACCTGAGTATGCATAAGGTCCGCGCTTGAAGTAGCATCCATGTCTTACATGCGAAAAGGGAAGATTCGGAAAGGAGCGAGTTCACCTTAGGTCCAATGGCGTATGCTCGAGGTCTCAACATGTGGGCACTTGGGGCTTGGGGAGTAGTCGTAGTGTACATGGGGATGATCGTAGGATGCTCCGCATCATCTCCCCTCCCTTGGGAAAGATCCGACCTCGGATCGAAAACCTCATCACCATGGAAACAGTTGTCGTGGACGGACTTGTAGTTGGACGAAGTGGAATACATGGCCCAATCCAAGTACTCCAAGGTGTCTCCGGAGTGGTACACATGCAAAAATAGCAAACACAAACGACACTTGGAAATACAATGGTTAGCGCACACAAGGTGTCCATCAAGTAAACATGAGTCCGTTCGGCAAGGTTGTTTGTGACAAAGCACATGAAGCTTAGTAAGATGATATAGAATGATATGCAAAGCATTCATGGGAGCAAGAGCATTCATTGTGCACACAAATGTATTGTGAATGTTATCAATGCAACCATTGTGCAAAATGATGTCATAATGGGATGGTGTATCAAAAGTATGAACATGGTAATTGGTGCTCAATGTGACTATGTGATCATGCAATTGATGGTGGACAATGTTATTATGATGTATGAATATGCCATCAAGGAAGATCACAACAAATTTGCTAAGAAAGTGCACAAGCTCATATATCATGGATGACATAGCAATACAAGATGCAACAAGGCAATCATAATGTGAGTCAATCCATGCATAAGATGCAAATTTGTTATGGGTGGTGTTGTACCATAGGTCAATGTCGTGGTAGAAGTGATGGTCCGGTGGTGAATCCACTAAGTCTGAGCACTCCTCAACTTGAAGGTCCATAGGGTCGATCTCCAATGTCGGTCCTCCATCCAATAGATGTATCATGTAGACAAGAAGAAGGAGACAACAATGAAAGAATGACCCATCCAATATGCGTATTTGAAAATGGCTCAAAGGGAAAGAGTTCACCTTTATGAGGATGTCGAAAATGTTGGTGTTGCGCATCATGTACGCCGTCACATACCCAATATGTCTCGTGATGGAACCACCTAATGAATCCTTCAAAATGAAAGAACATGAAAAACACTCGGAAAAACAAATGAGGTTAGCGAAAATGCAACACCTATCATTCGTGTGGTGAAATACCCAACAAGTGTCCTCATCATTCTTATCATAAGAAGGTACATGGGAATGTGGCATGGTATGGACGCATATGATGCGAGTACAACCAATGACAAGAAGCTCAATCAAATAAGCATGCATCACAATTAATATGTCCATGTCTCCAAGATGAATAATCATAGCATGAGTGCACTCACTACAATGGCATATGAAAGGTGCAACTAATGGAGACAAGAGACAATGGTCAAGACAAATCATGTGAGAGGCATGAATATATATGTCATCAACCCAAGAAAGCGAGTAAGAAAGGAACATGGGTGATGCGACAAAGCAAGCAATCATAGTGATCAAGTCAATCAAGCTAGTAGTGCGAAGATGCAATGTACTAGAAGGAATCATGGCAAGCATGTCATGTGTGCAAATAGTGGTCATGAATAATGCACATGACATATCACAAGCATGAAAGCAAGATATGAGCAAAATATCATCAATGTATTGGTGAGAGGCCATATGTAAATAGCAATGGGACATCATGACTCTCCCAACACAACAAGCATCAATAGCATGGGGCACAAAGAAATCATGGCAATAGCTACTAGCATCTCTACCAAGCATGCAAATACACATAGGAGTAGCATAATGGTGAATCACATGTAAGTGCAAGCAAGGGTCACAATTGCATGGCAAAGGCATATAAAGAGGCATAACATGCAAAGTGAACACGGGAAAATGGGTATAAGATGACAATTGGTATATAGCCCATAGCCGTGTGAGAGCCAAGTAGAAGAGATGCGCGTAGTTCTTGCGCGAAGGGAATGGTGGTAAGGATAGTCCACGGGATCCCACGTCATCGTTGCTCTCAAGAGCTCGTTTCGTCAACTCATGGGATTGTGAGGTTGACGAGTGTTCATAAGTAACTACACAAAACAAAGGCAAAGGAAAAATTGTGTGTGTGTGGTATATGTACACATCATCCATCATGATGCATACGTTCATGTGTTGGTTAGCACAAAATATCCAATGCTCAAATAAATGAGATGCGTGATATAGAAACATGTCATCCATCATGAGAGGTTTGTTATTATGTATAGCATAATGGAGACTCAAGTGTAATGCATCATGAGAAATATGTAGAGCATTGTTATTCATGGAATGCATATGGTGCACGCAATTATGGGAATCATGCAAAGTATGGAATGCATCAAAATCTCTTAATATGTATGAGGAAACTATGGGGTTCTCCTCATGAGCACTAGTGGAAACATCACATGGAGAATATTGACAACATCCAAAACAAAGCATATTTGGAACAATGTGATCATGGCATGGCATAGTAGATGAATTGCGCAAATAATGTAAAGGAAGCATGGCAATATCATCACATGAAAAACAAAAGCCAATGACCATCATCTCGTCATCTATGCCATAAGTGCAAATGGGATTTATTTTAATGGGGCATGCATAGTTACTATGTTGAGATTGAAATGATGCAATATGGGAGATCTCACTCATAGCGTATGACAAGTTTAAAGGGTTGTCGAACATAACGTGACCAATAGAATTTTCACATGATATCCTATGGAGCATAGCATCACAACTAGGCAATTCAACACGCTCATCATCATATTCATCATAAATGGGTGGCATATCGAAACAAGACATAGTATGCGATGAATCCATAAGGTGATCAACATCGTGCAAGCAATCATTTGTAAGATAGTCCACTAGTGGGCCAAGAGAAGCACCATCACCTATGTTACCTTTGGAGCATCGCTCATGTGTTGTAGGTGAGGTGTTGAAGACCAAGTCGTGGTTATCTGCATCTTGATGGAACCATGTGGGGGGTGCATCATCGTCCACCATGGCCATCGTCATCTCCATTGGAGGTATGGACTCATCGAGGATAGGCATGTCGTCATGTAGGAGACCTAGCACCAAAAGGGAAAACACACTCGGAGTAGAGGGTAAGTCGTTAGAAATCGTAGTGGCCTCACATGCCGTGTCAACTACCTCACTCACGAAGTGTTGTGGCTCACTCACTCCCGGTATGTTGCGCTCACTCGTATGGTTGGTGGAGTCACTCAAATGGCTCTCAACCTCACATAGGATGTGTGGCATGCTCTCATGTGTCGGGCTAGTGGTGGTCACACTCATCCTCTCATAGGAAATGCACTCAATGTCATATATGGTGGAGTCATTCATCTCACTCATGGGGTGGTGGCTCTCCTCACATGGCAATTGGGGCATCTCGTCATATGTGGGTGTCGGAGAGATGTAGGTGCAAATGTCTCCATGCTCAACTCCTATCGCCGCCTTGGTTGAAGGGATAGTCCCATGCTCAACCTCCTCATCCATAACGCCTCCAAAGATGAATGCCGTAGGATGTGGCAAAACATCACTCTCCTCCGAGACCAAAGATAATGTCTCATGTGTGGTCTCGTAGCTTGACTCGGAGTATGAGTCCCGTTGGGGCGCCGTCTTCATGTTGTTGAAGAGGTTCGCACTCGTCACCGTGGTCGAAGGGGATGGCCTTTGCTCGACCGTCATGTCGTCGTCTTGTTGTAGGAGGCCCATATGATGTGGCACCTCGTAGCTCGTCTCCATGACCGAAGGGAATTTCCCATGCTCGGCCATCTTCCTTAAGGGGCTTCCGAAGATGGAAGTGTCGCCCTCGCTCGTAGGTGGTCGCCTTGTTGTTGAAGATGTCGATGTAGGCGAACTCATGAGAAGTAGGCGAAGATGCCGTACGTCCAAAGGCGAAGATGCCTTGATAGCACTTGGCGAAGATGCCGAAGTGTTGGTGGTAGCCGTAGCGTCCTCTTGGTGGTGCTTGTCTCGCGGTCTTCTCTTGTGCTCATGAAGGTTGGCCGTAGCTTGATGTAGAGCTTGTTGGGACTTGTAGGTAGGCGCATCTCGAGCATCTTCATGTTGATGGTGTCGTTGTCGTCCTTGAGCTCGTAGTAGATGTCGTTCGTCGTCGTCGTGCACATGTTGCTTCGAGGTGACATGCCCTTCATGACGATGTGGATCACGAATGTGATGATGGTCGCCATGGAGATGTGGACGGTGACGAATTGCGCTTGCATCGCTTGGGTGCTCCGAAGATGATCGACTTGCTCGCTGTTGCCTTGAGGATGATGAAGGGGAAGAACGGTTGATCAACAAGGTCCGAATCTCCTCCATCTGTGCATTGTTCTCCTCCTTTTGTGTGGAGAGCTTGTGGTCAAGGTAGTCTCTTATACGTAGCTCGGATTGTTGTATGTCGGTGGCGAGGTTGTCGATGCGCTCTCGCAATCTTGATTGTGCGCCTTGCATTTGTCGTTGTAGATCGAAGATTGACGATTTGGTGATGTAGTTGTTCGCACCGTCGTTGTCGTGGAAGACCGGAGATGAAATGCCTTGCCTATCCATCACAAGACTCGAGAAAATATGAGTGGAAGAAAGGAGAGAACTATACCAAATGTACCTTGACCGATGTTGAAGATGGATCAATGATCACTCAATAATGTAACAAGGAAATAGCACAATTGGTACCGATCTCGTCAATTTCTCACACCTACACAAGTAAGGCTTATGGTGGAGCTCGGTGAGGATAGTGGCACAAAAAATTTGATGCAAAATGTTAGCAAGAGTCAATAATGTTGAAAGAGATTCACAAATTCGCAAGTGAAACAAGTAGACCAATAGCAAAGAATGGCACACGGAAACACACACACAGATAGATAAATGGGGTCGTGCAACCAAGGAATGAGCACAAAATGTGGAGTCCACGGAAAAATGCTCGTGTTGCACAACTCAAGAGAGACGCTAGCATGATTGCTCAATAGGCAGATACGACACTTGTGCACAACCTATAAGATGCGAAATGGATAAACTTTCTATCCCAAGTATGCTATGTATATATGGTTCCCGGTGCTTTAGCTCAAGATGATCCAAGATGATCGGATATGACAATCTTATATGCAATGTGGTATGCTATGACTATTGCTTACAAGCTCTTTGTTCACTCTTTTCTTTTGCTTAAAAGCTTATTCTTTTTTTTATGGCCACTATGTGAAATGGACAAACCAAGATAGCAATTGTGTATATGCGGGAACAAACTTGTGACACAAGAGATGATATGATGATACCAAGATGATACCAATATGATATGGTATGTATGTAATGGAATGGCGGATCGATGATCACTAATGTGCACAAATAACGTTGCCAGCAATACTCAATGGCTAGTCTCGATAGGCAAGTGACGCAAAATGGGCTAGGGGTTATCAATGCAATTGCAAGGGGAATATACAATGGTGTCGTCGAGGTTACCGTCAATGGTTTGTCATGTGTAAGCAAGGACGGATAATGATGAAGTGGTTAATGTCGATGACGACCTCGTGGCGATGATGAGTGGCGGTGTTCTCGATGTCGAACCATCCCTAATTAGCCGAAACACCTTAGGAAACGGAAAAACCGCGAACTCAAAATCTCAAATGTCAAATGAAAAATGGTGGTAGCGGAAAGCGGTGGTGATTTTGCGGAAGCTCAAAGGGATTACGGGAATGCAATGATGGGTTTTGGAGTATGCAATGCAGAAGTGGAGGTTATGGTGGTGGACTATACATGGTGTCGGAGTTGAAGTCACCGTCCCTAAGTAGCTGAAACACCTTAGGAGACACAACTCACAACACAAACAAAATTGGGTTAAGTTGGGGTGGCGGAAGTGTTTGGTGGGCAAGCCTATGCGGAAGTTATGGTGGTGGTTGATAAAGAAGCAATCGTCCCTAAGTAGCCGAAACACCTTAGGAGACGTGAATCACTACTCAAGCAACCACCAATGCTATGTGGAACAAAATGGGTTAGGTTGCGGAAGTCGGTGGCGGTATAGCGGAGGATATGGTGGAAGCCCTAGGCAAAGATGCCAAAGTTCCAAAAATTTGATGGAGTCAAATGATGTTGGAAGTATTTTTGTGGTATGGGGGATGTCAATAGCTTCAAAACGAGCTAAAGAACATCAAAATCGGACTCCGGATGAATTAGTTATGGACAAAACGGTGAAATGGGAAAGCCTGAAGTTACAGGGGCCGGATGTCCGGGGCCAAGGCCGGATTTCCGGGACCTGATGTCCAGAACCGCGCGCGAATTGCGCTCCAGGAGCCGGATGTCCGGGCGTACGGGCCGGATGTCCGGGCCTACGGGCTAGATGTCCGGGGGGCCAGATGTCCGGGGCCACGGGCCGGATGTCCAGGCTCCAAATCCGAGGATGAACTCGAGGAACTCGATTTTGGGGGCAGAAATTGATGATTTTGGGGGCAAAATTCGAGAGATTTCATGGATGGAAAGTGTGGAAACTTGGGGAAAAGAGAGATCTACTCAAGACACAATGAATCCATGGATCAAAATCAACAAAACATCATCAAACCAACAAATCACAAAAAAAATTGGGGGCTATTTTTGATGGGGATTTTCGAAATTAGGACGAAATCAAACAAAAGAAGGCTAGAAAAAGAGGGGTAGGGGCTCCAAATTCGTGATAAACCTTGCTCTGATCCAAGATGATGTAGGGTAGAACCCTAGATGCCCAATCTTTCACGATTGGAGCGGATCCCGCGATAAACACGAAGAACACGAGGGGAAACACGAGAGAAATCACTCAAACCAACGAGGTTCGATTACACATGTGCTAGATCCTCGAAACACAAAGAGATACACGATACACAATCAACAAAGGATGATACAAGTAGCTAGTTCATCTCCGTAAGGAGGCCTTGAATCCGCAAGGGATCTTCCCGTGAGGGGTCTTGAATCCAAGCGTGGATATTCTGCGAAGAGGCCGCGGTCTCGATCGAGAAGAACCACAAGGATGAGCAAAGCTCTATCTCTATAATGAGCTAAACCATTGCTAACCCTAAATAGGAGGAGGTGGAGGAGTATATATAGGCCTTAGCCACGAAGGGGTAAGTGGGAGAGGATACATGGGCCTCTGGCCCGTTCACTGTGTGCAGACAGGCGCCGGATGTCCGGCGGCTCGCGAGGAGCCGAATGTCCGGGCCTCTGGCCGGATGTCCGGGCTGAACTTGGCCGGCTTCGGTTGCATTCTATGATGAGGGGCCGGATTTCCGGGCGAAGGGGTCGGATGTCCGGGCCTTCGGGAGGAGCCGGATGTCCGGGGTGATGGCCGGATGTCCGGACTGCGCTGGTCCTTTGCGGTGCTCTCTGGATAGCCGATGCCGGATTCCTGGGGCAGGGGCCGGATGTCCGGCTGCTGTAGCAGCTGGCTCTTCTTCCTTCTCCTTCCTTCGCTCCCGTGCACATTTGGCCTTGGTCCTGGGGCCCTCCATGGTTTCCTCGGGTGTACCTGAGTATGCACAAGGTCCGCGCTTGAAGTAGCATCCATGTCTTACATGCGGAAAGGGAAGATTCGGAAAGGAGCGAGTTCACCTTAGGTCCAATGGCGTATGCTCGAGGTCTCAACATGTGGGTACTTGGGGCTTGGGGAGTAGTCGTAGTGTACATGGGGATGATCGTAGGATGCTCCGCATCACTTTGTCGAGCAGCTCCTGTACTTGACGCATAATCTCCTTCGTCTCCTCTGGATTGGCACGGTATGGCGCACGGTTTGGCAGCGAAGCACCGGGAATTAAGTCAATCTGATGCTCAATCCCTCGAATAGGTGGTAATCCCGGTGGCACGTCTTGTGGAAAAATGTCAGTGAACTCCTGCAAAATGTTAATGACAGCAGGAGGCAAAGAGGAAGGCATGTCCTCGAATGAAAATAATGCCTCTTTGCACACAAAAGCATAGCAAACAGATTTGCTGACATCTAGATCATCAATATCAGATTTGGTGGCAAGTAAACATGCACTTTTCAATTTAATTTCAGAGGCAACACTAGATGGTTTATTATTAGGCTTCGTTTGTAGCTCAAATTCTATTGCCACAATCTGATGTTCACTCTTATTTTTCTTTTGTTTTGCTTTATTAGCTCTATTAATATCATCTTTCAAAATGGAATCAGGAGACATAGGAAGCAAAGTAATATGTTTATCCTTATGAACAAGAGTATACTGATTGTTTCTACCATGGTGTACAGAATTTTTATCAAATTGCCATGGTCTACCAAGTAATAAGGAACATGCTTGCATGGGTACCACATCACAATCAACATAATCAGCATATGTAGAGATACTAAAATGCACACGAAGAGTACGTGTTACCTTAACCTTGCCGCTGTTGTTGAACCATTGGATGTAGTAAAGATGTGGATGTGGTCTTGTGGTGAGAGATAGCTTCTCCATCATCTCCATGCTAGCCAAGTTGTTACAGCTCCCTCCATCAATGATGACGCGGACAGAACGTTCCTTCACAAATCCCTTGGTATGGAACAAATTATGCCTCTGATTTTGCTCAGCTTGTGTTACCTGCACACTCAAAACACGTTGAGCAACTAAACTTTCATACCTGTCAGCATCCTCAGCAGCCATGTATTGCGTCTCATGTTCAGAATCATCTTCACCATGTTCTTCACTTGCAATAAGAGCCAAAGTCTCCTCATCATAGTCACTAGCGGACTCATACCCACCATCCTCAGTAACAATCATCACACGCGGAGATGGACATTTGCTCGCATAGTGACCTCCACCCTTGCGACGACGGCATATAACCTCATGTGTTTGCCCTGTTGATGCCATGGATGAAGAAGAGCTCTGTGCGGGACCGGAAGGTGTACTCCTGGCAGATGGTGGTGGCGGTGCCTGTTTTCTTATATCTCGGTTGGAATTGGCGGTTGAAGTAGAGGACGTGTGGGAGTAGAGGATGTACGTGGTGTCCATGATGAAGATCGACCTGCAGAAAAATTAGCTCACGCCAATGCCTGTCGATCATGCACTTCACGTTCAGCTTTGCAAGCAAGATGGAATAAACGAGTGATATTATTATACTCCTTATACTCTAGAATGGTCTAAATCTCTTTATTTAATCCACCCATAAAACATGCAAGCATAGTTTCATTATCCTCAACAATGCCACATCTAATCATGCCAGTTTGTAATTCCTGATAATACTCCTCTACAGAATTGTTTCCTTGTCTCAAACGCTGCAGTTTTTGAAGTAATTCACGTTGATAATATGGTGGAACCCAACGAGTACGCATAGCAGTTTTCAAAGCAGCCCAAGTAGTAAGGATATTATCATGATATAATCTACAATGTTCAGACCACCAAACAGAAGCAAAACTAGTGAATTCACAAACAGCAGCAGCAACACATCTATCCTCAGGATATTGTAAGCATGTGAAACATTGTTAAGTTTCTAACTCCCATGTAAGATATACATCAGGAATGTATCTACCCTCAAACGGTGGAATATTCGAATTCAGCTTAGGAATATGGTCATAATCTCGTACCTGAGGTGGTGGTGCAGCCCTACCATTGCGATTATATGCATGAGGTCGACCTGGTGCTGGTGGTTGCACGTAGTTTTGATTTTGATCAACCTCATCCTCATAATAGTCCTCCACCTCTACAGTAGCAGCAGGAGCTACAGAAGCATCAATAGCAGTAGCAGCAGCACCAAAAGTTTGTCCTGGCTCAAGGGGAACACGGCCCGCTCGGCGGAGGGCTGTTTCGCGATGTGGATGTGGTTGTTGTTGTTGTTGTTGTTATAATGGTGTAGCAGATGCAGGTGGTGGTTGTGGAAGACGCGCGAGTACTTCATCAAATTTGGCGTCCAACTTGGTGTCAATTGTCTTCTCAATGTCATCAATCCTCTCCAGTGCCTTTCCAAAGCTGGCTATCACGTCTTCCATCTGTTGACTCAACATTTGCTGAAATTTATCATGAAGCTCCTCCTTCGTCATGTTCTCCCAGTCAATCTCGTCGGCTTGTGATCCTGCCATGGTTAGCAGCAATAGAAACACACAAGAATATGATCCTACAGACTACTAGAAAGTGGTGGGGTGTCACATATCCGTCAAGCGAATCTCAAAGTCTTACCAGTTCTTACCAAGTAGCAGGCGGTGATCGGCAGCCGTTGTAGTCAAAACTCTCAAAGCTTGGATAGAGCGATTACCAGGGAGAGTCGAACGCACGATGTAGATGTATGTGGAGCTACAATGGCTTATAATATGGTAGCAAAAAGGTCAGCAATAATCAATTAAGAGATGCAAAGTTGAATAAATGCTCAACAACGATACTGTGTTGGTCCTAGGCTAGACCGTGCTAGAGACGCGAGCCTAGAAGACTAACAAAATCACGGCGCTGCACGGAAACAAGGGAAAAGCACACTCGGAATTTTTTTCGCTCCTTTTTTTTGCTGAAAATCACTATAATGGCGAGTGTCTCAAAACTCTTCCCAAGTCAAGATAACAGGATAAGCACGAAATTTTTTGACTATTTTTTTCGGAAATCAGGGGCAGCAACGACCAAAAAGTGCGACAAAAAATCACTATGATGGCGAGTGTCTCAAAACTCTCCCAGGGACCTAAAAATAGGATAGGGAAAAAATATTTTCAACTGCCAAAATTTTGGCCTAAAAACTACCCTGGGGTCTCCAGTCTTTTTTTTTTCGAAACCTACTCAGTTAAGGAAACACGAATCTGAAAGTATATCGATCTCGAAAACAAACCTAATATGAAAAGAACTCGGATTCGTGGTGGACAGGTGATGGTATATGTGGACTCGGATTGGTGGTGTGTTATATATGGACTCGGATTGGTGGCGGATATATGGTGGTATATGGCAGCGGCGATGTATCTGGTGTGGTGGTGGTATATGGTAGCGGATGATGAATCTGGTGTGGTGGTGGTATATGGCAGCGGATGATGAATCTGGTGTGGTGGTGGTATATGGCAGCGGATGATGATGGTGCGGCGGCGGCGTGAATACCCGTTAATAGAACTCGGAACTCTAAAAGACTAGACGCTAAGACCAGTAACTAGACACGACGATGCAACCACAAATTCAACAAAGCAAATACAGAAAAGATTATGCAATGGCTCAGACTGGTTTGGATATGATGAACTAACCCTAATTTTTTTCGCTTTTTCGTGGATTGTAGGTATGAAGAACAGACTCGATTTAAACTATGAAAAACTGTAGAATCTCACCGAGCAACCTGGAAATCTTGTACCACTTGATAGAGGCAAAGGTGTCCCGTCTTTCGATGAGATGGTGATTATCGTTTCGGAGGAGTAGACTTTGACGATCCGACTACGAACATGCGAGGACGTCGCGCCTTAGCAATCGCTAAACCAACTCCGAGAGGTTATTGACCACGCCGGAGCACGATTAACCTGACCACGAAGGTCTATTTCCTACAAGCAAACGAAGAACAAATAAGAAACTAAGATTGCAATCTGGATATTGCGAATATAAGATGATAGCTTTATTGATTAAGGTGAGGTTCTGTGACGTCTTGGTCTGGTCGTTGAAAACAAACGAAGTACGCGAAGTTGCAGCTATGGCGAACTTTTAATCTAAACAAAACCCAAAGTCTAAACGGTGCCCTAAGGGCTGTATATATGGAGGAAGAAGGCGGAATTTCGTGGCCCTTGGAGGAGGGGTCCAAAACCAACCCTATCTCTTGTTTCCCCACACATACGGACTCTAAAAACAGCATATACTCATGTATTTTGAAATTACATGGGCCTGGCCCAATAATAAGATGATGCAGCACTTATAATAGCCTCTGGATGAAATTTATGAAGTGGCATCTTGTATATTTCGTCCAAGGCTTCATGCACTCATTATGGTGGCTTCAAAGTCCTGAAATCATCACTTGTAACTCTGTTCTTGTTCCCCTTGCGCATGCCATCATCTCCATGCTTGATCTTGCTCCAATGTTCAACCTTCTTGTCCAAGCTAGGCCCTTCATTTGTAAGCAAGACAAATGTATCCAATTTAGGCAGCATCATATTCTCATAAACATTAGAATCATTACCAAGAAACGAAAGTACCTGATAATTTAATTGGCGTGCGCGAGCTCTAGTAATTGGTCCAGTATGTATAGCAGCAGGGGATGTGGGTGTAACAATGGTATTGATGTCCTCATCACTCAGGAATACATAGTTTGTTAGCTCTCATAAGATAATCATCTTTGATGTAATAGCGTGATGAGGACATGACTACCTTGGATACGACCAAAAATATGAACATAAGGGAAAAGGAGAAGTTTATGTGCTGTTCAAAAAGTCCTCTCATGTCACTTTTGGGCCAAGAGAAGATAGAGTCCAAGTCTCTCACGTTCTGGATTCAGATTCGGACTGCACAGACATACCTGACTCAAAACGCCAAGAACTATTTCATACAGACTCCGAATTGGGTGATTCTTTTTTTGTTGGAAAGTAGATTTCGTGCTCTTTCTAACCCAAATTGTTTCACCTTCAAATTCATCCGGAGCGTTGAGTTGTCGTCGAAACAATCTGATGGTATAGCAGAATCTGAGTCAAACTACAAGTCCAAAGGTGTTGCATCACCTCCACTTGGGCCCATTGGCCTTGTATGACCTAGGGTAAGTTTTAGGCTGCCTTGGGACGTCCTCCCACCTCCTTGGCCGCCACCCCTTGCTCCTATATAAGTAGATCCATCTAGTAGCTTTTTGCTTGGGATTTGTCTAGTTAAAAGTTAGCCATTGCAACTTCGTGTACTTCGTTTGTGTCCAACGACCAGACCAAGACCGCTTTCGGATTCCCACCATTATCAATACTTCATCTATATTCGCAATATTCAGATTGCATTATCATATTCTTGCTTGTTCTTCGATTGCGTGCAGGAATAGACCTTCATGGTCAGGCTGATCATGCTTCCAGCATCGTCAGTAACCTCAGGAGATTGGTTTAGCGATTGCTAAGGCGCAACGTCGTGCACGTTTGTAGTCGGATCGTCAAAGTCGGCTCCACCAAATCGATAGTTATCATCTCATCGAAAGGTCGGGACACCTCTGCCTCTATTAAGTGGTATCAGTTTTCAGGTTGCTCGGTGAGAATTTCCAGTTTTCCCTAGGTTATATTTATTTTCTTACCTATTGTCCAAGAAAAAGCCAAAAAAAATTAAGTTAGATCTATTCATCCTTTGTCCAAGCCAGTCTGAGCCTTTGCAATTTTCTTTTCATTGTTTGCATTATTGAATTATCGGTTGCATCGTCGTGTCGAGTTGCTGGTCTTAGTGTCTAGTTCCTTTAGAATTTCGAGTTCTGTTCACATTAGTCACGCCGCCGCTGCATCATTATCCCTTCCGCTGTCCACAACCTCTCATCCATCAAATTCCACCACGTGCTACCCACCATTCATTGTCATAATCATAGCTGACGCCGTTCATATCTTTGCTTGATCCAATCTGCATCTTATCTAGTTTGTTTTGGAAAGAGAGAAAAAAAAGTCAAAAAAAGAGAAAAAAGTGAGATAAAAAAAAGAGAAGAAAAAAAGCACAAAATTTGGATCTATCTAGACTCACACTCGTACCTGAATTTGGATTCGAATCTGTTTTGCGCACTGTTCAGTAAAAACAGGCGTATCTTCCTCATACGAAGTCCGTTTTGGCTCCGTGAGTACTCAAATTAAAGCTAGCGACAAGCCGCATCTAAATAGTTGCAGAAGCTAGTTCAATATTTGACACCTCAAAATCGGCTTCGAAATAGGTCTTTTTGGCCTCCGAAGTTCGCGAACACAGCTTGTTCCAGTTTTTCAGGCCAGTTTTAGAATTTTTTGACTCCTCATATCAACTCGGAATTGAGTGATTCTTTTTGCATTTGAAAGCTTGAGTCAGAGCCATTCTTGACAAAAATTATCATAAAATTGGCACAAACTTTTATAGAGTAAAGTTGGAGAGAGAGTTGTTGGTATATCCTACTTGGTAGTTGTTTCTCATCATTTTCTTTACTGCCATTGTGATCTTCACTTATATCTTGCTGTCCAGAGCTACTTCATATCCTTTATTGATGCTAGTTGTGCAATGCCATGACCTCATTAGTGTTCTAGGCTCGCGTCTCTAGTCCGGTCTAGCCTAGGACCAGCACAGTATCGTCGTTGAGCGTTTATTCAACATTGCATCTCGGAATTGATTATTGCTAATCTTTTGCTACCATATATAGCCAACCCAGCTTCACATATTTTTACACCGTGTATACGTACGTTCGCCTGGCAATCGCTTTACTCAATCTTCGGAGTTATTTGACACTGCTGGTTGCCCGTCACCACCTGCTGCATGGTAAGAACTTGTAAGATATTGATATTTGCTTTACTGTGAGCGCTTTACCACCATATCCTAGTAGTTCATAGGAACATTATTCTCGTTTTTTTGTTTCTACTAATCATGGCAGGTTACGGACTTGTTAGTTCTTGGGCTTCATCGATCGTGGGAGATTTGCCATCACCTAAGAAAATACAACAACCATCACAAGAGGAGCAACAACATCATAATGCACATAATCAGGTTAATGTTTCCATGCCACCATTTACTGGTCGTTTTAGGCCTGATTTATATAATGAATGGGAGTACGAAATTAATGCTATATTTGCTTCCCATAATTTTGATGAGCGTGGAAAATTTCAAGCTGCGGTTAGTACTTTCAGTAGCTTTGCTTTAGTTTGGTGGAGTGAATACTGTCGGTTAAACCCTGATTATATACCTACTACTTGGGATGGTTTAAAACATGTCATGAGAGATAGATTCGTAGATGTTCATTATACTCGTGGCATGATTAAAAAACTACAACATTTAAAACAAGGTAGTGACACTGTAACAAAATATTATGATGATTTACAAACTACCTTGTTGCACTCATTTTTAGAAGAAAGTGAAGAAGATTTTATGGATAGATTTTGGGGAGGATTAAACTGTGATATTCAAGGGATTCTAATTCATGAAGAGTGTTATCCTATGGACCATTTGTTTCGTCTTGCTTGCAAAGCTGAACAGGAAATAAAACGATGTGTTGGCCACAAGGAGAACAAGCGCATGGTGCACATTCCAAGTGTTGATACAGATGTTTCTTCAACTACTAGGCGTACTATGACAACCACATCCGTTGTTGCGAGGACTACATCATCTCCATCATGTGACACATCATCTCCAAGAGTGCCTACATCGTCTGAGTTGATCATAAGAGGTATTGACAAAGGTACAGATTTTCAACTTTCACATGAGAATGATGCATGCCTAGTTAACTTGAATACATCATGTGTTGTGTTACCTATTGATTTGAGCACACCAGCTATTTTAGAGAATTGTGTTACTGTCATGAATGCGTCATGTGATCAAAGAGTTGAAGTATCAACAATTTTGAGTGCACCCAATGAATTAACTGTTGATGCAAAAGAAACAATGTTTAATCATTTTGATATGACCTCTAATCTTGGTGATGATTTTGTGTCAAATGACTTATTGCATGTTTGCTTATTTAAGCATGTTGTAGCATGTAAATTTGATGCAAGTAAGGTTTATTCACCAATGTTGGGATGGTTTAATGATGAACATTGTCAATCCTTTGATATGAATAAGAGCTTCACTTATATGTGCAAATTGAGTTGCAATATTTTCATGTCTTCTAATACTTGTGATAATATTTTGGCTTTAGATTTTATGAACTATGAAGGTTACTCATGTATACATGTGTCATATATGCAAAAACTAAGGGAAGAAAACTGGATGACATATACATATACAACATGTACACCTTGTCTCTTTTGTTAGCCACATTTCAGTTTAAGCAACGCCGAGGACGGCTTTGTTTTCAAGAAGGGGAGGATGATGAGGACATGACTACCTTGGATACGACCAAAAATATTGCATACATGTATATTTGTGAGGTGTATGGGAGATTTGTACAATCCGCATATGAACATAAGGGAAAAGGAGAAGTTTATGTGCTGTTCAAAAAGTCCTCTCATGTCACTTTTGGGCCAAGAGAAGATAGAGTCCAAGTCTCTCACGTTCTGGATTCAGATTCGGACTGCACAGACATACCTGACTCAAAACGCCAAGAACTATTTCATACAGACTCCGAATTGGGTGATTCTTTTTTTGTTGGAAAGTAGATTTCGTGCTCTTTCTAACCCAAATTGTTTCACCTTCAAATTCATCCGGAGCGTTGAGTTGTCGTCAAAACAATCTGACGCTATAGCAGAATCCGAGTCAAACTACAAGTCCAAAGGTGTTGCATCACCTCCACTTGGGCCCATTGGCCTTGTATGACCTAGGGTAAGTTTTAGGCTGCCTTGGGACGTCCTCCCACCTCCTTGGCCGCCACCCCTTGCTCCTATATAAGTAGATCCATCTAGTAGCTTTTTGCTTGGGATTTGTCTAGTTAAAAGTTAGCCATTGCAACTTCGTGTACTTCGTTTGTGTCCAACGACCAGACCAAGACCGCTTTCGGATCCCCACCATTATCAATACTTCATCTATATTTGCAATATTCAGATTGCATTATCATATTCTTGCTTGTTCTTCGATTGCGTGCAGGAATAGACCTTCATGGTCAGGCTGATCATGCTTCCAGCATCGTCAGTAACCTCAGGAGATTGGTTTAGCGATTGCTAAGGCGCAACGTCGTGCACGTTTGTAGTCGGATCGTCAAAGTCGGCTCCACCAAATCGATAGTTACCATCTCATCGAAAGATCGGGACACCTCTGCCTCTATTATAGCGTTCCCAAGATGTATGCGTCAAACATTTTGGCATAAGGAATAGCAAAAGTAGGATCATGCGCATACAAGTCTTTTATGTGCTCAAAGCCAATAACATGCAATTCAAGTTTATTTACAAGTATGCATTTGCGGGAAAGCGCATCCGCCACAACATTCTCTTTCCCTTTGATGTACTTGATGACATAGGGAAAAGACTCAATGAATTCACTCCACTTAGCATGACGCTTGTTCAACTTAGTTTGACCCTTAAGGTACTTAAGCGTTTCATGGTCGGTATGAATGACAAATTCATGGGGGCGAAGATAATGTTCCCACTCACGCAAAACTTGCACTAAAGCATATAGCTCTTTGTCATAGATGGGATAATTGAGTTGCGCTCCGAAAAGTTTTTCGCTAAAGTAAGCGATAGGGCGCTTCTCTTGCATTAACACACCTCATATGCCATTACCGCTAGCATCGCAATGAACTTCAAAAGTTTTGTCAAAATTGGGTAATACAAGCATGGGAGCATGAGTAAGCAAATTTTTGAGTTCATTAAATGCGATATCTTGAGATGGTCCACAAACAAAGGGTGCATTTTTCTTACTCAAAGCATGTAAAGGGGATGCAATGGTGCTAAAATCCTTCACGAATCTATGATAGAAACCGGCTAAGCCAAGGAAACTTCGCACTTGTTGCAAATTGGTTGGTTGTGGCCAAGTTTTAATAGCATTGATCTTAGATTCATCCACATGAACACCCTTAGAAGACATGATGAAACCCAAGAAAACGAGCTTATCAACACCAAAAAGGCATTTGTCCATATTAGCATAAAGGCGCTCTTTTCGGAGAGTTTGCAAAACGGTTCTAAGATGGGTGACATGATCTTTGAGAGATTTGCTAAAGACAAGAATATCGTCAAAATAGACCACAACAAATACACCAATGTAGGGGCAAAGAACAAAATGCATGACTCACATGAAAGTACCGGGTGCTTCGGATAAGCCCATTGGCATAACAAGCCATTCATATAAGCCAAATTTGGTCTTAAATGCGGTTTTCCATTTGTCAACTTCTTGTATGCGGATTTGGTAGTAGCCACTCTTAAGGTCAATTTTAGAGAAAATGGTGGCTCCGCTAAGCTCATCTAGCATATCATCAAGGCGTGGAATAGGATATCTATAGCGGACAGTGATAGCATTGATGGGACGACAATCGAAACACATGCGATATGTACCATCTTTCTTGGGAACAAGGATTACCGGGATGGCACATGGGCTTTCTCGTACATGGCCATTGTCGATGAGTTGTTGTACTTGCCGTTCGATCTCCTTGGTTTCTTCGGGATTGACACGGTATGGTGCCTTGTTAGGAAGAGGTGCTCCGGGGATGAGGTCGATGCGGTGTTCGGTGCCTCGAAGAGGAGGTAGACCCGGAGGTAGCTCGTCGGGGAATACATATTGGAATTCCTGCAATAGAGAAGATAACAATAAAGGTAGATTGTGAGAGGTGTTAGTGTTTGTTGCCTCGTCCTTGCACAAAAGGACATAGTGCATAACACTTGATGGGTTCTCACACACTTCTCTCATCTCACTTTTGGTAGCGAATAGCACTAGGTGTTTCTTGTCGCTCATCGTGGAGGCACTCATTTTGGGCTTCTGGCTCTCACTCCCTTTTGGGTGGCTCACTCTCTGATGAGGACATAACTACCTTGGATACGACCAAAAATATTGCATACATGTATATTTGTGAGGTGATTTCTAATGCAAACTATGCAATAATTTATTTGTGTCATCCACGACAAAAATACTTCACAAACTTTTGTGCCATGTCTAATTGCAGGTGTATGGGACATTTGTACAATTCACATATGAAGATAAGGGAAAAAGAGAAGTTTAGGTGCTGTTCAAAAAGTCCTCTCACGTCACTTTTGGGCCAAGAGAAGATAGAGTCCAAGTCTCTCACGTTCTGGATTCAGATTCGGACTGCACAGACATACCTGACTCAAAACACCAAGAACTTTTTCATACGGACTCCGAATTGGGTGATTCTTTTTTTGTTGGAAAGTAGATTTCGTGCTCTTTCCAACCCAATTGGATTCACCTTAAAATTCATCCGGAGCGTTGAGTTATCAATGAAACAATCTGATGCTGCAGTAGAATCCGAGTCAAACTACAAGTCCAAAGGTGTTGCATCACCTCCACTTGGGCCCATGAGCCTTGTACGACCTAGGGTTAGTTTTAGGCTGCCTTGGGACATCCTCCCACCTCCTTGGCCGCCACCCCTTACTCCTATATAAGTAGATCTATCTAGTAGCTTTTTCCTTGGGATTTGTTTAGTTAAAAGTTAGCCATTGCAACTTCGTGTACTTCGTTTGTGTCCAACGACCAGACCAAGACCGCTTTTGGATCCCCACCATTATCAATACTTCATCTATATTCGCAATATTCAGATTGCATTATCATATTCTTGCTTGTTCTTCGATTGCGTGCAGGAATAGACCTTCGTGGTCAGGCTGATCGTGCTTCCAGCATCGTCAGTAACCTCGGGAGATTGGTTTAGCGATTGCTAAGGCGCAACGTCATGCATGTTTGTAGTCGGATCGTCAAAGTCGACTCCACCAAATCGATAGTTACCATCTCATCGAAAGATCGGGACACCCCACCTCTATCACTCTCTCACTATTCTCTCCATGATGTGTGGTTGCTTGCTTGTCGGTGATCACTTGACTTGGTGACATAGTGATGCGGAGCATCCTATGGACATCACCATGTCAAGAGTCCGTTCAGCGAGTGACACATGCGACATCTACTTCACATTGACAAAGGTGAATAATCTCCTTTACACGTGCTCACTTAACCCCTTCGAGGATGGTATACTACTTGACACTTCTCCCGTGTGCATGCATAGGTATTGTGGGAGCTTCACGGATGTTGAGGAGGAGTGCAAGCGCCAAGGAACAACTACACCATCCGCGAGGGAAGCCTGGAAGCGACGACGGAAGAAGACGGAGCTGCTGAAGCTACAGTGGCCGGACATCCGGCCCCTGTGCAGCCGCCCAGCAACTGCACCAACAGACGGCCGAAGCATCAGCGGCCGGACATCCGGCCCGTGTGCCCGGACATCCGGCGCCTCGCCACCACCCGGACATCCGGCCCTTCCCCCGAAAATCCGGCATCGATGACTGAATGCACCAGAAGTTTGCACATCTTTGGGCCGGACATCCGGCCAGTGCCCCAGACATCTGGCGACTCGCGAAGCCCCGGACATCCGGCGCCTGCATGCGCGCAGAGTTGGGCCAGAGGCCCATGTATCTCCCTTTCCCACTTACCCCTTCGTGGCTTAGACTATATATAGACATCCCTCTCCTCCTAGTTAGGGTTAGCATTGGTTTAGCTCATATGAGAGATAGGGCTTTGCTCATCTATGTGGTTCTTCTCGATCGAGAGACCGCAGCCTCTACGGAGAAGATCCACACTTGGATTCAAGACCCCTCATGGGAAGATCCCTCGTGGATTCAAGGCCTCCTCACGGAGATGAACTAGTTACCCCATGTATCGTCCTTTGTTGGATTAGGACCATGTGATCTCTATGTGTACTTGGATCTAGCACATGTGTGATTGTTTCTTGTTGGTTTGAGTGATTCCTCTCGTTTCCCCTTGTGTTTTCCCCTCGTGTCTTCGTCTTCTTCGTGGGATCCCCTTCATTTCGTGAAAGATCGGCCCCTAGGGTTCCACCCTACATCATCTTGGATCAGAGCAAGGTTGATCACGAATTTGGAGTCTTCCCCCTCCTTTTCTTGCCTTCTTTTGCTTGATTTCGTCATAAATTCGAAAATCCCCACCAAAAATAGCCCCCATTTTTTTGTGATTTGTTGGTTTGATGATGTTTTGTTGATTTTGATCCATGGATTCGTTCTGTCTTGAGTAGATCTATCTTTCCCCCAAGTTTCCGCACTTTCCATCCATGAAATCTCTTGAAATTTGCCCCCAAAATCATCAATTTCCCCCCCAAAATCGAGTCCTCGAGTTCATCCTCGGATTTGGAGCCAGGACATCCGGCCCGTGGCCCCGGACATCTGGCCCCCCGGACATCCGACCCATAGCCCAGACATCCGGCTCCTGGAGCGCAATTTCGCGTGCGGTTCTGGACATCAGGTCCCGGATTTCTGGCCTCACCCCCGGATGTCCGACACCCTGGGAATTCAGCTTCCCGTGTTTCACCTTTTTGACCATAACTAATTCATCCGGAGTCCGATTTTGACGTTCTTTAGCTCGTTTTGAAGCTATTGACATCCCCCATCCCATAAAATACTAACTCCATCATTTGACTCCATCAAACTTTTGGAACTTTGGCATCTTTGCCTAGGGCTTCCACCATATTATCTGCATTACCACCACCGACTTTCGCAACCTAACCCTTTTTGTTCCCCATTCCATTTGTGGTTGTTTGAGTTGTGATTCGAGTCTCCTGAGGTGTTTCAGCTACTTAGGGATGGTTGTTTCTTCATCAACCACCACCATAACTTCCGCATAGGCTCGCCCACCATACACTTCCGCCACCCCAACTTAACCCAATTTTGTTTGTGTTGTGAGTTGTGTCTCCTAAGGTGTTTCGGCTACTTAGGGACCGTGCTTTCAACGCCGACACCGTGTATAGCCCATCATACCCTTCCGCCACCTTAACCCATTTTGACCGGGTTTCCACCGATGCTTCCGCAACCACCACCGCTTTCTCGCTACCACCATTTGACATTTGCCTTTGAGATTTTGAGTTCGTGGTTTTTCCGTTTCCTAAGGTGTTTCGGCTAATTAGGGACGGTTCGACATCGAGAATGCCGCCACTCATCATCGCCTCGAGGTCATCATCGACATTGACCACTTCATCATTTTGACAACCCTACCGTAAGCAAGGATCGTAACCTCGACGACATCCACTATATATTCTCCTTGCCATTGCATTGTTAACCCCTGGCCCATTTTGCGTCACTTGCCTATCGAGACTAGCCATTGAGTATTGCCGGCAACGTTACTTGTGCACATTAGTGATCATCGATCTACCCTTCCATTGCATACATACCATATCATCTTGGTATCAGCATATCATCCCTTGTGTCACAAGATTGTTCCCGCATATACACAATTGCTATCTTGGTTTGTGCATTTCGCATAAGTGGCCATACAAAGAAAAAAGCTTTTAAGCAAAGAGAAACAAAGAGGTTGTAAGCAATAGCCATAGCATCGCCACATTACATATCATATACCATCATTGATCATGATAGAGGCGAGGGTGTCCCGATCTTTCGATGAGATGATAGCTATCGTTTTTGGTGGAGTAGACTTTGACGATCCGACTACGAACGTGCGAGGACGTCGCGCCTTAGCAATCGCTAAACCAACTCCGAGAGGTTATTGACCACGCTGGAGCACAATCAACCTGACCACGAGGGTCTATCTCCTGCAAGCAAACGAAGAACAAGCAAGAAACTAAGATTTGCAATCTGGATATCGCGAATATAAGATGAAAGCTTTATTGATCAAGGTGGGGTTCTGTGACGTCTTGGTCTGGTCGTTGAACACAAACGAAGTACGCGAAGTTGCAGCTATGGCGAACTTTTAATCTAAACAAAACCCAAAGTCTAAACGGTGCCCTAAGGGCTGTATATATGGAGGAAGAGGAGGGGATTTCGTGGCCCTTGAAGGAGGGGTCCGAAACCAACCCTATCTCTTGTTTCCCCACACATACGGACTCTAAAAACAGCCTATACTCAAGTATTTCGAAATTACATGGGCCTGGCCCAATAATAAGGTGATGCAGCACCTATAATAGCCTCTGGACAAAATTTATGAAGTGGCATCTTGTATATTTCGTCCAAGGCTTCCTGCACTCATTATGGTGGCTTCAAAGTCCTGAAATCATCACTGGTAACTCCGTTCTTGTTCCCCTTGCGCATGCCATCATCTCCATGCTTGAACTTGCTCCAAGGTTCCTCTTTCTTGTCCAAGCTAGGCCCTTCATTTGTAAGCAAAACAAATGTATCCAATTTAGGCAGCATCATATTCTCATGAACATTAGAATCATTACCAAGAAACGAAAGTACCAGATAATTTAATTGGCGTGCGCGAGTTCTAGTAATTGGTCCAGTATGTATAGCAGCAGGGCTGTGGGTGTAACAATGGTATTGATGTCCTCATCATCCTCCCCTTCTTGAAATGAAGTCGTCCTCGACGGAAGCTCATCTCCCTCACCCAAATAAGGCTTCAAATCTGCAATGTTAAAAGTGGGACTAACCCCAAAATCTGCAGGCAGCTCAAGTTTATATGCATTATCATTTATTTTCTCTAACACCTTAAAAGGACCATCAGCACGTGGCATTAGCTTTGATTTGCGCAAATCAGAAAATCTATCCTTACGCAAATGTAACCAAACAAGATCTCCAGGTGCAAACACAACATGTTTTCTACCCTTATCTCCAGCAAGTTTATATTTAGCATTCATACGCTCAATGTTCTCCTTAGTTAACTCATGCATTTTTAAGATCAATTCAGCATGTTGTTTAGCATCAAAATTAACCTTCTCCGAAGATGGAAGAGGCAACAAATCAATTGGTGCACGAGGAAGGAAACCATACACAATTTCAAAAGGACACATCTTAGTAGTAGAATGCAATGAACGATTATAAGCAAATTCAATATGAGGCAAGCATTCTTCCCACATTTTCTTGTTATTCTTCAAAACAGCCCTAAGCATAGTAGACAATGTTCTATTGACTACTTCAGTTTGTCCATCAGTTTGGGGGTGACATGTAGTACTAAAAAGCAGTTTAGTCCCCAACTTAGCCCATAAACATCTCCAAAAGTGGCTAAGAAATTTAGTATCACGATCTGAAACAATAGTATTTGGCACACCATGCAAGCGTATAATTTCACGAAAGAACAAATCAGCAACATTAACAGCATCATCGCTTTTATGACATGGCACTTCCCAAGGTTACCAAACAAACGTGCATCACGTAAAGCAATAAAAACAGCACGTAAATGTTCCAAATGTTCCTCCAAAGATCTGCTATAAATCAGTATATCATCAAAATAGACTACCACAAATCGTCCAATGAAAGCACGTAAAACTTCGTTCATTAATCTCATGAAAGTACTAGGTGCATTAGTTAACCCAAAAGGCATGACTAACCACTCATATAATCCAAACTTTGTTTTAAATGCTGTTTTCCATTCATCCCCCAATTTCATACGAATTTGATGGTATCCACTACGCAAATCAACTTTGGAGAATATTGTAGAGCCACTCAATTCATCAAGCATATCATCTAGTCTAGGAATAGGATGACGATAACGAATAGTAATATTATTAATGCCTCTACAATCAACACACATACGCGATGTACCATCCTTTTTCGGCACTAGAATAATAGGAACAGCACAAGGACTAAGGGATTCGTGTATATAACCTTTGTCGAGAAACTCCTGTACTTGACGCATAATCTCCTTCGTCTCCTCTGGATTGGTACGGTATGGCGCACGATTTGGCAACGAAGCACCGGGAATTAAGTCAATCTGATGCTCAATCCCGCGAATAGGTGGTAATCCCGGTGGCACGTCTTGTGGAAAGACGTCAGCGAACTCCTGCAAAATGTTAGTGACCGCAGGAGGCAAAGAGGAAGGCACGTCCTCGAATGAAAATAACGCCTCTTTGCACACAAAAGCATAGCAAACAGAATTGCTGAAATCTAGATCATCAATATCAGATTTGGTGGCAAGTAAGCATGCACTTTTCAATTTAATTTCAGAAGCAACACTAGATGGTTTATTATTAGGCTTCATTTGTTGCTCAAATTCTTTTGCCACAATCTGATTTTCACTCTTATTTTTCTCCTGTTTTGCTTTACTAGCTCTATTAATATCATCTTTCAAAATAGAATCAGGAGTCATAGGAAGCACAGTAATATGTTTATCCTTATGAACAAGAGTATACTGATTGTTTCTACCATGGTGTACAGAATTTTTATCAAATTGCCATGGTCTACCAAGTAATAATGAACATGCTTGCATGGGTACCACATCACAATCAACATAATCAGCATATGTAGAGATACTAAAATGCACACGAACAGTACGTGTTACCTTAACCTTGCCGCTGTTGTTGAACCATTGGATATAGTAAGGATGTGGATGTGGTCTTGTGATAGAGGCGAGGGTGTCCCGATCTTTCGATGAGATGATAGCTATCGTTTTTGGTGGAGTAGACTTTGACGATCCGACTACGAACGTGCGAGGACGTCGCGCCTTAGCAATCGCTAAACCAACTCCGAGAGGTTATTGACCACGCCGGAGCACAATCAACCTGACCACGAGGGTCTATCTCCTGCAAGCAAACGAAGAACAAGCAAGAAACTAAGATTTGCAATCTGGATATTGGGAATATAAGATGAAAGCTTTATTGATCAAGGTGGGGTTCTGTGACGTCTTGGTCTGGTCGTTGAACACAAACGAAGTACGCGAAGTTGCAGCTATGGCGAACTTTTAATCTAAACAAAACCCAAAGTCTAAACGGTGCCCTAAGGGCTGTATATATGGAGGAAGAGGAGGGGATTTCGTGGCCCTTGAAGGAGGAGGGGTCCGAAACCAACCCTATCTCTTGTTTCCCCACACATACGGACTCTAAAAACAGCCTATACTCAAGTATTTCGAAATTACATGGGCCTGGCCCAATAATAAGGTGACGCAGCACCTATAATAGCCTCTGGACGAAATTTATGAAGTGACATCTTGTATATTTCGTCCAAGGCTTCCTGCACTCATTATGGTGGCTTCAAAGTCCTGAAATCATCACTTGTAACTCCGTTCTTGTTCCCCTTGTGCATGCCATCATCTCCATGCTTGAACTTGCTCCAAGGTTCCTCTTTCTTGTCCAAGCTAGGCCCTTCATTTGTAAGCAAAACAAATGTATCCAATTTAGGCAGCATCATATTCTCATGAACTTTAGAATCATTACCAAGAAACGAAAGTACCTCATATTTTAATTGGCGTGCGCGAGCTCTAGTAATTGGTCCAGTATGTATAGAAGCAGGGGTTGCGGGTGTAACAATGGTATTGATGTCCTCATCACTATCGTTTTTGGTGGAGTAGACTTTGACGATCCGACTACGAACGTGCGAGGACGTCGCGCCTTAGCAATCGCTAAACCAACTCCGAGAGGTTATTGACCACGCCGGAGCACAATCAACCTGACCACGAGGGTCTATCTCCTGCAAGCAAACGAAGAACAAGCAAGAAACTAAGATTTGCAATCTGGATATTGCGAATATAAGATGAAAGCTTTATTGATCAAGGTGGGGTTCTGTGACGTCTTGGTCTGGTCGTTGAACACAAACGAAGTACGCGAAGTTGCAGCTATGGCGAACTTTTAATCTAAACAAAACACAAAGTCTAAACGGTGCCCTAAGGGCTGTATATATGGAGGAAGAGGAGGGGATTTCGTGGCCCTTGAAGGAGGGGTCCGAAACCAACCCTATCTCTTGTTTCCCCACACATACGGACTCTAAAAACAGCCTATACTCAAGTATTTCGAAATTACATGGGCCTGGCCCAATAATAAGGTGACGCAGCACCTATAATAGCCTTTGGACGAAATTTATGAAGTGACATCTTGTATATTTCGTCCAAGGCTTCCTGCACTCATTATGGTGGCTTCAAAGTCCTGAAATCATCACTTGTAACTCTGTTCTTGTTCCCCTTGTGCATGCCATCATCTCCATGCTTGAACTTGCTCCAAGGTTCCTCTTTCTTGTCCAAGCTAGGCCCTTCATTTGTAAGCAAAACAAATGTATCCAATTTAGGCAGCATCATATTCTCATGAACTTTAGAATCATTACCAAGAAACGAAAGTACCTGATATTTTAATTGGCGTGCGCGAGCTCTAGTAATTGGTCCAGTATGTATAGAAGCAGGGGCTGTGGGTGTAACAATGGTATTGATGTCCTCATCATCCTCCCCTTCTTGAAATGAAGTCGTCCTCGACGGAAGCTCATCTTTCTCACCCAAATAAGGCTTCAGATCTGCAATGTTAAAAGTGGGACTAACCCCAAAATCTGCAGGCAGCTCAAGTTTATATGCATTATCATTTATTTTCTCTAACACCTTAAAAGGACCATCAGCACGTGGCATTAGCTTTGATTTGCGCAAATCAGGAAATCTATCCTTACGCAAATGTAACCAAACAAGATCTCCAGGTGCAAACACAACATGTTTTCTACCCTTATCTCCAGCAAGTTTATATTTAGCATTCATACGCTCAATGTTCTCCTTAGTTAACTCATGCATTTTTAAGATCAATTCAGCACGTTGTTTAGCATC
Organism: Thinopyrum elongatum; assembly: GCA_011799875.1. Lineage (NCBI taxonomy): Eukaryota > Viridiplantae > Streptophyta > Magnoliopsida > Poales > Poaceae > Thinopyrum > Thinopyrum elongatum. The sequence goes on along the minus strand of JAAAXO010000618.1, from coordinate 238,051 downwards.
AAAATTAACCTTCTCCGAAGATGGAAGAGGCAACAAATCAATTGGTGCACGAGGAAGGAAACCATACACGATTTCAAAAGGACACATCTTAGTAGTAGAATGCAATGAACGATTATAAGCAAATTCAATATGAGGCAAGCATTCTTCCCACATTTTCTTGTTATTCTTCAAAACAGCCCTAAGCATAGTAGACAATGTTCTATTGACTACTTCAGTTTGTCCATCAGTTTGGGGGTGACATGTAGTACTAAAAAGCAGTTTAGTCCCCAACTTAGCCCATAAACATCTCCAAAAGTGGCTAAGAAATTTAGTATCACGATCTGAAACAATAGTATTTGGCACACCATGCAAGCGTATAATTTCACGAAAGAACAAATCAGCAACATTAACAGCATCATCGCTTTTATGACATGGTATAAAGTGTGCCATTTTCGAGAACCTATCCACGACAACAAATATGCTATCCCTCCCCTTCTTTGTTCGAGGTAAACCTAAAACAAAGTCCATAGATATGTCCTCCCAAGGAACGCTAGGTACAGGCAAAGGCATATATAAACCATGAGGATTGAGTCGTGACTTAGCTTTTTGACATGTAGTGCAGCGAGCAACAAAACGCTCAACATCCCGTCTCATCTTTGGCCAAAAGAAATGTGTAGCAAGTATATTGATAGAGGCGAGGGTGTCCCGATCTTTCGATGAGATGATAGCTATCATTTTTGGTGGAGTAGACTTTGACGATCCGACTACGAACGTGCGAGGACGTCGCGCCTTAGCAATCGCTAAACCAACTCCGAGAGGTTATTGACCATGCCGGAGCACAATCAACCTGACCACGAGGGTCTATCTCCTGCAAGCAAATGAAGAACAAGCAAGAAACTAAGATTTGCAATCTGGATATTGCGAATATAAGATGAAAGCTTTATTGATCAAGGTGGGGTTCTGTGATGTCTTGGTCTGGTCGTTGAACACAAACGAAGTACGCGAAGTTGCAGCTATGGCGAACTTTTAATCTAAACAAAACCCAAAGTCTAAACGGTGCCCTAAGGGCTGTATATATGGAGGAAGAGGAGGGGATTTCGTGGCCCTTGAAGGAGGGGTCCGAAACCAACCCTATCTCTTGTTTCCCCACACATACGGACTCTAAAAACAGCCTATACTCAAGTATTTCGAAATTACATGGGCCTGGCCCAATAATAAGGTGACGCAGCACCTATAATAGCCTCTGGACGAAATTTATGAAGTGACATCTTGTATATTTCGTCCAAGGCTTCCTGCACTCATTATGGTGGCTTCAAAGTCCTGAAATCATCACTTGTAACTCCGTTCTTGTTCCCCTTGTGCATGCCATCATCTCCATGCTTGAACTTGCTCCAAGGTTCCTCTTTCTTGTCCAAGCTAGGCCCTACATTTGTAAGCAAAACAAATGTATCCAATTTAGGCAGCATCATATTCTCATGAACTTTAGAATCATTACCAAGAAACGAAAGTACCTGATATTTTAATTGGCGTGCGCGAGCTCTAGTAATTGGTCCAGTATGTATAGAAGCAGGGGTTGTGGGTGTAACAATGGTATTGATGTCCTCATCATCCTCCCCTTCTTGAAATGAAGTCGTCCTCGTCGGAAGCTCATCTTCCTCACCCAAATAAGGCTTCAGAACTGCAATGTTAAAAGTGGGACTAACCCCAAAATCTGCAGGCAGCTCAAGTTTATATGCATTATCATTTATTTTCTCTAACACCTTAAAAGGACCATCAGCACGTGGCATTAGCTTTGATTTGCGCAAATCAGGAAATCTATCCTTACGCAAATGTAACCAAACAAGATCTCCAGGTGCAAACACAACATGTTTTCTACCCTTATCTCCAGCAAGTTTATATTTAGCATTCATACGCTCAATGTTCTCCTTAGTTAACTCATGCATTTTTAAGATCAATTCAGCACGTTGTTTAGCATCAAAATTAACCTTCTCCGAAGATGGAAGAGGCAACAAATCAATTGGTGCACGAGGAAGGAAACCATACACAATTTCAAAAGGACACATCTTAGTAGTAGAATGCAATGAACGATTATAAGCAAATTCAATATGAGGCAAGCATTCTTCCCACATTTTCTTGTTATTCTTCAAAACAGCCCTAAGCATAGTAGACAATGTTCTATTGACTACTTAAGTTTGTCCATCAGTTTGGGGGTGACATGTAGTACTAAAAAGCAGTTTAGTCCCCAACTTAGCCCATAAACATCTCCAAAAGTGGCTAAGAAATTTAGTATCACGATCTGAAACAATAGTATTTGGCACACCATGCAAGCGTATAATTTCACGAAAGAACAAATCAGCAACATTAACAGCATCATCGCTTTTATGACATGGTATAAAGTGTGCCATTTTCGAGAACCTATCCACGACAACAAATATGCTATCCCTCCCCTTCTTTGTTCGAGGTAAACCTAAAACAAAGTCCATAGATATATCCTCCCAAGGAACACTAGGTACAGGCAAAGGCATATATAAACCATGAGGATTGAGTCGTGACTTAGCTTTTTGACATGTAGTGCAGCAAGCAACAAAACGATCAACATCCCGTCTCATCTTTGGCCAAAAGAAATGTGTAGCAAGTATATCCTCCGTCTTCTTCACGCCAAAGTGTCCCATTAATCCTCCTCCATGCGCCTCCTGCAACAACAAAAGACGAACGGAGCTAGCTGGAATGCATAGCTTGTTAGCACGAAACACAAATCCATCGTTAACGACGAACTTGTTCCATGTTCTCCCTTCCTTACAATTCTGCAATACATCTTTAAATTCAGCATCATGCACATATTGATCTTTGATGGTCTCCAAACCAAATATTTTAAAGTCAAGTTGTGAAAGCATAGTATAACGACGAGACAATGCATCAGCAATAACATTTTCTTTACCCTTCTTGTGTTTAATGACATAAGGGAAAGTCTCAATAAATTCAACCCATTTAGCATGTCTACGGTTCAGTTTTGCTTGACTTTTAATGTGTTTCAAAGATTCATGATCAGAATGTATAACAAATTCTTTGGGCCATAAATAATGTTGCCATGTTTCTAAGGTCCGAACAAGAGCATATAATTCTTTATCATAAGTAGAATAGTTCAGACTAGGCCCACTCAATTTTTCAGAAAAGTATGCAACAGGTTTGCCATCTTGTAATAAAACACCTCCTAATCCAATTCCACTAGCATCACATTCGAGCTCAAAAGTCTTATTAAAATCAGGAAGTTGGAGTAAAGGAGCATGTGTCAACTTATCTTTCAATACCGTGAAGGCTTCTTCCTGTGAGGTACCCCAAACAAAAGGCACATCCTTCTTTGTAAGCTCATTGAGAGGTGCAGCAATGGTGCTGAAATCTCTCACAAAACGCCTATAGAAACCAGCGAGTCCAAGAAAACTCCTCACTTGAGTGACCGTTTTGGGCTGTGGCCAACTCTCAATAGCTTCAATCTTGGCTTTATCAACTTCAATTCCCTGTGGAGTAACAACATAGCCAAGAAAAGATACTCGGTCGGTGCAAAAGGTGCACTTCCCAAGGTTACCAAACAAACGTGCATCACGTAAAGCAATAAAAACAGCACGTAAATGTTCCAAATGTTCCTCCAAAGATCTGCTATAAATCAGTATATCATCAAAATAGACTACCATAAATCGTCCAATGAAAGCACGTAAAACTTCGTTCATTATTCTCATGAAAGTACTAGGTGCATTAGTTAACCCAAAAGGCATGACTAACCACTCATATAATCCAAACTTTGTTTTAAATGCTGTTTTCCATTCATCCCCCAATTTCATACGAATTTGATGGTATCCACTACGCAAATCAACTTTGGAGAATATTGTAGAGCCACTCAATTCATCAAGCATATCATCTAGTCTAGGAATAGGATGACGATAACGAATAGTAATATTATTAATGCCTCTACAATCAACACACATACGCGATGTACCATCCTTTTTCGGCACTAGAATAATAGGAACAGCACAAGGACTAAGGGATTCGCGTATATAACCTTTGTCGAGCAACTCCTGTACTTGACGCATAATCTCCTTCGTCTCCTCTGGATTGGTACGGTATGGCGCACGGTTTGGCAACGAAGCACCGGGAATTAAGTCAATCTGATGCTCAATCCCGCGAATAGGTGGTAATCCCGGTGGCACGTCTTGTGGAAAGACGTCAGCGAACTCCTGCAAAATGCTAGTGACCGCAGGAGGCAAAGAGGAAGGCACGTCCTCGAATGAAAATAACGCCTCTTTGCACACAAAAGCATAGCAAACAGAATTGCTGAAATCTAGATCATCAATATCAGATTTGGTGGCAAGTAAGCATGCACTTTTCAATTTAATTTCAGAAGCAACACTAGATGGTTTATTATTAGGCTTCATTTGTTGCTCAAATTCTTTTGCCACAATCTGATTTTCACTCTTATTTTTCTCCTGTTTTGCTTTACTAGCTCTATTAATATCATCTTTCAAAATAGAATCAGGAGTCATAGGAAGCAAAGTAATATGTTTATCCTTATGAACAAGAGTATACTGATTGTTTCTACCATGGTGTACAGAATTTTTATCAAATTGCCATGGTCTACCAAGTAATAATGAACATGCTTGCATGGGTACCACATCACAATCAACATAATCAGCATATGTAGAGATACTAAAATGCACACGAACAGTACGTGTTACCTTAACCTTGCAGCTGTTGTTGAACCATTGGATATAGTAAGGATGTGGATGTGGTCTTGTGGTGAGAGATAGCTTCTCCACCATCTCCATGCTAGCCAAGTTGTTGCAGCTCCCTCCATCTATGATGACGCGAACAGAACGTTCCTTCACAACTCCCTTTGTATGGAACAAATTATGCCTCTGATTTTGCTCAGCTTGTGTGACCTGCACACTCAAAACACGTTGAGCAACTAAACATTCATACCTGTCAGCGTCTTCAGGAGCCATGTATTGCGTCTCATGATCAGAATCATCTCCACCGTGTTCTTCACTTGTAATAAGAGCCAAAGTCTCCTCATCATAATCACTAGCGGACTCATACCCACCATCCTCAGTAGCAATCATAACACGCGGAGATTGGCATTCTCTCGCATAATGACCTCTTCCCTTACAACGACGACAAATTGTGTGCCCTGTTGATGCCATAGATGAAGAAGAGCTCTGGGCAGGCCCAGAAGGTGTACTCTTGGCAGATGGTGGTGGTGGTGAAAAAAAAGTGCAAAAAAAAAAAGAAAAAAAAATTCAGAGTGTGCTCCTCCCTTGTTTACGTGCAGCGCCGTGATTTTTGTTAGTGTTCTAGGCTCGCGTCTCTAGCACGGTCTAGCCTAGGACCAGCACAGTACCGTCGTTGAGAGTTTATTCAACATTGCATCTCTGAATTGATTATTGCTGACCCTTTTTGCTACCATATCATAAGCCTTCCCAGCTCCACATACATCTACATCGTGCGTTTGACACCACCTGGCAATCGCTCTGTCCAAGCTCTGAGAGTTTTGACTACAAAGGTTGCCGATCACCACCTGCTGCTGGGTAAGAACTGGTAAGAATTTGAGATTTGCTTGACGGATTTGTGACACCACACCACACCACCACCACTTTCTAGTAGTCTGTAGGATCATATTCTTGTGTGTTTCTATTGCTGCTAACCATGGCAGGATCACAAGCCGACGATATTGACTGGGAGAACATGACGAACAAGGAGTTGCATGATAAATTTCAGCAAATGATGAGTGGCCAGGTGGGAGATGTGCTAAACAGATTTGAAGAGGCCATGGAGAAGATAGATGGCATGGAGAAGTCGTTCGAGACAAAGCTGGATAACAAGTTTAATGAATTGCTCACGCGTCTTCCCCAACCACCACCGGCTGCACCTGTCGCACCTCTGCAACGACAACAACAACGCCCCCTTCCAAATCAGTTCGGACGAGCGAAGCGTGTTCCTCTTGAGGATGGCCAAACTTCTGGTGCTGCTGTACCTACTGTTGATGCTTCTTTGGCTCCTGCTGCTGCTGCTGCTGGTGCCGAGGAGGAGGATGATTACGCGGGCGATTATGAGGATGAGGTTGATCAAAATCATAACTACATGCAACCACCAGCACCAGGTCGTCCACATGCAAATAATCGCAATGGTAGGTCTGCACCACCACTTCAGGTACGAGATCATGACCATCTTCCTAAATTAAAATTGAATATTCCACCATTCGAGGGTAGATATGTTCCTGATATATATCTTACTTGGGAGTTAGAAACTGAACAACGTTTTACATGTTTACAATATCCCGAGGAACGACGTGTTGCTGCTGCTGTTTGTGCTTTCACTAGTTTTGCATGTGTATGGTGGTCTGAACATTGTAGATTATATCCTATTCCAGCTACGTGGGCTGCTTTGAAAACTGCTATGCGTACTCGTTGGGTTCCACCATATTATCAACGTGAATTACTTCAAAAATTGCAGCGCTTAAGACAAGGAAAAAATTCTGTAGAAGAATATTTTCAGGAATTACAAACTGGCATGATTAGATGTGGTATTGTTGAGGAGAATGAAGCTATGCTTGCACGTTTCATGGGTGGATTAAATAGAGAGATTCATACTATTCTAGAGTATAAGGAGTATAATAATATCACTCGTTTATTCCATCTTGCTTGTAAAGCTAAACGTGAAGTGCAGGATCGACAGGCATTGGCGCGAACTAATTTTTCTGCAGGTCGATCTTCATCATGGACACCGCGTGCCTCCTCTACTCCCACACGTCCTACTGCAGCACCACTGACTTCAGCCGCCAATTCCAACCGAGATACAAGAAAACAGGCACCACCACCACCATCTGCCAAGGGTACACCTTCTGGGCCTGCCCAGAGCTCTTCTTCATGATGAGGACATCAATACCATTGTTACACCCACAGCCCCTGCTTCTATACATACTGGACCAATTACTAGAGCTCGCGCACGTCAATTAAAATATCAGGTACTTTCGTTTCTTGGTAATGATTCTAAAGTTCATGAGAATATGATGCTGCCTAAATTGGATACATTTGTTTTGCTTACAAATGAAGGGTCTAGCTTGGACAAGAAAGAGGAACCTTGGAGCAAGTTCAAGCATGGAGATGATGGCATGCACAAGGGGAACAAGAACGGAGTTACAAGTGATGATTTCAGGACTTTGAAGCCACCATAATGAGTGCAGGAAGCCTTGGACGAAATATACAAGATGTCACTTCATAAATTTCGTCCAGAGGCTATTATAGGTGCTGCGTCACCTTATTATTGGGCCAGGCCCATGTAATTTCGAAATACTTGAGTATAAGCTGTTTTTAGAGTCCGTATGTGTGGGGAAACAAGAGATAGGGTTGGTTTCGGACCCCTCCTTCAAGGGCCACGAAATCCCCTCCTCTTCCTCCATATATACAGCCCTTAGGGCACCGTTTAGACTTTGGGATTTGTTTAGTTAAAAGTTAGCCATTGCAACTTCGTGTACTTCGTTTGTGTCCAACGACCAGACCAAGACCGCTTTCGGATCCCCACCATTATCAATACTTAATCTATATTCGCAATATTCAGATTGCATTATCATATTCTTGCTTGTTCTTCGATTGCGTGCAGGAATAGACCTTCGTGGTCAGGTTGATCGTGCTTCCAGCATCGTCAGTAACCTCAGGAGATTGGTTTAGCGATTGCTAAGGCGCAACGTCGTGCACGTTTGTAGTCGGATCGTCAAAGTCGGCTCCACCAAATCGATAGTTACCATCTCATCGAAAGATCGGGACACCCTCTGATGAGGACATCAATACCATTGTTACACCCACAGCCCCTGCTTCTATACATACTGGACCAATTACTAGAGCTCGCGCACGCCAATTAAATTATCAGGTACTTTCGTTTCTTGGTAATGATTCTAAAGTTCATGAGAATATGATGCTGCCTAAATTGGATACATTTGTTTTGCTTACAAATGAAGGCCCTAGCTTGGACAAGAAAGGGGAACCTTGGAGCAAGTTCAAGCATGGAGATGATGGCATGCACAAGGGGAACAAGAACGGAGTTACAAGTGATGATTTCAGGACTTTGAAGCCACCATAATGAGTGCAGGAAGCCTTGGACGAAATATACAAGATGTCACTTCATAAATTTCGTCCAGAGGCTATTATAGGTGCTGCGTCACCTTATTATTGGGCCAGCCCCATGTAATTTCGAAATACTTGAGTATAGGCTGTTTTTAGAGTCCGTATGTGTGGGGAAACAAGAGATAGGGTTGGTTTCGGACCCCTCCTTCAAGGGCCACGAAATCCCCTCCTCTTCCTCCATATATACAGCCCTTAGGGCACCGTTTAGACTTTGGGTTTTGTTTAGATTAAAAGTTCGCCATAGCTGCAACTTCGCGTACTTCGTTTGTGTTCAACGACCAGACCAAGACGTCACAGAACCCCACCTTGATCAATAAAGCTTTCATCTTATGTTCGCAATATCCAGATTGCAAATCTTAGTTTCTTGCTTGTTCTTCGTTTGCTTGCAGGAGATAGACCCTCGTGGTCAGGTTGATTGTGCTCCGGCGTGGTCAATAACCTCTCGGAGTTGGTTTAGCGATTGCTAAGGCGCGACGTCCTCGCACGTTCGTAGTCGGATCGTCAAAGTCTACTCCACCAAAAACGATAGCTATCATCTCATCGAAAGATCGGGACACCCTCGCCTCTATCAATGACCTCTTCCCTTACAACGACGACAAATAATATCATGTGTGTGCCCTGTTGATGCCATAGATGAAGAAGAGCTCTGGGCAGGCCCAGAAGGTGCACTCTTGGCAGATGGTGGTGGTGGTGCCTGTTTTCTTGTATCTCGATTGGAATTGGCGGCTGAAGTCAGTGGTGCCGCAGTAGGACGTGTGGGAGTAGAGGAGGCACGCGGTGTCCATGATGAAGATCGACCTGCAGAAAAATTAGTTCGCGCCAATGCCTGTCGATCCTGCACTTCACGTTCAGCTTTACAAGCAAGATGGAATAAACGAGTGATATTATTATACTCCTTATACTCTAGAATGGTCTGAATCTCTCTATTTAATCCACCCATGAAACGTGCAAGCATAGCTTCATTCTCCTCAACAATACCACATCTAATCATGCCAGTTTGTAATGCCTGATAATATTCTTCTACAGAATTTTTTCCTTGTCTTAAGCGCTGCAATTTTTGAAGTAATTCACGTTGATAATATGGTGGAACCCAACGAGTACGCATAGCAGTTTTCAAAGCAGCCCACGTAGCTGGAATAGGATATAATCTACAATGTTCAGACCACCATACACATGCAAAACTAGTGAAAGCACAAACAGCAGCAGCAACACGTCGTTCCTCGGGATATTGTAAACATGTAAAACGTTGTTCAGTTTCTAACTCCCAAGTAAGATATATATCAGGAACATATCTACCCTCGAATAGTGGAATATTCAATTTTAATTTAGGAAGATGGTCATGATCTCGTACCTGAAGTGGTGGTGCAGACCTACCATTGCGATTATTTGCATGTGGACGACCTGGTGCTGGTGGTTGCACGTAGTTATGATTTTGATCAACCTCATCCTCATAATCACCCGCGTAATCATCCTCCTCCTCGGCACCAGCAGCAGCAGGAGCAGGAGCCAAAGAAGCATCAACAGTAGGTACAGCAGCACCAGAAGTTTGGCCATCCTCAAGAGGAACACGCTTCGCTCGTCCGAACTGATTTGGAAGGGGGCGTTGTTGTTGTCGTTGCAGAGGTGCGACAGGTGCAGCCGGTGGTGGTTGGGGAAGACGCGTGAGCAATTCATTAAACTTGTTATCCAGCTTTGTCTCGAACGACTTCTCCATGCCATCTATCTTCTCCATTGCCTCTTCAAATCTGTTTAGCACATCTCCCACCTGGCCACTCATCATTTGCTGAAATTTATCATGCAACTCCTTGTTCGTCATGTTCTCCCAGTCAATCTCGTCGGCTTGTGATCCTGCCATGGTTAGCAGCAATAGAAACACACAAGAATATGATCCTACGGACTACTAGAAAGTGGTGGTGGTGTGGTGTGGTGTCACAAATCCGTCAAGCAAATCTCAAATTCTTACCAGTTCTTACCCAGCAGCAGGTGGTGATCGGCAACCTTTGTAGTCAAAACTCTCAGAGCTTGGACAGAGCGATTGCCAGGTGGTGTCAAACGCACGATGTAGATGTATGTGGAGCTGGGAAGGCTTATGATATGGTAGCAAAAAGGGTCAGCAATAATCAATTCAGAGATGCAATGTTGAATAAACTCTCAACGACGGTACTGTGCTGGTCCTAGGCTAGACCGTGCTAGAGACGCGAGCCTAGAACACTAACAAAAATCACGGCGCTGCACGTAAACAAGGCAGGAGCACACTCTGAATTTTTTTTTCTTTTTTTTTCTTTTTTTTTTTTGCTCCGCAACAATTTTTTTTCGAAAAAGTCTACAAATGGTCTAAAAACTGCCTAGCCAGAATTTTCCAGACTTAGTTTTTTTTTTTAAACTGGAACTATTTTTCTTCTGCGGGTAGCACGAAAATTGGGGAATCCGACTTGTTCACGACTCGCAGTATCGCGTGATCTGGAACTCTAAAATAAAGGAATAAATACTGGACTCGGACTAGGACTGGTGGCAGAGATGAATATGGTGGAACTCGGACTGGTGATGGTATATGACGGTAGTATATGTGGACTCGGATTGGTGGTGGTATATGGACTCGGATCGGTGGTGGTATATGGACTCAGAGAAATAGCAGATAAGCTGTGGTGGTATATGGTAGGGGCGATGATGATGGTGCGGCGGCGGCGTGACAACTTGTGAACAGAACTCGAAACTCTAAAGAACTAGACGCTAAGACCAGCAACTTGACACGACGATGCAACCGCAAATTCAACAAAGCAAAAACCCTAAAAAGATTATGCAAAGGCTCAGATTGGTTTGGATATGATGAACTAACCCTAATTTTTTTTGTGGCTTTTTTTTGGACAATACGTAAGAAAATAAATCTAATCTAGGGAAAACTGGAAATTCTCACCGAGCAACCTGAAAACTGATACCACTTGATAGAGGCGAGGGTGTCCCGATCTTTCGATGAGATGGTAACTATCGATTTGGTGGAGCCGACTTTGACGATCCGACTACAAACGTGCACGACGTTGCGCCTTAGCAATCGCTAAACCAATCTCCTGAGGTTACTGACGATGCTGGAAGCACGATCAACCTGACCACGAAGGTCTATTCCTGCACGCAATCGAAGAACAAGCAAGAATATGATAATGCAATCTGAATAATGCGAATATAGATGAAGTATTGATAATGGTGGGGATCCGAAAGCGGTCTTGGTCTGGTCGTTGGACACAAACGAAGTACACGAAGTTGCAATGGCTAACTTTTAACTAAACAAATCCCAAAGTCTAAACGGTGCCCTAAGGGCTGTATATATGGAGGAAGAGGAGGGGATTTCGTGGCCCTTGAAGGAGGGGTCCGAAACCAACCCTATCTCTTGTTTCCCCACACATACGGACTCTAAAAACAGCCTATACTCAAGTATTTCGAAATTACATGGGCCTGGCCCAATAATAAGGTGACGCAGCACCTATAATAGCCTCTGGACGAAATTTATGAAGTGACATCTTGTATATTTCGTCCAAGGCTTCCTGCACTCATTATGGTGGCTTCAAAGTCCTGAAATCATCACTTGTAACTCCGTTCTTGTTCCCCTTGTGCATGCCATCATCTCCATGCTTGAACTTGCTCCAAGGTTCCTCTTTCTTGTCCAAGCTAGGCCCTTCATTTGTAAGCAAAACAAATGTATCCAATTTAGGCAGCATCATATTCTCATGAACTTTAGAATCATTACCAAGAAACGAAAGTACCTGATATTTTAATTGGCGTGCGCGAGCTCTAGTAATTGGTCCAGTATGTATAGAAGAAGGGGTTGTGGGTGTAACAATGGTATTGATGTCCTCATCATCCTCCCCTTCTTGAAATGAAGTCGTCCTCGGCGGAAGCTCATCTTCCTCACCCAAATAAGGCTTCAGATCTGCAATGTTAAAAGTGGGACTAACCCCAAAATCTGCAGGCAGCTCAAGTTTATATGCATTATCATTTATTTTCTCTAACACCTTAAAAGGACCATCAGCACGTGGCATTAGCTTTGATTTGCGCAAATCAGGAAATCTATCCTTACGCAAATGTAACCAAACAAGATCTCCAGGTGCAAACACAACATGTTTTCTACCCTTATCTCCAGCAAGTTTATATTTAGCATTCATACGCTCAATGTTCTCCTTAGTTAACTCATGCATTTTTAAGATCAATTCAGCACGTTGTTTAGCATCAAAATTAACCTTCTCCGAAGATGGAAGAGGCAACAAATCAATTGGTGCACGAGGAAGGAAACCATACACAATTTCAAAAAGGACACATCTTAGTAGTAGAATGCAATGAACGATTATAAGCAAATTCAATATGGGGCAAGCATTCTTCCCACATTTTCTTGTTATTCTTCAAAACAGCCCTAAGCATAGTAGACAATGTTCTATTGACTACTTCAGTTTGTCCATCAGTTTGGGGGTGACATGTAGTACTAAAAAGCAGTTTAGTCCCCAACTTAGCCCATAAACATCTCCAAAAGTGGCTAAGAAATTTAGTATCACGATCTGAAACAATAGTATTTGGCACACCATGCGAGCGTATAATTTCACGAAAGAACAAATCAGCAACATTAACAGCATCATCGCTTTTATGACATGGTATAAAGTGTGCCATTTTCGAGAACCTATCCACGACAACAAATATGCTATCCCTCCCCTTCTTTGTTCGAGGTAAACCTAAAACAAAGTCCATAGATATATCCTCCCAAGGAACACTAGGTACAGGCAAAGGCATATATAAACCATGAGGATTGAGTCGTGACTTAGCTTTTTGACATGTAGTGCAGCGAGCAACAAAACACTCAACATCGCGTCTCATCTTTGGCCAAAAGAAATGTGTAGCAAGTATATCCTCCGTCTTCTTCACGCCAAAGTGTCCCATTAATCCTCCTCCATGCGCCTCCTGCAACAACAAAAGACGAACGGAGCTAGCTGGAATGCATAGCTTGTTAGCACGAAACACAAATCCATCGTTAACGACGAACTTGTTCCATGTTCTCCCTTCCTTACAATTCTGCAATACATCTTTAAATTCAGCATCATGCACATATTGATCTTTGATGGTCTCCAAACCAAATATTTTAAAGTCAAGTTGTGAAAGCATAGTATAACGACGAGACAAAGCATCAGCAATAACATTTTCTTTACCCTTCTTGATAGAGGCGAGGGTGTCCCGATCTTTCGATGAGATGATATCTATCGTTTTTGGTGGAGTAGACTTTGACGATCCGACTACGAACGTGCGAGGACGTCGCGCCTTAGCAATCGCTAAACCAACTCCGAGAGGTTATTGACCACGCCGGAGCACAATCAACCTGACCCCGAGGGTCTATCTCCTGCAAGCAAACGAAGAACAAGCAAGAAACTAAGATTTGCAATCTGGATATTGCGAATATAAGATGAAAGCTTTATTGATCGAGGTGGGGTTCTGTGACGTCTTGGTCTAGTCGTTGAACACAAACGAAGTACGCGAAGTTGCAGCTATGGCGAACTTTTAATCTAAACAAAACCCAAAGTCTAAACGGTGCCCTAAGGGCTGTATATATGGAGGAAGAGGAGGGGATTTCGTGGCCCTTGAAGGAGGGGTCCGAAACCAACCCTATCTCTTGTTTCCCCACACATACGGACTCTAAAAACAGCCTATACTCAAGTATTTCGAAATTACATGGGCCTGGCCCAATAATAAGGTGACGCAGCGCCTATAATAGCCTCTGGACGAAATTTATGAAGTGACATCTTGTATATTTCGTCCAAGGCTTCCTGCACTCATTATGGTGGCTTCAAAGTCCTGAAATCATCACTTGTAACTCCGTTCTTGTTCCCCTTGTGCATGCCATCATCTCCATGCTTGAACTTGCTCCAAGGTTCCTCTTTCTTGTCCAAGCTAGGCCCTTCATTTGTAAGCAAAACAAATGTATCCAATTTAGGCAGCATCATATTCTCATGAACTTTAGAATCATTACCAAGAAACGAAAGTACCTGATATTTTAATTGACGTGCGCGAGCTCTAGTAATTGGTCCAGTATGTATAGAAGCAGGGGCTGTGGGTGTAACAATGGTATTGATGTCCTCATCAGTTAACTCATGCATTTTTAAGATCAATTCAGCACGTTGTTTAGCATCAAAATTAACCTTCTCCGAAGATGGAAGAGGCAACAAATCAATTGGTGCACGAGGAAGGAAACCATACACAATTTCAAAAGGACACATCTTAGTAGTAGAATGCAATGAACGATTATAAGCAAATTCAATATGAGGCAAGCATTCTTCCCACATTTTCTTGTTATTCTTCAAAACAGCCCTAAGCATAGTAGACAATGTTCTATTGACTACTTCAGTTTGTCCATCAGTTTGGGGGTGACATGTAGTACTAAAAAGCAGTTTAGTCCCCAGCTTAGCCCATAAACATCTCCAAAAGTGGCTAAGAAATTTAGTATCACGATCTGAAACAATAGTATTTGGCACACCATGCAAGCGTATAATTTCACGAAAGAACAAATCAGCAACATTAACAGCATCATCGCTTTTATGACATGGTATAAAGTGTGCCATTTTCGAGAACCTATCCACGACAACAAATATGCTATCCCTCCCCTTCTTTGTTCGAGGTAAACCTAAAACAAAGTCCATAGATATATCCTCCCAAGGAACATGATAGAGGCGAGGGTGTCCCGATCTTTCGATGAGATGATAGCTATCGTTTTTGGTGGAGTAGACTTTGACGATCCGACTACGAACGTGCGAGGACGTCGCGCCTTAGCAATCGCTAAACCAACTCCGAGAGGTTATTGACCACGCCGGAGCACAATCAACCTGACCACGAGGGTCTATCTCCTGCAAGCAAACGAAGAACAAGCAAGAAACTAAGATTTGCAATCTGGATATTGCGAATATAAGATGAAAGCTTTATTGATCAAGGTGGGGCTCTGTGACGTCTTGGTCTGGTCGTTGAACACAAACGAAGTACGCGAAGTTGCAGCTATGGCGAACTTTTAATCTAAACAAAACCCAAAGTCTAAACGGTGCCCTAAGGGCTATATATATGGAGGAAGAGGAGGGGATTTCGTGGCCCTTGAAGGAGGGGTCCGAAACCAACCCTATCTCTTGTTTCCCCACACATACGGACTCTAAAAACAGCCTATACTCAAGTATTTCGAAATTACATGGGCCTGGCCCAATAATAAGGTGACGCAGCACCTATAATAGCCTCTGGACGAAATTTATGAAGTGACATCTTGTATATTTCGTCCAAGGCTTCCTGCACTCATTATGGTGGCTTCAAAGTCCTGAAATCATCACTTGTAACTCCGTTCTTGTTCCCCTTGTGCATGCCATCATCTCCATGCTTGAACTTGCTCCAAGGTTCCTCTTTCTTGTCCAAGCTAGGCCCTTCATTTGTAAGCAAAACAAATGTATCCAATTTAGGCAGCATCATATTCTCATGAACTTTAGAATCATTACCAAGAAACGAAAGTACCTGATATTTTAATTGGCGTGCGCGAGCTCTAGTAATTGGTCCAGTATGTATAGAAGCAGGAGCTGTGGGTGTAACAATGGTATTGATGTCCTCATCATAGGAGGCGCATGGAGGAGGATTAATGGGACACTTTGGTGTGAAGAAGACGGAGGACGTACTTGCTACACATTTCTTTTGGCCAAAGATGAGACGGGATGTTGAGCGTTTTGTTGCTCGCTGCACTACATGTCAAAAAGCTAAGTCACGACTCAATCCTCATGGTTTATATATGCCTTTGCCTGTACCTAGTGTTCCTTGGGAGGATATATCTATGGACTTTGTTTTAGGTTTACCTCGAACAAAGAAAGGGAGGGATAGCATATTTGTTGTCGCGGATAGATTCTCGAAAATGGCACACTTTATACCATGTCATAAAAGCGATGATGCTGTTAATGTTGCTGATTTGTTCTTTCGTGGAATTATTCGCTTGCATGGTGTGCCAAATACTATTGTTTCAGATCGTGATACTAAATTTCTTAGCCACTTTTGGAGATGCTTATGGGCTAAGTTGGGGACTAAACTGCTTTTTAGTACTACATGTCACCCCCAAACTGATGGACAAACTGAAGTGGTCAATAGAACATTGTCTACTATGCTTAGGGCTGTATTGAAGAATAACAAGAAAATGTGGGAAAAATGCTTGCCTCATATTGAATTTGCTTATGATCGTTCGCTGCATTCTACTACTAGAATGTGCCCTTTTGAAATTGTATATGGTTTCCTACCTCGTGCACCTATTGATTTGTTGCCTCTTCCATCTTCGGAGAAGGTTAATTTTGATGCTAAACAACGTGCTAAATTGATCTTAAAAATGCATGAGTTAACTAAGGAGAACATTGAGCGTATGAATGCTAAATATAAACTTGCTGGAGATAAGGGTAGAAAACATGTTGTGTTTGCACCTGGAGATCTTGTTTGGTTACATTTGCGTAAGGATAGATTTCCTGATTTGCGCAAATCAAAGCTAATGCCACGTGCTGATGGACCTTTTAAGGTGTTAGAGAAAATAAATGATAATGCATATAAACTTGAGCTGCCTGCAGATTTTGGGGTTAGTCCCACTTTTAACATTGCAGATTTGAAGCCTTATTTGGGTGAGGAAGATGAGCTTCTGTCGAGGACGACTTCATTTCAAGAAGGGGAGGATGATGAGGACATCAATACCATTGTTACACCCACAGCCCCTGTTGCTATACATACTGGACCAATTACTAGAGCTCGCGCACGCCAATTAAATTATTAGGTACTTTCGTTTCTTGGTAATGATTCTAATGTTCATGAGAATAAGATGCTGCCTAAATTGGATACATTTGTCTTGCTTACAAATGAAGGACTTAGCTTGGACAAGCATGGAGATGATGGTATGCGCAAGGGGAACAAGAACGAAGTTACAAGTGATGATTTCAGGACTTTGAAGCCACCATAATGAGTGCATGAAGCCTTGGATGAAATATACAAGATGCCCCTTCATAAATTTCGTCCATAGCTTATTTTAGGTGCTGCGCTACCTTATTTTTGGGCCAGGCCCATGTAATTTCGAAATACTTGAGTATAGGCTATTTTTAGAGTCCGTATGTGTGGGGAAACAAGAGATAGGGTTGGTTTCGGACCCCTCCTCCAAGGGCCACGAAATTTCCCCCTCTTCCTCCATATATACAGCCCTTAGGGCGCCGTTTAGACTTTGGGTTTTGTTTAGATTAAAAGTTCGCCATAGCTGCAACTTCGCGTACTTCGTTTGTGTTCAACGACCGGACCAAGACGTCACAGGACCCCACCTTGATCAATAAAGCTTTCATCTTATATTCGCAATATCCAGATTGCAAATCTTAGTTTCTTGCTTGTTCTTCGTTTGCTTGCAGGAAATAGACCCTCGTGGTCAGGTTGATCATGCTCCGGCGTGGTCAATAACCTCTCGGAGTTGGTTTAGCGATTGCTAAGCCGCGACGTCCTCGCACGTTCGTAGTCGAATCGTCAAAGTCTACTCCACCAAAAATGATAGCCACCATCTCATCGAAAGACGGGACACCTTTGTCTCTATCAATAGGCAAAGCACACCTCCTTCGGTCTACAACTACAACGACGAGTTTGGTGCCATGAAAAACAACTTGGACGCCAAGATGGATGCTCAAATGGAGGAGATCAAAGTCCTCATCAAGTCCTACAAGCGATCTTCCTCATCTTCGAGAAGACGCTCAAGTGCACACACTTCCGAGCTACCATCTCCGGCAAGGTCACATTGGCATCGACACCACCACCGACAAGAACGTGAAAGTCAAGAGCTCAACACCAACAACGGCTCAAGGACTTCACCATCTTCCTTGGCATCTTCACCAAGTGACTTCAAGGCATCTTCGCCTACGGACATACAACATCTTCGCCAACAAGCACCCCAAGACTACGCTCAAGAGAAGCTCCTCAAGCTCAAGTCCGTGACTTCCACGAGCTACTACGACCTCGACACCGACCACAAGATTCCTTTCTATGGGACTCAAGAACCCAAGGAGTATCTCGAGTGGGAGCGCCTGATGGACGACTACCTCAAGCTACATCAAGTTCCTCCCGAAGATCAAGTGAAGTGCGCCACCACGAACTTCCACGACTACGCGTTGACATGGTGGCTTCACACACCTTCGGAGAGCTACGACATGAGTTGGCCCAAGACGAAGAGAGCTATGCGGCGAGAGTTCGTGCCTCCCACCTACATGGAACAACTTCTACGCCAATTGGAGAACACCATCCAAGGATCCAAGTCCATCGACCCGTACTTCAAGGAGACGAAGAATGCCTTGCGACGAGCCGGCGTGGACGACCCCATTTCGATGAAGTTCCACTTCATGATGGGATTGCACAACGACATCTCCAAGACTATCTTCCTCGAGAACTACAAGTCCCTCGACGACAACTACATCGGTGCTCTCAAGGCGGAACAAGAACTCATGAAGGCTAAGGCTTCTCCACCCCAAGCACACTTCTCAAAGACCAAGCTACAAGACGGCGAGCATGAGGATAGTACCACCAAGATGTCCAAGCCCGACGAGCTCCAAGACGACGCTCCCAAGTTTGACTCCACCGCCATCCCTCTTTGTGGCATTGATGATGCCGAGTCGACTTCGACTCTTTTTCAAGATGGTGCGGCGACGACTATGACTACGGAGCCATTCGAGGACCAAGCTTTGGAGGCAAGCGACATGGTGACGAGCAAGGATGATGCTTCCATCTTTGGAGGCGAGAGTGATGATGTGCCATCTTCGGCCTTCATCCACGGCGACGGTGACCCGATGGTTGAGCATGGGATTTTCCCTTCGACCACGGCGACGTATGATGACTTGAGTGACTTGTGCCACCATATTGAGAGTGAGAGCGCGTTCACCACTAGCCCCATATATGATGTGTTGCCCCAAGTCCCATGTGAGGAGAGCCACAACCCCCACCAGTTGAGTGAGATGAGTGACTCCACCATATGTGAGTTTGAGTGCACCTACCTTGAGGGAATGAGTGAGCCACCACATAGAGAGAGTGTGATAGTCGATAGGTCATGTGAGGACATTTTGAACTCTAACGACTTAACCTCTACCTCTATTGTGTCTTCTCATTTGGTGCTAGGTCCCATATATGATGACGCGCTGATCCTCGACGACTTCGTCCTTCCTTTGGACAAGACGATGGCCATGGTGGAATGTGATGCATCCCCCACATAGTTCCATCAAGATGAAGATGACCACCATTTGGTCTTTACCACCTCACCTACACCACTTGAGTGGAATGAAAAAGGTAACAAAGGTGAAGGTGATGCTCTAGTCCCACTAGTGGACATTCTTGACATTGATTGCTTACATGATGTTGATACACCTATTACCATGCTTCATGCTAGTGCGACTTCCTCATGTGATGATTTCTTGCCCATTTACGATGAGTATGATGATTCTCATGTGGAGTCTATTAATTGTGATGCCATGTTACATAGGATTTCCTGTGACAATTCTTTAGGTCACATCATGTTTGATAATCTGCTTGACTTGTCATATGCTATGCATGAGATCAACAATATGTCCAATTTGCAATCTCTTCGTAGTAACTATGCATATGCCATTAAAATAAACCCAATTTGCACTTATGTCATAGATGACAAGCCCATGGTTATTGGCATTTGTTTTTCTTGTGATGATATTGATATGCTCCCTTTGCATCATTTATCTCATATGCCATGCCATGAACACCTAGCTTCGAATATGCATTGTTTTGGATGTTGTCCATTTTCTCCATATGATGTTTCCGATATTACTCGTGAGGAGACCCCCATAGTTTCCTCATACATGTTAGGAAATTTTGATCCACCCCATCCATTGCATGATCCCAATACTTGTGTGCACCATATGCATCCCATGAATAAAAATGCTCTTGTTGGTCCACACACTTGCCATAATTGCATGATAAATTTGTGTCCCCATCGTGTCATACATAACAACTATTCTTTCATGATGGATGACATGTTCTTATACCATGCATAAAATTTCTTTGAGTGATGCTTATCTTGTGCTAACTCTCACGTGCACATACACATCATGATGGATGATGTGTACATTTACCACGCACACACTTTCTTTGGTTTGTGTCTCTTTTGTGTAGGCACCCATGAATACTTGTCAACCTCACAATCCCATGAGTTGACTTAACGAGCTCTAGAGATCAATGATGACTTGGGATCCCATGAATTGTCCTTACCACCATTCCCTTCGCGCAAAGACTTCGCGCATTTCTTCTACATGGCCCTCACATGGTTATGGGTTATTGTCCATTATGTATCATTTGCCCATATTGCAATGTTCACTATGCTTGATATGATAATTCATATGCCTTTGTCATGCATTTGTGACCCGTGCTTTGCATTACACATGATGATTGATTCTAGTACTTGTATGTGTATTTGCAAGCTTGGTGGAGATATTGCTTGTTATTGCCATGTTTGATAGAGGCGAGGGTGTCCCGATCTTTCGATGAGATGATAGCTATCGATTTGGTGGAGTCGACTTTGACGATCCGACTACAAACGTGCACGATGTTGCGCCTTAGCAATCGCTAAACAAATCTCCCGAGGTTACTGACGATGCTGAAAGCACGATCAGCCTGACCACGAAGGTCTATTCCTGCACGCAATCGAAGAACAAGCAAGAATATGATAAGATTTGCAATCTGGATATTGCGAATATAAGATGAAAGCTTTATTGATCAAGGTGGGGTTCTGTGACGTCTTGGTCTAGTCGTTGAACACAAACGAAGTACGCGAAGTTGCAGCTATGGCGAACTTTTAATCTAAACAAAACCCAAGCAAAAAGCTACTAGATGGATCTACTTATATAGGAGCAAGGGGTGGCGGCCAAGGAGGTGGGAGGACGTCCCAAGGCAGCCTAAAACTAACCCTAGGTCGTACAAGGCCAATGGGCCCAAGTGGAGGTGATGCAACACCTTTGGACTTGTAGTTTGACTCGGAATCTGCTACAGCGTCAGATTGTTTCGACGACAACTCAACGCTCCGGATGAATTTTAAGGTGAAACCAATTGAGTTAGAAAGAGCACTAAATCTACTTTCCAACAAAAAAAGAATCACCCAATTCGGAGTCCGTATGAAATTGTTCTTGGCGTTTTGAGTCAGGTATGTCTGTGCAGTCCGAATCTGAATCCAGAACGTGAGAGACTTGGACTCTATCTTCTCTTGGCCCAAAAGTGACATGAGAGGACTTTTTGAACAGCACATAAACTTCTCTTTTTCCCTTATGTTCATATGTGGATTGTACAAATCTCCCATACACCTGCAATTAGACATGGCACAAAAGTTTGTGAAGTATTTTTGTCTTGGATGACATAAATAAATTATTGCATAGTTTGCATTAGAAATCACCTCACAAATATACATGTATGCAATATTTTTGGTCGTATCCAAGGTAGTCATGTCCTCATCATCCTCCCCTTCTTGAAAACAAAGCCGTCCTCGACGTTGCTTAAGCTGAAATGTGGCTAACAAAAGAGACAAGGTGTACATGTTGTATATGTATATGTCATCCAGTTTTACTTCCCTTAGTTTTTGCATATATGACACATGTATACATGAGTAACCATCATAGTTCATAAAATCTAAAGCCAAAATATTATCACAAGTATTAGAAGACATGAAAATATTGCAACTCAATTTGCACATATAAGTGAAGCTCTTATTCATATCAAAGGATTGACAATGTTCATCATTAAACCATCCCAACATTGGTGAATAAACCTTACTTGCATCAAATTTACATGCTACAACATGCTTAAATAAGCAAACATGCAATAAGTCATTTGACACAAAATCATCACCAAGATTAGAGGTCATATCAAAATGATTAAACATTGTTTCTTTTGCATCAACAGTTAATTCATTGGGTGCACTCAAAATTGTTGATACTTCAACTCTTTGATCACATGACGCATTCATGACAGTAACACAATTCTCTAAAATAGCTGGTGTGCTCAAATCAATAGGTAACACAACACATGATGTATTCAAGTTAACTAGGCATGCATCATTCTCATGTGAAAGTTGAAAATCTGTACCTTTGTCATTACCTCTTATGATCAACTCAGACGATGTAGGCACTCTTGGAGGTGATGTGTCACATGATGGAGATGATGTAGTCCTCGCAACAACGGATGTGGTTGTCATAGTACGCCTAGTAGTTGAAGAAACATCTGTATCAACACTTGGAATGTGCACCGTGCGCTTGTTCTCCTTGTGGCCTGTAACACCCCCAGTGCTTTACTGCAGTAATCACCCTTTTGATTATGCCATGTCATCATGTTTAACAGTGCATGATCATCATTAGCATTTTATTGCATTTCAACTCTTAAGTCAAAATCCAAATTTAAATGAAAGTGAAATATAAAAGTTGTACAACATAGAAACTAAAATGTTCGATAAATAACAAATATTACAGAGACTATTCTAAAATTGAAACCAACAATAAATAAAATAATTAGGTGGCTCTAACATTGTCAAAACAGCAAGGATTAATGCATTTTAATTATTATAAAAATTTGTGTAAACTCAAGTTAACTCCAAACCAATTTTTGGTAGAGGTAGAGGATGCCTAGTACTTATTGGAACAATTGCCATGTTCTACAAAAATCGTTTTGAGGACTAACAATTTACTAAACAGGAGATATGAATAAATAAAAAGACAAAACAAAACAAAACAAAAATAAAAAAATAAAAAGAGAAACCCCCCCTCCCCTGGCCCAACTGGGCTACAGCCCAGCCGGGCGGCCCACTGATGAGGACATGACTACCTTGGATATGACCAAAAATATTGCATACATGTATATTTGTGAGGTGATTTCTAATGCAAACTATGCAATAATTTATTTATGTCATCCAAGACAAAAATACTTCACAAACTTTTGTGCCATGTCTAATTGCAGGTGTATGGGAGATTTGTACAATCCACATATGAACATAAGGGAAAAAGAGAAGTTTATGTGCTGTTCAAAAAGTCCTCTCATGTCACTTTTGGGCCAAGAGAAGATAGAGTCCAAGTCTCTCACGTTCTGGATTCAGATTCGGACTGCACAGACATACCTGACTCAAAACGCCAAGAACAATTTCATACGGACTCCGAATTGGGTGATTCTTTTTTTGTTGGAAAGTAGATTTAGTGCTCTTTCTAACTCAATTGGTTTCACCTTAAAATTCATCCGGAGCGTTGAGTTGTCGTCGAAACAATCTGACGCTGTAGCAGATTCCGAGTCAAACTACAAGTCCAAAGGTGTTGCATCACCTCCACTTGGGCCCATTGGCCTTGTACGACCTAGGGTTAGTTTTAGCCTGCCTTGGGACGTCCTCCCACCTCCTTGGCCGCCACCCCTTGCTCCTATATAAGTAGATCCATCTAGTAGCTTTTTGCTTGGGATTTGTTTAGTTCAAAGTTAGCCATTGCAACTTCGTGTACTTCGTTTGTGTCCAACGATCAGACCAAGACCACTTTCGGATCCCCACCATTATCAATACTTCATCTATATTCGCAATATTCAGATTGCATTATCATATTCTTGCTTGTTCTTCGATTGCGTGCAGGAATAGACCTTCGTGGTCAGGTTGATCGTGCTTCCAGCATCGTCAGTAACCTCAGGAGATTGGTTTAGCGATTGCTAAGGCGCAACGTCGTGCACGTTTGTAGTCGGATCGTCAAAGTCGGCTCCACCAAATCGATAGTTACCATCTCATCGAAAGATCGGGACACCCTCGCCTCTATCAAGTGGGAATTTAAAAAACAAAATTCGGATCTATCTAGACTCAATCTCGTAGATGAATTCGGATTGGAATCTGTTTTGCGCAGTGTTCAGTAAAACAGGCATATCTTTTTCATACGAAGTCTGTTTTGGCTCCGTGAGTACTCAAATTAAAGCTAGCGACGAGCCGCATCAAAATAGTTGCAGAAGCTAGTTCAATATTTGACACCTCAAAATCGGCTTCTAAATAGGTCTTTTTGCCCTCCGAAGTTCGTGAACACAGCTTGTTCCAGTTTTTCAGGCCAGTTTTAGAATTTTTTGACTCCTCATATCAACTCGGAATTGAGTGATTCTTTTTGCATTTGAAAGCTTGAGTCAGTGCCATTCTTGAGAAAAATTATCATAAAATTGGCACAAACTTTTATAGAATAAAGTTGGAGAGAGAATTATTGGTATATGCTACTTGGTAGTTATTTCTCATCATTATCTTTACTGCCATTGTGATCTTCACTTATATTTCGCTGTCCAGAGCTACTTCATATCCTTTATTGATGCTAGTTGTGCTACGCCGTGACCTCATTAGTGTTCTAGGCTCGCGTCTCTAGTCCGGTCTAGCCTAGGACCAGCACAGTACCGTCGTTGAGCGTTTATTCAACATTGCATCTCTGAATTGATTATTGCTAATCTTTTGCTACCAAATATTTAAGCCTTCCAAGCTCCACATATTTCTACACCGTGTATACGTACGTTCTTCTGGCAATCGTTTTACTCAATCTTCGGAGTTATTTGACACCGCTGGTTGCCTGTCACCACCTGCTGCATGGTAAGAACTTGTAAGATATTGATATTTGCTACACTGTGAGCGTTTTACCACCACATCCTAGTAGTTCATAGGAACATTATTCTTGGATTTTGTTTCTTGTTTTCTACTAACTATGGCAGGTTCCGGAGTTGTTAGTTCTTGGGCTTCATCGATCGTGGGAGATTTGCCATCACCTAAGAAAATACAACAACCGCCACAAGAGGAGCAATTACATCAGAATGCACATAATCAGGTTAAAGTTTCCATGCCACCATTTACTGGTCGTTTTAGGCCTGATTTATATATTGAATGGGAGTACGAAATAAATGCTATATTTGCTTCCCATAATTTTGATGAGCGTGGAAAATTTCAAGCTGCGGTTAGTACTTTTAGTAGCTTTGCTTTAGTTTGGTGGAGTGAATATTGTCGGTTAAACCATGGTCTTATACCTATTACTTGGGATGATTTAAAACTTGTCATGAGAGATAGATTCGTTGATGTTTATTATACTCGTGGCATGATTAAAAAATTACAACATTTAAAACAAGGCACTGACACGGTAACAAAATACTATGATGATTTACAAACTACATTATTGCACTCATTTTTAGAAGAAAGTGAAGAAGATTTTATGGATAGATTTTGGGGAGGATTAAACTGTGATATTCAAGACATTCTAATTCATGAAGAGTGTTATCCTATGGACCATTTGTTTCGTCTTGCTTGCAAAGCTGAACAGGAAATAAAACGACGTGTTGGCCACAAGGAGAACAAGCGCACGGTGCACATTCCAAGTGTTGATACAGATGTTTCTTCAACTACTAGGCGTACTATGACAACCACATCCGTTGTTGCGAGGACTACATCATCTCCATCATGTAACACATCACCTCCAAGAGTGCCTACATCGTCTGAGTTGATCATAAGAGGTAATGACAAAGGTACAGATTTTCAACTTTCACATGAGAATGATGCATGCCTAGTTAACTTGAATACATCATGTGTTGTGTTACCTATTGATTTGAGCACACCAACTATTTTAGAGAATTGTGTTAGTGTCATGAATGCGTCATGTGATCAAAGAGTTGAAGTATCAACAATTTTGAGTGCACCCATTGAATTAACTGTTGATGCAAAAGAAACAATGTTTAATCATTTTGATATGACCTCTAATCTTGGTGACGATTTTGTGTCAAATGACTTATTGCATGTTTGCTTATTTAAGCATGTTGTAACATGTAAATTTGATGCAAGTAAGGTTTATTCACCAATGTTGGGATGGTTTAATGATGAACATTGTCAATCCTTTGATATGAATAAGAGCTTCACTTATATGTGCAAATTGAGTTACAATATTTTCATGTCTTCTAATACTTGTGATAATATTTTGGCTTTAGATTTTATGAACTATGAAGGTTACTCATGTATACATGTGTCATATATGCAAAAAC
This sequence comes from Thinopyrum elongatum, assembly GCA_011799875.1. Taxonomy (NCBI): domain Eukaryota; kingdom Viridiplantae; phylum Streptophyta; class Magnoliopsida; order Poales; family Poaceae; genus Thinopyrum; species Thinopyrum elongatum. The sequence continues at coordinate 211,844 of JAAAXO010000618.1, read as the reverse complement.
TAAGGGAAGTAAAACTGGATGACATATACATATACAACATGTACACCTTGTCTCTTTTGTTAGCCACATTTCAGCTTAAGCAACGCCGAGGACGGCTTTGTTTTCAAGAAGGGGAGGATGATGAGGACATGACTACCTTGGATATGACCAAAAATATTGCATACATGTATATTTGTGAGGTGATTTCTAATGCAAACTATGCAATAATTTATTTATGTCATCCAAGACAAAAATACTTCACAAACTTTTGTGCCATGTCTAATTGCAGGTGTATGGGAGATTTGTACAATCCACATATGAACATAAGGGAAAAAGAGAAGTTTATGTGCTGTTCAAAAAGTCATCTCACATCACTTTTGGGCCAAGAGAAGATAGAGTCCAAGTCTCTCACGTTCTGGATTCAGATTCGGACTGCACAGACATACCTGACTCAAAACGCCAAGAACTATTTCGTACGGACTCCGAATTGGGCGATTCTTTTTTTGTTGGAAAGTAGATTTCGTGCTCTTTCTAACCCAATTGGTTTCACCTTCAAATTCATTCGGAGCGTTGAGTTGTCGTCGAAACAATCTGACGCTGTAGCAGAATCCGAGTCAAACTACAAGTCCAAAGGTGTTGCATCACCTCCACTTGGGCCCATTGGCCTTGTACGACCTAGGGTTAGTTTTAGGCTGCCTTGGGACGTCCTCCCACCTCCTTGGCCACCACCCCTTGCTCCTATATAAGTAGATCCATCTAGTAGCTTTTTGCTTGGGATTTGTTTAGTTAAAAGTTAGCCATTGCAACTTCGTGTACTTCGTTTGTGTCCAACGACCAGACCAAGACCGCTTTCGGATCCCCACCATTATCAATACTTCATCTATATTCGCAATATTCAGATTGCATTATCATATTCTTGCTTGTTCTTCGATTGCGTGCAGGAATAGACCTTCGTGGTCAGGTTGATCGTGCTTCCAGCATCGTCAGTAACCTCAGGAGATTGGTTTAGCGATTGCTAAGGCGCAACGTCGTGCACGTTTGTAGTCGGATCGTCAAAGCGGCTCCACCAAATCGATAGTTACCATCTCATCGAAAGATCGGGACACCCTCGCCTCTATCACCCACACCCCCGCCCCCCCTATATGGCATCCCCTAGGAGGCCACCGAACCGTAACCCCCCCCCCCCCCCCCACGCTCACCCCCCCTCCCCCCTCCCCATCCAGATCGGATCTGTTCAACCTCCCGCCCTCCCGACGCCGTCGTCGCCCCGTCGCCGCCTGGACCTCGCCGGCGCTACCCCGCCGTCATCCCCGGCCGCCTCCTCGAGCCCATTGTCCTTGGCCCTGCACCCGCGGTGAGGGCCACGCCCTCCCCCTCTCTCTGTCGCCGCCGCGCCCGCGGTCGCCGCGCGCACCGCGCGACTCCGCCGCGCCCTGGCCGCGCCAGCGCGCGCTCCCCGCGCCCCGCTCGCCCTCCCTCCGAGGCCCTGCTGCTCTGCCTTGCTGCCGCCGCCCGCCGCTGCTTGCTCGTCGCTGCTCGACCGCAACGACCGAGCCCGCGCCCCGCACCGCCCGCTCGCGCGCCTCGCCCGCCTCGCGCACGCGTCCCACACCCCCTACGGCCTCGCCCTGTTCGCCGCCCGCAACCGCGCCCGGCGCCCGCGCGTGCCCGACCGCGCCAGCGCGCACGCGCCGCCTCGGTCAGCCCCTGTGCCACTGACCGCTGGGCCCGACCCCCCTGGCCCAATGACACATGGGGCCCATGGCCCCGAAACGTTTTTAAAATTAAAATTAAAATTATTAAAATTATTAATTAATTAATTAAGTTAATTAATCCTGATTAGGTTAAACTAAATTAGTTAATTAGTTTAATTAAATACTAATTTGTTAGTTAACACTAATTAACTAACCAGTCAATGACAGGTGGGTCCCACATGTCAGATGACTGCTGACGTCAGCATGATGTCATGCTGACGTCATCAACACTGTTTCGGATAATGTTTATTTTATATAATTAAATAAATTCCAGAAATTAATAAAAACTTTAGAAAATCATATAAAATAATCCGTAACTCAGATCGAAAAACTTTGTACATGAAAATCGCTCAGAACGACAAGACGAATTCAAATGCGCGGTCCGTTTGTCCGTCACGCGTCGCTAACTACCTGAACATGGAACCGTTCTCCTCCGGTCATCTGTCCGACATTTGTCCGGAACCGGGAATACTTTCCCGGATGAATTCCACCTTCACCAGTATCACCCGGCACTGCGCTAGATCACCTCTGTCACCGCGTATTGCCATGTTATGCTTTGTGCTGCACTTGCTCGCTGTGTATTTATATTGTTTCCTCCCCCTTTTCTCTCTCGTTAGACACCGACGTCGTCCTCGGGACCGACGCAGCTCCGGAGCCCGAAGACACCATTGACAACCTTGCCCTTGCCGCCGAGCAACGAGGCAAGCCCCCCCTTTTGATCATCCCGATATCGCCCATTCTATTTCTCATGCTTGCATTAGAATTGCTGCTGCTGCTTTACCTATTCTGATGCATAGCCTGTTTATTGTATCCTGATGTTGATAATTACCTGCATATCCTAAACTGCTTAGTATAGGCTGGGTAGAGACCTATCAGTGACCCCACTAGTCCCGACCGCCCTGCTGGATTATCAGAAGACCCGATCAACGGGATTGAAGACCAGGCCCCGACACCGCACATCACCCCCCCCCTTAGTTGTAACAACACTGCAGCGTTAATATCGAGTGCCGAGGGTGATACCTCGTTCACCGCTTCCGATAACGACGCCGTCGTACGACACCTCAAGTGTGAACCCAGCGAGGGTGATTCCTCCGAGTTCACCTTGACGATTTCATCGAGTAGGAATCCAACAAGGGTGATACCTCGGATTCCCCTGATGTTATGGACACACGGATACTTGGACTTTACACTGTTACTTGGATAGGCGGGTCGACCCTGAGGGGTACCCGCGTGCGCCTGAGAGGCGAGTGTTGTGAAGACGGGTGCCTGTATGGTGCCCGAGTGCTGAATACGAGGCGCGGTCGGGCATTCTTAACCCTTGCAGCAAGTCCTCGAGACGGGGCGACGGGGTCACATCATTCGTGAGTCTCTGCTCGTTACCGCAAGCCCAAGGTACTAGCGATTTGGATATTTGATCCGAGCAGGCCTCTGGCCTGATAGCACTAACCATCACGTGGGCATAGTATGGGCGTTCTGCATTGTAGCATCAGCCGACAGTTCTGTCAGACATCCAGTTCAGCATTGTGGCCGGGTCGGATCGTGCCGTTGGCGCTGGTATCCACCCTGCTCGCAACGACCCGGAGTGCACAGGGCGATGGCCCAAGACCCCTGAGTGCTTAGGATGTAGACCGGCGGGGACCTCTCTGTTGAGCTCTAGGTAGGGTTGCGGTGTGTCGTTTGGCCGAGGCCGGGCATGACCCAGGAAAGTGTGTCCGGCCGGAGTTAATCGAGCGTGTTGGGTAAGTTGGTGCACCCCTGCAGGGAAGAAAACTTCTATCGATAGCCTGTCCTACGGTAAAGGACACTCGGAGTTGTATCCTGATTGATACAATTTAGAACTGGATACTTGGATACTATGGCTCTGGGATTGCTTTCTCGCAGGGAGTCGAGAAAGGATCTCTGGGTGAGGTTGAGACTTAATGATACTGCTACATTATATTGTACTATTCTACCCTCTTCTATTTCTGCAAGACCGCTGAAGATGCTAGTCCTCGATAGGACTAGGCCTACTCTCTATTCTGGCATTTCTGTAGCCCAGTCCACATATACAGCCTCCCCTTGAAAATGTTGCATATGTAGTGTAGATCCTTGCTTGCTGAGTACTTTTGAGTACTCACGGTTGCTTTGTTTTCCTTTTCTCCCCATATCAGTTTGTCGTGACCAAGATGACGGAGCCCCCTGAGACAGCTGTCCCCGCCGATGATCGCTACTACTACCCCGAGGGTGGATACTACTACGAGTTGACTGACGACCAGGAGTAGGATCGGAGGGTCCCAGGCAGGAGGCCTTCGCCTTTCGATCGTAGTGTTTTATTTTGCCCCGCCTTTCTAAAGGCCTTTCTATTTCTGTTTCATATCTGTACTCAGATATCTGATGCTTCCGCTCACACTTGTACACAAGCTTATGTATTCGAGCCCTCGAGGCCCTTGGCTTGTAATATAAAGCTTGTATGACTTTATTTATGTTTTAGAGTTGTGTTGTGATATCTTCCCGTGAGTCCTTAGGCTTGATCGTGTGCATTTGCATGTATGATTAGTGCACGATTGGGCCGGGGGCGTCACAAGTTGGTATTAGAGCCGACTGACTGTAGGAATCCCCCTTTCCAACTCCTTGGCCGAAGTTGAGTCTAGTAATCGAAAATTGTTTTACTAACTTGGATGTGTGGCTTACGGGCCCACGTCGCCAAATGGATGGTATTAGTATCTTTTACTCCTCGACCTTTACTCTGGGACTCTGACCTCTCTTCTATTCGGGTTAAAATTTTACTAACTCCAACATTAGGTTCTCGTGATCACATCCACCCGGTGTTCTGAAAATTTCCCCCCTTCCTTCAAGAATTGCGGGCCAGGTTCTGTTCGCAGGATCCTCTTATCGAGGGCACCCTGTTTTGTCACTTGCAGATTCCTCGCTCCAATAGTTTTCTCCGACGTTGATGTAGCCTTTGCTATGTTTCGTTGTGTACTTCCTTGCCGCATGCCTGCGCGCCGCCTAGATGTCTAGCCCTCCCCTTTCAGCTGTCGTATTGCCGGATTGTAACCGAGGCTATGTGTGGATTTGAATGTCTGGTGCGAATATGCTGAATTATCTATTGCACTTCCTTCTGTTGTGCGTGATACTTCATGAATCATTCCATACACATGCAGTTTTTCTTGCTAAACTGCCCCTGTTGATTTGGAAGGATGGCTGACGATCCTCCACCTCCACCCTATATTGCCGCCATGATGCAGCAGTTTGAACTCAACCGTCAACAGTTTGAGCTTAACCGTCAGTTTATGACCGGAGTATTGGCTCAATTCCCAACTCAGAATGCTCAGCAACAGAATGCTCCAATAACTCTGCCAGAATTTGTGCGCCTCAGTCCATCCATCTTCCGCAACTCCACCAATCCTATGGATGCTGATGATTGGCTTCGTGACATCCTGTTTGAGATGGAATCAGCTAATGTCGCTCCTGACAGTTACGTCACCTTTGCGACATTCCACCTGAAGGGCCCAGCTGCTCAATGGTGGGAAAGCCACAAGGCTATGTTGCCTACGGAGACTGTAACCACTTGGCAGGAATTTTAGTCAGCTTTTCATGCACGTTACATTCCTCAAGGTCTGATGGACCAGAAGAAGCAGGAGTTCCGCAAACTCTCACAGGGCACAATGACTGTGGATGAATATCAGAGGAAATTCCTTGAATTATCCCGCTATGATGCGGATGACGTCGACACCGACACTCGCAAGCAGAAGAAATTCCGTGAAGGACTACGTACTGATATAAAACTTGCACTTGCTGTCCATGATTGCACAGAATTCGCAACGCTTGTCAGCAAATCTTTCCAAGTTGAAACATCTCTGACAGAGTACCAGGAGTCACTCAAGCGCACTCATGAAGCTGGCTCAACCTCGAGTCAGCCTGTTCAGAAACGTCGAGTCTGGATCCCACACAATGTTCATCATCAACCTGCTCCAACACCAAGGCCGTCTTATGTTGCACCTCGTCTGCCTCCACCACCAAGACAGTTTACGGTTCATGATGGACCGCCTGATGCTATGGCTTCTCCTCAAGTGGCGCCACGTCCTCCTAATGATCGTAAGAAGAATTGTCGAAACCGCCGACTCAGAAACCGTAATGTCATACCATCTACTGTTGTACTTGGCCATGCCAATCACGTCAATGCTGAAAAGGCTCAGAAGGAACCGACTATCGTGCTGGGAACACTCTCTGTGAATTCAGTGCCAGCTTCTGTTCTTTTTGATTCAGGTGCATCACATTCCTTCGTGTCCCAGCAATTTGCACAACTGCATGGGTTAGCTATGAGCTCATTACCCACTCCTTTAGAAATCATCACTCCACGTTCCCGGTGGCAAACCAAAATGGTAAGTTACAACAATCAGATCAGAATTGAAGGGTTGATGTTCTCTGCTTCCCTTATTGCTCTTGGACCTTCCGACATAGACATCATTCTCGGTATGGACTGGTTGACCGCCCATAATGCTTTGATTGACTGTGCCGCTAAAAAAGTCCAACTTACCCATTCTTCGGGCCAGACAGTCAGATACTCAGCCCGAATAGCTCAAGATGCTGAGAGCCAGATATATGTTCTAAATGCATTGAACGCTTCACCTCTTGAAGGCATCGAGAACGTTCCAGTTGTTCATGATTTTCAAGATGTCTTTCCAGAAGAACTTCCAGGAATACCCCCTGCTAGAGCTGTTGAGTTCGTCATCGACTTGAAACCTGGCACAACTCCTATTGCGAAGCGTCCTTGTAAAATGCCTCCGCACCACCTTCTTGAACTTAAGGAGGAAATCGACACGTCACTTAAGAAGGGCTTCATCCGCCCCAGTTCCTCCGCTTGGGGAGCTCCTTCTCTCTTTGTTAAGAAGAAGAATGGAACTAACCGATTGGTTCAGGATTATCGGCCCATTAACCAAGCTACAATCCAGAATAAATATCCGCTTCCTCAGATCAATGATTTGTATGATCAACTTGCCGGTTCCTCAGTATTCTCTAAGCTTGATTTGAGATTGGGATACCATCAGATCCGTGTTCGTGAAGAGGATATTCCGAAGACTGCATTTGTTACTCGTTATGGCTCCTACGAGTACACTGTCATGTCATTTGGCTTAACAAATGCTCCAGCCACATTCTCCCGCCTGATGAATTATATTTTCATGGATTACCTCGACAAGTTCGTCGTGGTTTATCTAGATGATATTCTGGTATATTCGAAGAATAAGGAAGAACATGCTGAACACCTCCGTCTTGTACTGGAAAGGCTCCGAGAACACCAGTTGTATGCCAAATACTCCAAATGCGAGTTCTAGTTATCTGAAGTGACATATCTCGGCCATGTGATTTCGAAAGATGGCATTGCCATTAACCCAGAACGAGTTCAGGCTATTCTGGACTGGACTCCTCCAAAGAATGTCAAGCAAGTCAGAAGTTTTCTCGGCCTTGCAAGTTATTGCCGTCGATTTGTCGAGAACTTTTCTAAGATTGCTAAGCCTTTGACTGATCTGCTTCACAAGGGCGTTAAATTTGAATGGACAGAAAAATGTCAGGAAAGTTTCCAGACACTCAAAGACAAGCTAACATCTGCCCCAGTACTATCTCCTCCAGATACCTGGAAAGACTTTGTGATTTATTGTGATGCATCCCGTGAAGGATTAGGTTGTGTCCTAATGCAAGAGCGTAAAGTGATTGCCTATGGCTCTCGTCAGTTGCGCCCACATGAAGAGAATTATCCGGTACATGATTTAGAACTAGCTGCTGTCATCTATGCACTGCAGTTGTGGCGACATTACCTTCTCGGTAATCGTTGCGAGATCTACACGGATCATAAAAGTCTGAAGTACTTGTTCACTCAGCCATCTCTAAACCTCCGTCAGCAAAGATGGATGGAGGCCATTACGGACTATGATTTGGGTATATCCTATACCCCTGGCAAGGCTAACGTGATGGCTGATGCCTTAAGCCGCAAGTCCTATTGCGACAACCTCATGGTTAGGCGAGCTCAACCTCGTCTTTTTGAAGAACTGCGCAAGCTAAATCTGCGTATTGTTCCACAGGGTTCTCTTAATAACCTTGTGATACAACCAGATCTTGAGAAAGCTGTTAAGAATGCGCAAGCTAAAGATGCTGAAATTGATCTGATGAAGAAAGACCTTCACCTTGTAAAGTACAGGGATTTCTCGCTGTCTGAAGATGGAACCTTGTATTTCAGAAACCGCATTGTGGTACCTCGCTTCGAACTCATGACTGACAAAGTCATGAAGGAGGCACATGATACCCCGCTGTCTATTCATCCGGGTAGCACCAAGATGTATCGTGATCTCCGTCAAAGGTACTGGTGGTCTAAAATGAAGCAGGATATTGCTCGATATGTAGCTGAATGTGATGTGTGTCGTCGCGTTAAAGCAGAACATCAGAAACCAGCTGGAATTCTGCAACCACTTCCTATTCCTCTATGGAAATGGGATAAGGTTCAGATGGATTTCGTTACAGGACTTCCCAGGTCACAGAAGGGTCACGATGCTATTCTTGTCGTCGTCGACCAACTCTCTAAAGTTGCACACTTTCTGCCTGTCAAAGAGACGATCACTGCTAGTCAGTTAGCAGAGTTATATATCTCCAGAATCGTATCACTGCACGGTATTCCGAAGGAGATTAGTTCGGACCGTGGCGGTCTTTTCACCTCCAAGTTCTGGGAAAGTTTCCAAACGGCTATGGGAACTCATATTACCTGGAGTTCAGCTTATCACCCCCAATCCCAAGGCCAAGTCGAACGAGTCAATCAAGTGCTTGAAGACATGTTGCGGGCTTGTGTTATATCGTTCGGCAAGAAGTGGGAAGAATCTCTTCCGTATGCCGAGTTCTCTTATAACAACAGCTATCAAGCCAGCTTGAAAATGGCCCCCTTCGAAGTTCTATATGGACGTAAGTGTCGAACCCCTCTGAATTGGTCAGAAACTGGGGAACGACCGCTCGTGGGTCCGGATATTATTCAACACGCCGAAGAACAAGTCCGTATTGTCCGTGAAAACATCAAGGCGGCTCAGGACCGCCAGAAGAGCAACTATGATCGGAAACGATGGGGTTTGGCTTATCAGCCTGGTGATCAGGCTTATCTGCGAGTCACCCCAATGAAAGGCACTCACCGTTTTGGAATCAAGGGCAAGCTAGCTCCACGCTATATTGGTCCTTTCCGCATTGTTGCAAGGCGTGGTCAGGTGGCATATAAATTGGAGTTGCCGCCGCAATTCTCTCATATCCACGACGTCTTCCATGTGTCGCAACTTCGTAAATGCTTCAAGGAATCTCCGCACCGAGCTGTGGATCACGAAATGCTCGAATTGCATGATGATCTATCGTATAAGGAGCATCCGATCCGCATTCTCGATGAAGCTGAACGTCGGACCCGTCAGAAGGTTACCAAGTTCCTCAAAGTGCAGTGGTCAAATCATACTGAAGATGAAGCCACTTGGGAACGCGAGGATAATCTTCATACGGAATACCCCAAACTTTTTCCTTCTATCTCTTAATTCTCGGGACGAGAATTCTTGTTAGTGGAGGAGATTTGTAACACCCCCAGTGCTTAACTGCAGTAATCACCCTTTTGATTATGCCATGTCATCATGTTTAACAGTGCATGATCATCAGTAGCATTATATTGCATTTCAACTCCTAAGTCAAAATCCAAATTTAAATGAAAGTGAAATATAAAAGTTGCGCAACATAGAAACTAAAATGTTCGATAAATAACAAATATTACAGAGACTATTCTAAAATTGAAACCAACAACAAATAAAATAATTAGGTGGCTCTAACATTGTCAAAACAGCAAGGATTAATGCATTTTAATTATTATAAAAATTTGTGTGAACTCAAGTTAACTCCAAACCAATTTTTGGTAGTGGTAGAGGATGCCTAGTACTTATTGGAACAATTGCCATGTTCTACAAAAATCGTTTTGAGGACTAATAATTTACTAACCAGGAGATATGAATAAATAAAAAGAAAAAGACAAAAGAAAACAAAACAAAAATAAAAAAATAAAAAGAGAAACCCCCCCTGGCCCAACTGGGCTACAGCCCAGCCGGCCGGCCCACCCCCGCCCCCCGTATATGGCCTCCCCCAGGAGGCCACCGAACCCTAACCCCCCCACTCGTTCCCCCCCTCCCCCCCCCCTCCCACTCTGCGTTCCCCCCCCCCCCCCCCCCCACGTTCACCCCCTCCCTCCTCCCCGATCCAGATTGGATTGGGGCAGCCGCTGCCGCCCGACGCCGTCGTCGCCCCGTCGCCGCCTGGACCTCGCCGGCGTTACCCCGCCGTCATCCCCGGCCGCCTCCTCGAGCCCATTGCCCTTGGCCCTGCACCCGCGGTGAGGGCCACGCCCTCCCCCTCTCTCTGTCGCCGCCGCGCCCGCGGTCGCCGCGCGCACCGCGCGACTCCGCCGCGCCCTGGCCGCGCCAGCGCGCGCATCCCGCGCCCCGCTCGCCCTCCCTCCGAGCCCCTGCTGCTTTGCCTTCCTGCCGCCGCCCGCCGCTGCTTGCTCGTCGCTGCTCGCTGGCAGCGACCGAGCCCGCGCCCCGCACCGCCCACTCGCGCGCCTCGCCCGCCTCGCGCGCGCGTCCCACACCCCCTCCGGCCTCGCCCCGTCCGCCGCCCGCGCCCGGCGCCCGCGAGTGCCCGACCGCGCCCGCGCGCATGCGCCGCCCTGGTCGGCCCCTGTGCCACTGACCGCTGGGCCCGACCCCCCTGGCCCAATGACACATGGGGCCCACGGCCCCGAAATGTTTTTAAAATTAAAAATAAAAATTATTAAAATTAATAATTAATTAATTAATCCTAATTAGGTTAATCTAAATTAGTTAATTAGTTTAATTAAATACTAATTAGTTAGTTAACACTAATTAACTAACCAGTCAATGACAGGTGGGTCCAACGTGTCAGATGACTGCTGATGTCAGCATGATGTCATGCTGACATCATCAACACTGTTTCGGATAATGTTTATTTTATATAATTAAATAAATTCCAGAAATTAATAAAAACTTTAGAAAATCATATAAAATAATCCGTAACTCAGATCGAAAAACTTTGTACATGAAAATCGCTCAGAACGACGAGACGAATTCGATTACGTGGTCCGTTCGTCCGTCACGCGTCCCTAACTACCTGAACATGGAACCGTTCTCCTCCAGTCATCTGTCCGACATTTGTCTGGAACCGGGAATACTTTCCCGGATGAATTCCACCTTCGCCAGTATCACCCGGCACTGCGCTAGACCACCTCTGTCACCGCGTATTGCCATGTTATGCTTTGTGCTGCACTTGCTCGCTGTGTATTTATACTGTTTCCTCCCCCTTTTCTCTCTCGTTAGACACCGACGTCGTCCCCGAGACCGACGCAGCTCCGGAGCCCGAAGACACCATTGACAACCTTGCCCTTGCCGCCGAGCAACCAGGCAAGCCCCCCCTTTTGATCATCCCGATATCGCCCATTCTATTTCTCATGCTTGCATTAGAATTGCTGCTGCTGCTTTACCTATTCTGATGCATAGCCTGTTTATTGTATCCTGCTGTTGATAATTACCTGCATATCCTAAACTGCTTAGTATAGGCTGGGTAGAGACCTATCAGTGACCCCACTAGTCCCGACCGCCCCGCTGGATTATCAGAAGACCCGATCAACGGGATTGAAGACCAGGCCCCGACACCGCACATCACCCCCCCCCCCTTAGTTGTAACGACACTGCAGCGTTAATATCGAGTGCCGAGGGTGATACCTCGTGTAGCACTTCTGATGTTAACTCTGTAGAGTAGCTATTCGGTCGTGGTCATCGAGGGTGATTTCTCCTTCACCGCTTCCGATAACGACGCCGTCGTACGACACCTCAAGTGTGAACCCAGCGAGGGTGATTCCTCCGAGTTCACCTTGACGATTACATCGAGTAGGAATCCAACGAGGGTGATACCTCGGATTCCCCTGATGTTATGGACACACGGATACTTGGACTTTACAATGTTACTTGGATAGGCGGGTCGACCCTGAGGGGTACCCGCGTGCGCCTGAGAGGCGAGTGTTGTGAAGACGGGTGCCTGTATGGTGCCCGAGTGCTGAATACGAGGCGCGACCGGGCATTCTTAACCCTTGCAGCAAGTCCTCGAGACGGGGCGACGGGGTCACATCTTTCGTGAGTCTCCGCTCGTTACCGCAAGCCCAAGGTACTAGCGATTTGGATATTTGATCCGAGCAGGCCTCTGGTCTGATAGCACTAACCATCACGTGGGCATAGTATGGGCGTTCTGCATTGTAGCATCAGCCGACGGTTCTGTCAGACGTCCAGTTCAGCATTGTGGCCGGGTCGGATCGTGCCGTTGGCGCTGGTATCCACCCTGCTCGCAACGACCCGGAGTGCACAGGGCGATGGCCCAAGACCCCTGAGTGCTTAGGATGTAGACCGGCGGGGACCTCTCTGCTGAGCTCTAGGTAGGGTTGCGGTGTGTCGTTTGGCCGAGGCCGGGCATGACCCAGGAAAGTGTGTCCGGCCGGCGTTAATCGAGCGTGTTGGGTAAGTTGGTGCACCCCTGCAGGGAAGAAAACTTCTATCGATAGCCTGTCCTACGGTAAAGGACACTCGGAGTTGTATCCTGATTGATACAATTTAGAACTGGATACTTGGATACTATGGCTCTGGGATTGCTTTCTCGCAGGGAGTCGAGAAAGGATCTCTGGGTGAGGTTGAGACTTAATGATACTGCTACATTATATTGTACTGTTCTACCCTCTTCTATTTCTGCAAGACCGCTGAAGATGCTAGTCCTCGATAGGACTAGGCCTACTCTCTATTCTGGCATTTCTGCAGCCCAGTCCACATATACAGCCTCCCCTTGAAAATGTTGCATATGTAGTGTAGATCCTTGCTTGCTGAGTACTTCTGAGTACTCATGGTTGCTTTGTTTTCCTTTTCTCCCCATATCAGTTTGTCGTGACCAAGATGACGGAGCCCCCTGAGACAGCTGTCCCCGCCGACGATCGCTACTACTACCCCGAGGGTGGATACTACTACGAGTTGACTGACGACCAGGAGTAGGATCGGAGGGTCCCAGGCAGGAGGCCTTCGCCTTTCGATCGTAGTGTTTTATTTTGCCCCGCCTTTCTAAAGGCCTTTCTGTTTCTGTTTCATATCTGTACTCAGATATCTGATGCTTTCGCTGACGCTTGTACACAAGCTTATGTATTCGAGCCCTCGAGGCCCTTGGCTTGTAATATAAAGCTTGTATGACTTTATTTATGTTTTAGAGTTGTGTTGTGATATCTTCCCGTGAGTCCTTATGCTTGATCGTGTGCATTTGCGTGTATGATTAGTGCACGATTGGGCCGGGGGCGTCACATGGCCAACATGTCGTTTTATTTCCTGTTCAGCTTTGCAAGCAAGACGAAACAAATGGTCCATAGGATAACACTCTTCATGAATTAGAATCTCTTGAATATCATAGTTTAATCCTCCCCAAAATCTATCCATAAAATCTTCTTCACTTTCTTCTAAAAATGAGTGCAATAATGTAGTTTGTAAATCATCATAGTATTTTGTTACCGTGTCAGTGCCTTGTTTTAAATGTTGTAATTTTTTAATCATGCCACGAGTATAATAAACATCAACGAATCTATCTCTCATGACAAGTTTTAAATCATCCCAAGTAGTAGGTATAAGATCAGGGTTTAACCGACAATATTCACTCCACCAAACTAAAGCAAAGCTACTAAAAGTACTAACCGCAGCTTGAAATTTTCCACGCTCATCAAAATTATGGGAAGCAAATATAGCATTTATTTCGTACTCCCATTCAATATATAAATCAGGCCTAAAACGACCAGTAAATGGTGGCATGGAAACTTTAACCTGATTATGTGCATTCTGATGTAATTGCTCCTCTTGTGGCGGTTGTTGTATTTTCTTAGGTGATGGCAAATCTCCCACGATCGATGAAGCCCAAGAACTAACAACTCCGAAACCTGCCATAGTTAGTAGAAAACAAGAAACAAAATCCAAGAATAATGTTTCTATGAACTACTAGGATGTGGTGGTAAAACGCTCACAGTGTAGCAAATATCAATATCTTACAAGTTCTTACCATGCAGCAGGTGGTGACAGGCAACCAGCGGTGTCAAATAACTCCGAAGATTGAGTAAAGCGATTGCAAGGGGAATGTACGTATACACGGTGTAGAAATATGTGGAGTTTGGAAGGCTTAAATATTTGGTAGCAAAAGATTAGCAATAATGATAGAGGCGAGGGTGTCCCGATCTTTCGATGAGATGATAGCTATCGTTTTTGGTGGAGTAGACTTTGACGATCCGACTACGAACGTGCGAGGACGTCGCGCCTTAGCAATCGCTAAACCAACTCCGAGAGGTTATTGACCACGCCGGAGCACAATCAACCTGACCACAAGGGTCTATCTCCTGCAAGCAAACGAAGAACAAGCAAGAAACTAAGATTTGCAATCTGGATATTGCGAATATAAGATGAAAGCTTTATTGATCAAGGTGGGGTTCTGTGACGTCTTGGTCTGGTCGTTGAACACAAACGAAGTACGCGAAGTTGCAGCTATGGCGAACTTTTAATCTAAACAAAACCCAAAGTCTAAACGGTGCCCTAAGGGCTGTATATATGGAGGAAGAGGAGGGGATTTCGTGGCCCTTGAAGGAGGGGACCGAAACCAACCCTATCTCTTGTTTCCCCACACATACGGACTCTAAAAACAGCCTATACTCAAGTATTTCGAAATTACATGGGCCTGGCCCAATAATAAGGTGACGCAGCACCTATAATAGCCTCTGGACGAAATTTATGAAGTGACATCTTGTATATTTCGTCCAAGGCTTCCTGCACTCATTATGGTGGCTTCAAAGTCCTGAAATCATCACTTGTAACTCCGTTCTTGTTCCCCTTGTGCATGCCATCATCTCCATGCTTGAACTTGCTCCAAGGTTCCTCTTTCTTGTCCAAGCTAGGCCCTTCATTTGTAAGCAAAACAAATGTATCCAATTTAGGCAGCATCATATTCTCATGAACTTTAGAATCATTACCAAGAAACGAAAGTACCTGATATTTTAATTGGCGTGCGCGAGCTCTAGTAATTGGTCCAGTATGTATAGAAGCAGGGGCTGTGGGTGTAACAATAGTATTGATGTCCTCATCATCCTCCCCTTCTTGAAATGAAGTCGTCCTCGACGGAAGCTCATCTTCCTCACCCAAATAAGGCTTCAGATCTGCAATGTTAAAAGTGGGACTAACCCCAAAATCTGCAGGCAGCTCAAGTTTATATGCATTATCATTTATTTTCTCTAACACCTTAAAAGGACCATCAGCACGTGGCATTAGCTTTGATTTGCGCAAATCAGGAAATCTATCCTTACGCAAATGTAACCAAACATGATCTCCAGGTGCAAACACAACATGTTTTCTACCCTTATCTCCAGCAAGTTTATATTTAGCATTCATACGCTCAATGTTCTCCTTAGTTAACTCATGCATTTTTAAGATCAATTCAGCACGTTGTTTAGCATCAAAATTAACCCTTTCCGAAGATGGAAGAGGCAACAAATCAATTGGTGCACGAGGAAGGAAACCATCCACAATTTCAAAAGGACACATCTTAGTAGTAGAATGCAATGAACGATTATAAGCAAATTCAATATGAGGCAAGCATTCTTCCCACATTTTCTTGTTATTCTTCAAAACAGCCCTAAGCATAGTAGACAATGTTCTATTGACTACTTCAGTTTGTCCATCAGTTTGGGGGTGACATGTAGTACTAAAAAGCAGTTTAGTCCCCAACTTAGCCCATAAACATCTCCAAAAGTGGCTAAGAAATTTAGTATCACGATCTGAAACAATAGTATTTGGCACACCATGCAAGCGTATAATTTCACGAAAGAACAAATCAGCAACATTAACAGCATCATCGCTTTTATGACATCGTATAAAGTGTGCCATTTTCGAGAACCTATCCACGACAACAAATATGCTATCCCTCCCCTTCTTTGTTCGAGGTAAACCTAAAACAAAGTCCATAGATATATCCTCCCAAGGAACACTAGGTACAGGCAAAGGCATATATAAACCATGAGGATTGAGTCGTGACTTAGCTTTTTGACATGTAGTGCAGCGAGCAACAAAACGCTCAACATCCCGT
The DNA here is from genome assembly GCA_011799875.1 of Thinopyrum elongatum. Lineage (NCBI taxonomy): Eukaryota > Viridiplantae > Streptophyta > Magnoliopsida > Poales > Poaceae > Thinopyrum > Thinopyrum elongatum. The sequence continues at coordinate 195,915 of JAAAXO010000618.1, read as the reverse complement.
CTCATCTTTGGCCAAAAGAAATGTGTAGCAAGTATATCCTCCGTCTTCTTCACGCCAAAGTGTCCCATTAATCCTCCTCCATGCGCCTCCTGCAACAACAAAAGACGAACGGAGCTAGCTGGAATGCATAGCTTGTTAGCACGAAACACAAATCCATCATTAACGACGAACTTGTTCCATGTTCTCCCTTCCTTACAATTCTGCAATACATCTTTAAATTCAGCATCATGCACATATTGATCTTTGATGGTCTCCAAACCAAATATTTTAAAGTCAAGTTGTGAAAGCATAGTATAATGACGAGACAATGCATCAGCAATAACATTTTCTTTACCCTTCTTGTGTTTAATAACATAAGGGAAAGTCTCAATAAATTCAACCCATTTAGCATGTCTACGGTTCAGTTTTGCTTGACTTTTAATGTGTTTCAAATATTCATGATCAGAATGTATAACAAATTCTTTGGGCCATAAATAATGTTGCCCTGTTTCTAAGGTCCGAACAAGAGCATATAATTCTTTATCATAAGTAGAATAGTTCAGACTAGGCCCACTCAATTTTTCAGAAAAGTATGCAACAGGTTTGCCATCTTGTAATAAAACACCTCCTAATCCAATTCCACTAGCATCACATTCAAGCTCAAACGTCTTATTAAAATCAGGAAGTTGGAGTAAAGGAGCATGTGTCAACTTATCTTTCAATACCGTGAAGGCTTCTTCCTGTGAGGTACCCCAAACAAAAGGCACATCCTTCTTTGTAAGCTCATTGAGAGGTGCAGCAATGGTGCTGAAATCTCTCACAAAACGCCTATAGAAACCAGCGAGTCCAAGAAAACTCCTCACTTGAGTGACCGTTTTGGGCTGTGGCCAACTCTCAATAGCTTCAATCTTGGCTTTATCAACTTCAATTCCCTGTGGAGTAACAACATAGCCAAGAAAAGATACTCGGTCGGTGCAAAAGGTGCACTTCCCAAGGTTACCAAACAAACGTGCATCACGTAAAGCAATAAAAACAGCACGTAAATGTTCCAAATGTTCCTCCAAAGATCTGCTATAAATCAGTATATCATCAAAATAGACTACCACAAATCGTCCAATGAAAGCACGTAAAACTTCGTTCATTAATCTCATGAAAGTACTAGGTGCATTAGTTAGCCCAAAAGGCATGACTAACCACTCATATAAACCGAACTTAGTTTTAAATGCTGTTTTCCATTCATCTCCCAATTTCATACGAATTTGATGGTATCCACTACGCAAATCAACTTTGGAGAATATTGTAGAGCCACTCAATTCATCAAGCATATCATCTAGCCTAGGAATAGGATGACGATAACGAATAGTAATATTATTAATGCCTCTACAATCAACACACATACGCGACGTACCATCCTTTTTTGGCACTAGTATAATAGGAACAGCACAAGGACTAAGAGATTCGCGTATATAACCTTTGTCGAGCAGCTCCTGTACTTGACGCATAATCTCCTTCGTCTCCTCTGGATTGGTACGGTATGGCGCACGGTTTGGCAACGAAGCACCGGGAATTAAGTCAATCTGATGCTCAATCCCGCGAATAGGTGGTAATCCCGGTGGCACGTCTTGTGGAAAGACATCAGCGAACTCCTGCAAAATGTTAGTGACCGCAGGAGGCAAAGAGGAAGGCACGTCCTCGAATGAAAATAACGCCTCTTTGCACACAAAAGCATAGCAAACAGAATTGCTGAAATCTAGCTCATCAATATCAGATTTGGTGGCAAGTAAGCATGCACTTTTCAATTTAATTTCAGAAGCAACACTAGATGGTTTATTTTTAGGCTTCATTTGTTGCTCAAATTCTTTTGCCACAATCTGATTTTCACTCTTATTTTTCTCCTGCTTTGCTTTACTAGCTCTATTAATATCATCTTTCAAAATAGAATCAGGAGTCATAGGAAGCAAAGTAATATGTTTATCCTTATGAACAAGAGTATACTGATTGTTTCTACCATGGTGTACAGAATTTTTATCAAATTGCCATGGTCTACCAAGTAATAATGAACATGCTTGCATGGGTACCACATCACAATCAACATAATCAGCATATGTAGAGATACTAAAATGCACACGAACAGTACGTGTTACCTTAACCTTGCCGCTGTTGTTGAACCATTGGATATAGTAAGGATGTGGATGTGGTCTTGTGGTGAGAGATAGCTTCTCCACCATCTCCATGCTAGCCAAGTTGTTGCAGCTCCCTCCATCTATGAAGACGCGAACAGAACGTTCCTTCACAACTCCCTTTGTATGGAACAAATTATGCCTCTGATTTTGCTCAGCTTGTGTGACCTGCACACTCAAAACACGTTGAGCAACTAAACATTCATACCTGTCAGCGTCTTCAGGAGCCATGTATTGCGTCTCATGATCAAAATCATCTCCACCGTGTTCTTCACTTGTAATAAGAGCCAAAGTCTCCTCATCATAATCACTAGCGGACTCATACCCACCATCCTCAGTAGCAATCATAACACGCGGAGATTGGCATTCTCTCGCATAATGACCTCTTCCCTTACAATGACGACAAATAATATCATGTGTGTGCCCTGTTGATGCCATAGATGAAGAAGAGCTCTGGGCAGGCCCAGAAGGTGTACTCTTGGCAGATGGTGGTGGTGGTGCCTGTTTTCTTGTATCTCGATTGGAATTGGCGGCTGAAGTCAGTGGTGCCGCAGTAGGACGTGTGGGAGTAGAGGAGGCACGCGGTGTCCATGATGAAGATCGACCTGCAGAAAAATTAGTTCGCGCCAATGCCTGTCGATCCTGCACTTCACGTTCAGCTTTACAAGCAAGATGGAATAAACGAGTGATATTATTATACTCCTTATACTCTAGAATGGTCTGAATCTCTCTATTTAATCCACCCATGAAACGTGCAAGCATAGCTTCATTCTCCTCAACAATACCACATCTAATCATGCCAGTTTGTAATTCCGGATAATATTCTTCTACAGAATTTTTTCCTTGTCTTAAGTGCTGCAATTTTTGAAGTAATTCACGTTGATAATATGGTGGAACCCAACGAGTACGCATAGCAGTTTTCAAAGCAGCCCACGTAGCTGGAATAGGATATAATCTACAATGTTCAGACCACCATACACATGCAAAACTAGTGAAAGCACAAACAGCAGCAGCAACACGTCGTTCCTCGGGATATTGTAAACATGTAAAACGTTGTTCAGTTTCTAACTCCCAAGTAAGATATATATCAGGAACATATCTACCCTCGAATGGTGGAATATTCAATTTTAATTTAGGAAGATGGTCATGATCTCGTACCTGAAGTGGTGGTGCAGACCTACCATTGCGATTATTTGCATGTGGACGACCTGGTGCTGGTGGTTGCACGTAGTTATGATTTTGATCAACCTCATCCTCATAATCGCCCGCGTAATCATCCTCCTCCTCGGCACCAGCAGCAGCAGGAGCAGAAGCCAAAGAAGCATCAACAGTAGGTACAGCAGCACCAGAAGTTTGGCCATCCTCAAGAGGAACACTGATAGAGGCGAGGGTGTCCCGATCTTTCGATGAGATGATATCTATCGTTTTTGGTGGAGTAGACTTTGACGATCCGACTACGAACGTGCGAGGACGTCGCGCCTTAGCAATCGCTAAACCAACTCCGAGAGGTTATTGACCACGCCGGAGCACAATCAACCTGACCCCGAGGGTCTATCTCCTGCAAGCAAACGAAGAACAAGCAAGAAACTAAGATTTGCAATCTGGATATTGCGAATATAAGATGAAAGCTTTATTGATCGAGGTGGGGTTCTGTGACGTCTTGGTCTGGTCGTTGAACACAAACGAAGTACGCGAAGTTGCAGCTATGGCGAACTTTTAATCTAAACAAAACCCAAAGTCTAAACGGTGCCCTAAGGGCTGTATATATGGAGGAAGAGGAGGGGATTTCGTGGCCCTTGAAGGAGGGGTCCGAAACCAACCCTATCTCTTGTTTACCCACACATACGGACTCTAAAAACAGCCTATACTCAAGTATTTCGAAATTACATGGGCCTGGCCCAATAATAAGGTGACGCAGCACCTATAATAGCCTCTGGACGAAATTTATGAAGTGACATCTTGTATATTTCGTCCAAGGCTTCCTGCACTCATTATGGTGGCTTCAAAGTCCTGAAATCATCACTTGTAACTCTGTTCTTGTTCCCCTTGTGCATGCCATCATCTCCATGCTTGAACTTGCTCCAAGGTTCCTCTTTCTTGTCCAAGCTAGGCCCTTCATTTGTAAGCAAAACAAATGTATCCAATTTAGGCAGCATCATATTCTCATGAACTTTAGAATCATTACCAAGAAACGAAAGTACCTGATATTTTAATTGGCGTGCGCGAGCTCTAGTAATTGGTCCAGTATGTATAGAAGCAGGGGCTGTGGGTGTAACAATGGTATTGATGTCCTCATCAAATAATCAATGCAGAGATGCAATGTTGAATAAACGCTCAACGACGGTACAGTGCTGGTCCTAGGCTAGACCGGACTAGAGACGCGAGCCTAGAACACTAATGAGGTCACGGCGTAACACAACTAGCATCAATAAACGATATGAAGTAGCTCTGGACAGCAAGATAAAAGTGAAGATCACAATAGCAGTAAAGATAATGATGTGAAACAATTGCCAAGCAGGATATACCAACAACTTTCTCTCAAACTTTCCTGCGGAAAATTTTGTGCCAATTTTCTAATAATTTTTCTCAAGAATGGCACTGACTCAAGCTTTCAAACGCAAAAAGAGTTACTCAATTCCGAGTTGATATGAGGAGTCAAAAAATTCTAAAACTGGCCTGAAAAACTGGAACAAGCAGTGTTCGTGAACTTCGGAGGGCAAAAAGACCTATTTAGAAGCCGATTTTGATGTGTCAAATATTGAAAGAGCTTCTGCAACTATTTAGATGTGGCTCGTCGCTAGCTTTAATTTGTGTACTCACGGTGATGAGGACATCAATACCATTGTTACACCCACAGCCCCTGCTTCTATACATACTGGACCAATTACTAGAGCTCGCGCACGCCAATTAAATTATCAGGTACTTTCGTTTCTTGGTAATGATTCTAAAGTTCATGAGAATATGATGCTGCCTAAATTGGATACATTTGTTTTGCTTACAAATGAAGGCCCTAGCTTGGACAAGAAAGAGGAACCTTGGAGCAAGTTCAAGCATGGAGATGATGGCATGCACAAGGGGAACAAGAACGGAGTTACAAGTGATGATTTCAGGACTTTGAAGCCACCATAATGAGTGCAGGAAGCCTTGGACGAAATATACAAGATGTCACTTCATAAATTTCGTCCAGAGGCTATTATAGGTGCTGCGTCACCTTATTATTGGGCCAGGCCCATGTAATTTCGAAATACTTGAGTATAGGCTGTTTTTAGAGTCCGTATGTGTGGGGAAACAAGAGATAGGGTTGGTTTCGGACCCCTCCTTCAAGGGCCACGAAATCCCCTCCTCTTCCTCCATATATACAGCCCTTAGGGCACCGTTTAGACTTTGGGATTTGTTTAGTTAAAAGTTAGCCATTGCAACTTCGTGTACTTCGTTTGTGTCCAACGACCAGACCAAGACCGCTTTTGGATCCCCACCTTTATCAATACTTCATCTATATTCGCAATATTCAGATTGCATTATCATATTCTTGCTTGTCCTTCGATTGCTTGCAGGAATAGACCTTCGTGGTCAGGCTGATCGTGCTTCCAGCATCATCAGTAACCTCGGGAGATTGGTTTAGCGATTGCTAAGGCGCGACGTCCTCGCACGTTCGTAGTCGGATCGTCAAAGTCGACTCCACCAAATCGATAGCTATCCTCTCATCGAAAGATCGGGACACACCCGCCTCTATCAAGTGATAACGATGAGATGGTAGGGGTTGGGTTTTGTTTAGATTAAAAGTTCGCCATAGCTGCAACTTCGCGTACTTCGTTTGTGTTCAACGACCAGACCAAGACGTCACAGAACCCCACCTTGATCAATAAAGCTTTCATCTTATATTCGCAATATCCAGATTGCAAATCTTAGTTTCTTGCTTGTTCTTCGTTTGCTTGCAGGAGATAGACCCTCGTGGTCAGGTTGATTGTGCTCCGGCGTGGTCAATAACCTCTCGGAGTTGGTTTAGCGATTTGATAGAGGCGGGGGTGTCCCGATCTTTCGATGAGATGATAACTATCTATTTGGTGGAGCCGACTTTGACGATCCGACTACAAACGTGCACGACGTTGCGCCTTAGCAATCGCTAAACCAATCTCCTGAGGTTACTGACGATGCTAGAAACACGATCAGCCTAACCACGAAGGTCTATTCCTGCACGCAATCGAAGAACAAGCAAGAATATGATAATGCAATCTGAATATTGCGAATATAGATGAAGTATTGATAATGGTGGGGATCCGAAAACGGTCTTGGTCTGGTCGTTGGACACAAACGAAGTACACGAAGTTGCAATGGCTAACTTTTAACTAAACAAATCCCAAAGTCTAAACGGTGCCCTAAGGGCTGTATATATGGAGGAAGAGGAGGGGATTTCGTGGCCCTTGAAGGAGGGGTCCGAAACCAACCCTATCTCTTGTTTCCCCACACATACGGACTCTAAAAACAGCCTATACTCAAGTATTTCGAAATTACATGGGCCTGGCCCAATAATAAGGTGACGCAGCACCTATAATAGCCTCTGGACGAAATTTATGAAGTGACATCTTGTATATTTCGTCCAAGGCTTCCTGCACTCATTATGGTGGCTTCAAAGTCCTGAAATCATCACTTGTAACTCCGTTCTTGTTCCCCTTGTGCATGCCATCATCTCCATCCTTGAACTTGCTCCAAGGTTCCTCTTTCTTGTCCAAGCTAGGCCCTTCATTTGTAAGCAAAACAAATGTATCCAATTTAGCCAGCATCATATTCTCATGAACTTTAGAATCATTACCAAGAAACGAAAGTACCTGATATTTTAATTGGCGTGCGCGAGCTCTAGTAATTGGTCCAGTATGTATAGAAGCAGGGGTTGTGGGTGTAACAATGGTATTGATGTCCTCATCATCACCCCTACCATATACCACCACAGATTATCTGCTATTTCTCTGAGTCCATATACCACCACCGATCCGAGTCCATATACCACCACCGATCCGAGTCCATATACCACCACCAATCCGAGCCCACATATACTACCGTCATATACCATCACCAGTCCGAGTTCCACCATATTCATCTCTGCCACCAGTCCTAGTCCGAGTCCAGTATTTATTCCTTTATTTTAGAGTTCCAGATCACGCGATACTACGAGTCGTGAACAAGTCGGATTCCCCAATTTTCGTGCTACCCGCAGAAGAAAAATAGTTCCAGTTTTTTTTAAAAAAAAAAAACTAAGTCTGGAAAATTCTGGCTAGGCAGTTTTTAGACCATTTGTAGACTTTTTCGAAAAAAAATTGTTGCGGAGCAAAAAAAAAAAAAAAGAGGAAAAAAAGTGCAAAAAAAAAAATATAATCAGAGTGTGCTCCTCCCTTGTTTACGTGCAGCGCCGTGATTTTTGTTAGTGTTCTAGGCTCGCGTCTCTAGCACGGTCTAGCCTAGGACCAGCACAGTACCGTCGTTGAGAGTTTATTCAACATTGCATCTCTGAATTGATTATTGCTGACCCTTTTTGCTACCATATCATAAGCCTTCCCAGCTCCACATACATCTACATCTTGCGTTTGACACCACCTGGCAATCGCTCTGTCCAAGCTCTGAGAGTTTTGACTACAAAGGTTGCCGATCACCACCTGCTGCTGGGTGAGAACTGGTAAGAATTTGAGATTTGCTTGACGGATTTGTGACACCACACCACACCACCACCACTTTCTAGTAGTCTGTAGGATCATATTCTTGTGTGTTTCTATTGCTGCTAACCATGGCAGGATCACAAGCCGACGAGATTGACTGGGAGAACATGACGAACAAGGAGTTGCATGATAAATTTCAGCAAATGATGAGTGGCCAGGTGGGAGATGTGCTAAACAGATTTGAAGAGGCCATGGAGAAGATAGATGGCATGGAGAAGTCGTTCGAGACAAAGCTGGATAACAAGTTTAATGAATTGCTTACGCGTCTTCCCCAACCACCACCGGCTGCACCTGTCGCACCTCTGCAACGACAACAACAACGCCCCCTTCCAAATCAGTTCGGACGAGCGAAGCGTGTTCCTCTTGAGGATGGCCAAACTTCTGGTGCTGCTGTACCTACTGTTGATGCTTCTTTGGCTCCTGCTCCTGCTGCTGCTGGTGCCGAGGAGGAGGATGATTACGCGGGCGATTATGAGGATGAGGTTGATCAAAATCATCGCAATGGTAGGTCTGCACCACCACTTCAGGTACGAGATCATGACCATCTTCCTAAATTAATATTGAATATTCCACCATTCGAGGGTAGATATGTTCCTGATATATATCTTACTTGGGAGTTAGAAACTGAACAACGTTTTACATGTTTACAATATCCCGAGGAACGACGTGTTGCTGCTGCTGTTTGTGCTTTCACTAGTTTTGCATGTGTATGGTGGTCTGAACATTGTAGATTATATCCTATTCCAGCTACGTGGGCTGCTTTGAAAACTGCTATGCGTACTCGTTGGGTTCCACCATATTATCAACGTGAATTACTTCAAAAATTGCAGCGCTTAAGACAAGGAAAAAATTCTGTAGAAGAATATTATCAGGAATTACAAACTGGCATGATTAGATGTGGTATTGTTGAGGAGAATGAAGCTATGCTTGCACGTTTCATGGGTGGATTAAATAGAGAGATTCAGACCATTCTAGAGTATAAGGAGTATAATAATATCACTCGTTTATTCCATCTTGCTTGTAAAGCTGAACGTGAAGTGCAGGATCGACAGGCATTGGCGCGAACTAGTTTTTCTGCAGGTCGATCTTCATCATGGACACCGCGTGCCTCCTCTACTCCCACACGTCCTACTGCGGCACCACTGACTTCAGCCGCCAATTCCAACCGAGATACAAGAAAACAGGCACCACCACCACCATCTGCCAAGAGTACACCTTCTGGGCCTGCCCAGAGCTCTTCTTCATCTATGGCATCAACAGGGCACACACATGATATTATTTGTCGTCGTTGTAAGGGAAGAGGTCATTATGCGAGAGAATGCCAATCTCCGCGTGTTATGATTGCTACTGAGGATGGTGGGTATGAGTCCGCTAGTGACTATGATGAGGAGACTTTGGCTCTTATTACAAGTGAAGAACACGGTGGAGATGATTCTGATCATGAGACGCAATACATGGCTCCAGAAGACGCTGACAGGTATGAATGTTTAGTTGCTCAACGTGTTTTGAGTGTGCAGGTCACACAAGCTGAGCAAAATCAGAGGCATAATTTGTTCCATACAAAGGGAGTTCTGAAGGAACGTTCTGTTCGCGTCATCATAGATGGAGGGAGCTGCAACAACTTGGCTAGCATGGAGATGGTGGAGAAGCTATCTCTCACCACAAGACCACATCCACATCCTTACTATATCCAATGGTTCAACAACAGCGGCAAGGTTAAGGTAACACGTACTGTTCGTGTGCATTTTAGTATCTCTACATATGCTGATTATGTTGATTGTGATGTGGTACCCATGCAAGCATGTTCATTATTACTTGGTAGACCATGGCAATTGGATAAAAATTCTGTACACCATGGTAGAAACAATCAGTATACTCTTGTTCATAAGGATAAACATATTACTTTGCTTCCTATGACTCCTGATTCTATTTTGAAAGATGATATTAATAGAGCTAGTAAAGCAAAACAGGAGAAAAATAAGAGTGAAAATCAGATTGTGGCAAAAGAATTTGAGCAACAAATGAAGCCTAATAATAAACCATCTAGTGTTGCTTCTGAAATTAAATTGAAAAGTGCATGCTTACTTGCCACCAAATCTGATATTGATGATCTAGATTTCAGCAATTCTGTTTGCTATGCTTTTGTGTGCAAAGAGGCGTTATTTTCATTCGAGGACGTGCCTTCCTCTTTGCCTCCTGCGGTCACTAACATTTTGCAGGAGTTCGCTGACGTCTTTCCACAAGACGTGCCACCGGGATTACCACCTATTCGCGGGATTGAGCATCAGATTGACTTAATTCCCGGTGCTTCGTTGCCAAACCGTGCTCCATACCGTACCAATCCAGAGGAGACGAAGGAGATTATGCGTCAAGTACAGGAGTTGCTCGACAAAGGTTATATACGCGAATCCCTTAGTCCTTGTGCTGTTCCTATTATTCTAGTGCCGAAAAAGGATGGTACATCGCGTATGTGTGTTGATTGTAGAGGCATTAATAATATTACTATTCGTTATCGTCATCCTATTCCTAGACTAGATGATATGCTTGATGAATTGAGTGGCTCTACAATATTCTCCAAAGTTGATTTGCGTAGTGGATACCATCAAATTCGTATGAAATTGGGGGATGAATGGAAAACAGCATTTAAAACAAAGTTTGGATTATATGAGTGGTTAGTCATGCCTTTTGGGTTACCTAATGCACCTAGTACTTTCATGAGATTAATGAACGAAGTTTTACGTGCTTTCATTGGACGATTTGTGGTAGTCTATTTTGATGATATACTGATTTATAGCAGATCTTTGGAGGAACATTTGGAACATTTACGTGCTGTTTTTATTGCTTTACGTGATGCACGTTTGTTTGGTAACCTTGGGAAGTGCACCTTTTGCACCGACCGAGTATCTTTTCTTGGCTATGTTGTTACTCCACAGGGAATTGAAGTTGATAAAGCCAAGATTGAAGCTATTGAGAGTTGGCCACAGCCCAAAACGGTCACTCAAGTGAGGAGTTTTCTTGGACTCGCTGGTTTCTATAGGCGTTTTGTGAGAGATTTCAGCACCATTGCTGCACCTCTCAATGAGCTTACAAAGAAGGATGTGCCTTTTGTTTGGGGTACCTCACAGGACGAAGCCTTCACGGTATTGAAAGATAAGTTGACACATGCTCCTTTACTCCAACTTCCTGATTTTAATAAGACTTTTGAGCTTGAATGTGATGCTAGTGGAATTGGATTAGGAGGTGTTTTATTACAAGATGGCAAACCTGTTGCATACTTTTCTGAAAAATTGAGTGGGCCTAGTCTGAACTATTCTACTTATGATAAAGAATTATATGCTCTTGTTCGGACCTTAGAAACATGGCAACATTATTTATGGCCCAAAGAATTTGTTATACATTCTGATCATGAATCTTTGAAACACATTAAATGATAGAGGCGAGGGTGTCCCGATCTTTCGATGAGATGATAGCTATCGTTTTTGGTGGAGTAGACTTTGACGATCCGACTACGAACGTGCGAGGACGTCGCGCCTTAGCAATCGCTAAACCAACTCCGAGAGGTTATTGACCATGCCGGAGCACAATCAACCTGACCACGAGGGTCTATCTCCTGCAAGCAAACGAAGAACAAGCAAGAAACTAAGATTTGCAATCTGGATATTGCGAATATAAGATGAAAGCTTTATTGATCAAGGTGGGGTTCTGTGACGTCTTGGTCTGGTCGTTGAACACAAACGAAGTACGCGAAGTTGCAGCTATGGCGAACTTTTAATCTAAACAAAACCCAAAGTCTAAACGGTGCCCTAAGGGCTGTATATATGGAGGAAGAGGAGGGGATTTCGTGGCCCTTGAAGGAGGGGTCTGAAACCAACCCTATCTCTTGTTTCCCCACACATACGGACTCTAAAAACAGCCTATACTCAAGTATTTCGAAATTACATGGGCCTGGCCCAATAATAAGGTGACGCAGCACCTATAATAGCCTCTGGACGAAATTTATGAAGTGGCATCTTGTATATTTCATCCAAGGCTTCCTGCACTCCTTATGGTGGCTTCAAAGTCCTGAAATCATCACTTGTAACTCCGTTCTTGTTCCCCTTGCGCATGCCATCATCTCCATGCTTGAACTTGCTCCAAGGTTCCTCTTTCTTGTCCAAGCTAGGCCCTTCATTTGTAAGCAAAACAAATGTATCCAATTTAGGCAGCATCATATTCTCATGAACTTTAGAATCATTACCAAGAAACGAAAGTACCTGATATTTTAATTGACGTGCGCGAGCTCTAGTAATTGGTCCAGTATGTATAGAAGCAGGGGCTGTGGGTGTAACAATGGTATTGATGTCCTCATCAACACATGTATACATGAGTAACTTTCATAGTTCATAAAATGTAAAGCCAAAATATTATCACAAGTATTAGAAGACATGAAAATATTGCAACTCAATTTGCACATATAAGTGAAGCTCTTATTCATATCAAAGGATTGACAATGTTCATCATTAAACCATCCCAACATTGGTGAATAAACCTTACTTGCATCAAATTTACATGCTACAACATGCTTAAATAAGCAAACATGCAATAAGTCATTTGACACAAAATCATCACCAAGATTAGAGGTCATATCAAAATGATTAAACATTGTTTCTTTTGCATCAACAGTTAATTCATTGGGTGCACTCAAAATTGTTGATACTTCAACTCTTTGATCACATGACGCATTCATGACAGTAACACAATTCTCTAAAATAGCTGGTGTGCTCAAATCAATAGGTAACACAACACATGATGTTTTCAAGTTAACTAGGCATGCATCATTCTCATGTGAAAGTTGAAAATCTGTACCTTTGTCATTACCTCTTATGATCAACTCGGACGATGTAGGCACTCTTGGAGGTGATGTGTCACATGATGGAGATGATGTAGTCCTCGCAACAACGGATGTGGTTGTCATAGTACGCCTAGTAGTTGAAGAAACATCTGTATCAACACTTGGAATGTGAACCGTGCGCTTGTTCTCCTTGTGGCCAACACGTCGTTTTATTTCCTGTTCAGCTTTGCAAGCAAGACGAAACAAATGGTCCATAGGATAACACTCTTCATGAATTAGAATCTCTTGAATATCACAGTTTAATCCTCCCCAAAATCTATCCATAAAATCTTCTTCACATTCTTCTAAAAATGAGTGCAATAATGTAGTTTGTAAATCATCATAGTATTTTGTTACCGTGTCAGTGCCTTGTTTTAAATGTTGTAATTTTTTAATCATGCCACGAGTATAATAAACATCAACGAATCTATCTCTCATGACAAGTTTTAAATCATCCCAAGTAGTAGGTATAAGATCAGGGTTTAACCGACAATATTCACTCCACCAAACTAAAGCAAAGCTACTAAAAGTACTAACAGCAGCTTGAAATTTTTCACGCTCATCAAAATTATGGGAAGCAAATATAGCATTTATTTCGTACTCCCATTCAATATATAAATCAGGCCTAAAACGACCAGTAAATGGTGGCATGGAAACATTAACCTGATTATGTGCATTCTGATGTAATTGCTCCTCTTGTGGCGGTTGTTGCATTTTCTTAGGTGATGGCAAATCTCCCACGATCGATGAAGCCCAAGAACTAACAACTCCGGAACCTGCCATGATTAGTAGAAACAAAAAAAATCGAGAATAATGTTCCTATGAACTACTAGGATGTGGTGGTAAAGCGCTCACAGTAAAGCAAATATCAATATCTTACAAGTTCTTACCATGCAGCAGGTGGTGACGGGCAACCAGCGGTGTCAAATAACTCCGAAGATTGAGTAAAGCGATTGCTAGGTGAACGTATGTATACACGGTGTAGAAATATATGGAGCTGGGTTGGCTATATATGGTAGCAAAAGATTAGCAATAATCAATTCAGAGATGCAATGTTGAATAAGCGCTCAACGACGATACTGTGCTGGTCCTAGGCTAGACCGGACTAGAGACGCGAGCCTAGAACACTAATGAGGTCACGGCGTAGCACAACTAGCATCAATAAAGGATATGAAGTAGCTCTGGATAGCAAGATATAAGTGAAGATCACAATGGCAGTAAAGATAATGATGAGAAACAACTACCAAGTAGCATACACCAACAATTCTCTCTCCAACTTTACTCTATAAAAGTTTGTGCCAATTTTATGATAATTTTTCTCAAGAATGGCATTGACTCAAGCTTTCAAATGCAAAAGAATCACTCAATTCCGAGTTGATATGAGGAGTCAAAAAATTTTAAAACTGGCCTGAAAAACTGGAACAAGCTGTGTTCGCGAACTTCGGAGGGCAAAAAGACCTATTTAGAAGCTGATTTGAGGTGTCAAATATTGAACTAGCTTCCGCAACTATTTAGATGCGGCTCGTCGCTAGCTTTAATTTGATTACTCACGGAGCCAAAACAGACTTCGTATGAAAAAGATATGCCTGTTTTACTGAACACTGCGCAAAATAGATTCCAATCCGAATTCAGCTACGAGATTGAGTCTAGATAGATCCGAATTTTGTTTTTTTTTTTCTTCTCTCTTTTTTTTTCACACTTTTTTCTTTTTCTTTCTCTCTTTTTTTTCTCTAACTTTTTTTTTACTTTTTTTTCTCTCTTTTTTTTTTCTCTG